>VWZV01016800.1:0-67415 GCA_013397155.1 Irena cyanogastra
ACTGACTGCAACCCTCATTCCCTATCCACCTGCACCACTGTGGCAGAGGAGGTGGAGAAGCCAGTAATGAAAGAGTGAATTTTGATTTGTGAAGATGAAGGGAGGGAGGAAGGCAAAGGGTTCTAGTTTTGTTCTTGTTCCTCATTACACTACTCTATTATCAATAGCCAATAAACGACATTCATTTTTCTCAACTTGAGTCTGTTTTCTCCATGACAGTAACACCTTTTATTCCCCCCCGGCCTATTGTGGAACAAGAATAAAGAAGCAGCTGGGTGGGGGCATGGCACACAACCAAGCTCAACCAACCCCAGCACATTCTCTGAATGTGAAATAATTCCAGCATCAAAAGAGTAGAATCTGATTTGTTCATTTCTGTCACCAGCTTGGGCACAGAGGGACATCTTATCCTATGCTTGGTGCCAATGCTGCGTTTTCCATCCATTCTTGACAGAGTTTTTTTGGCCTTCTGTTCTCCCAGGAGGAAAGTATCTGCCAGGGGTGGAGACCAGACATCTGAGGCCTCCCTCAGACAAGGGAGGAGCTAAAGCCCAAGATCTTCTGGAAACAGTGTTCCCCTGAGCAGAGGCATAAAAGGGGCTGGGGGCTCTGCTAAAAACAAGGCAATGCTCCAACACTCTTGGAAGTCACAGAGACGTGAAAGAAGTGATGAGCACCTGTTCCCTTTTGCTGGGCCAGGAATGGGAATTACAGCCTGTTCAACCCATGTGTCCAGAGAAAGCCCAACATCAACGTCTCCCCTTCAGCCAGAAGAAGCAACTACAGCCCTGTTACAAACGAGTGTTTGAGATTGCTTCAAAAATCACTGGCAAGAGTATCAATAAAAACCAGATTTAATAATAAGCAAGAGCATGATGAAGTTTGTTGGCAAGATTCACTGTACGACTCACTTGATAGTTAAGGTACACCAAGGGTAAAAAACAGGAAAAAAAATGAAAATGAACCAAGGACTGTGTGTGTGTGTTTGTTTGCATGTGTGTGTGTGCACATGTTTAGGTGTGTGCAACAAAATGATAGAAAGGGCAAGGATAAGAAGGGATATGGCCTCAAAGCTTAACAGCACTCAAAAGTACTTAGCTGTCATCTTAAACTCAACAATTTAGCAAAAGAATAACACTTAACAGCATTTAACTTAGCTTTTAGCTTATATTAAACTTATTTACAGGCCTAACTTATGTAAATATCTAAGATACTTAAACATCTAAGAGAGCAGCATTTCTCCCAGATTTGCCAAAGCATATTCACATGTATGCACATAGACAGAGTCAGTGCAAGGTACCTGTGAAAAATTCCCCTTAAAGGCAGTGAAATCTTCACTTTGGATGTCTTTACATCTCGTCACCAGGCCAAGGGTTGAGCCTTGAGGAGTGGGGGGATTTCCCCAGGATCAGTTGTTGTTCAGGGATTCTCTGAGTACAGCAAACTTGAGAGTTCCCAGCTGTGAGAGGCCTCACTGGTCACAGCCTGCTAGGGTCCAGGAGAGCTCAAAGGGTCTCATTTTGGATCGTCATTTTTGTTTCTAGGGCTGCAAGAAAGTGGGCTTTAGTCATGACAATGTTTCATCCTGGCTGCACTTCGGTTTGACACTCTTTCTTTGACAGTGTGAGAACCAGGATGTTATGCCATTCAGGCAAGAAAAGGTCATTTCTTAGGCAGTTCATAAAAAAACCCCAGGATCTCATGAGGTAGCAGCATTTCCTGGGAGCAAACAGTAGTTCTGATAAGCTCAAGAGGAGCTGGGCCCAGGTGCTCCTCATCAAGGCCGAAGCCTAACGAGCATTTCTCAGATCACGGCCTGAAAAGGGGAGGGGGATGCACCACCACAACCTCACTACCAAAAAATGAGAAAGGCACCACCAGCAGCTACCAAAGAGACACAACACACTACTGCTTCCCATTTTAGTTCCATTTTTCTTTTGACCAGAGGTGTGCAGTTCTCCAGAAAACATGGTGAGTTTCTCTCAAGCTCTTCTTTTTGGAGTTCCCAGTCTTCATCTCTCTGGCCTAAAGGGGATCCTTCTCACTGGGACTGTCTTGTGGCAGTTCCTGCACTCACAAGGGCCCATCTACAGGGTCAGGGGTTGTGTCTCGGTCTGGGCAGAACCCTGATGCCCCCAACACTTGAGAAAACACCACAGTGTGCCCAGCGTGGTGCAGCCCCAACCTCTCCTCACAGGGACCCCCCCTGGGCCTCAGCACTGCCTGGATCCAGGCATGGATGTTCCAAGTGTAAATCCTGCCCAAGAGAAGGCAAACCCTTTCCTCCTCCTGCAGGGCTCTGATTTTGTAGGCACTCAGGGTTTACAGAGCTCTCCCCACAAGACCATCAAATATCAGGAAAAATCCTTTTTTTTCTTAATACAGCAGCTCTGTCCCACCAGTGCAATGCTGTCCTAGCTGAGAGTGTAGAGCAAAGTCAGAGATTTGACACAGATGCACTGCTGCACCATATCAGCTTTATATACTTTTATTTTTAAATTTAAAATAGTGCCAAAATTAGATGAAAACAAGAAGGGAGGATGCTCTGAACTATTTTACTTGTAAAATATCTGCATTTCCTCCCTGCTTGTACTGAGCTGAGACGGTTAAGAAGAGATAAGGCAGGAAGGGTGCAGGAGATCAGCATGCAGGTTCTTGAGATTAGGATTTCCTGACTTCATGATCTGGAGATCTCAGCCAGATTTACTGATACCAGCTCAATCTGCCACTCCTCAGCATCTGGGTCATCACTAGGACATATTGGGAACATCTGCTGGGGCAGAGCTGCACTGCTTGGGCTGGCCAGCAGTAACACAGCCATTAATGCAGTAAAATGCAGCTGAAAAGGGAACAAGAGCTGCCTGGAGATCTGGAAAAAACAGGCTTTATCTAAGGCAAGCCACACAGGGATTCCACAACAAAAAAATCTTATTTCCCAGGGTGTCACCTGGGATAGGGGCAACAGGGGAGATTTCCCTCTGTGGGAACTGTTTCTCAGAGCATTCCTCTCCAGTTGTTAAGGACATAAACATTGTGCATTAGAGTTGATACAGAGCTGTAATGGAATGGGCCAGAACTTAGGCAACCATTCGCCTAACTAGCTAAGGCTAATAATCTGGGATTCCCCATGTCATAAGGGAGAAAGAAACAGATTCTGGAGAGGAAAGAGGCTCGGCCTGAACAAGAACAGATAGTACCAATTTATTACCTGTGTGACCATCCAGATGCATAAAAAGAGCAGTCTCGTGTCATTTGAAATGAACAAGGGCATCCAAAATATGCACATGGGTGGGAGATACAAAGTGTTGGATAATCCTTCTTCTTCTCAAAATATGCTGGAGGGAGTGGATTTGAACCAGCAGAAAACACCGGTGTTTCAAGCACCTGATCCATATGTCCATGCTTGAAAATCCACTATTAGAGACTCTGATTTTATAGCATTATTTTTCTAAGGTGAAATATTCCCCATAAAGAGTTGAGGCCAGGCCCCAACCATGGTATTGTGTTGCAATTTAATTTAATTTAATTTAAATTTTTGTTTAATATCGCTGTACAAACACAGTCCCAGCACAAACACTTCATATTCACATTCCTGTTGTAATAGAAGTACTCCTCACAAATGCCTCACAAACATATAAGAAGACAGAAAGAGAGAAAGAAAGCAAGCAAGATAGCTAATAAATAAGGAAAGAAATGCCCTATCCTATACCATGTTTTTCTTCTATCAGGAAAGCTAGAGAGGAAACACACATGAAAGCATAACGCAGACAACAGAAATATCAGGAAATCAAAATTCTCTCAAGGCACTGCTCTGCCCGCCATCAATATCAAAAAAATAACAAAATATAGTTTTGGATGAATGCATCCAAAACTGAATTCTTTCTTGGAGGCTACCAAGGGACAGAAGAACCCAGATCCTGACACCTGACACTGATCAAACAGGGATCAGTCTCAAAATCCAAACACCCTCCAGCACAGAAAAACATCTCCGCTGTTTGTGTCACCCAACACAGCCCCCCTGAGCCAACATTCAAATAGCCAAGAGTGACACTGGCCCCGGGTAAGGGGATACCCAGCACATTTACATCCCTGCACCTGCCCTGCTGCCCACAGCAGCCACANTAATCTGGGATTCCCCATGTCATAAGGGAGAAAGAAACAGATTCTGGAGAGGAAAGAGGCTCGGCCTGAACAAGAACAGATAGTACCAATTTATTACCTGTGTGACCATCCAGATGCATAAAAAGAGCAGTCTCGTGTCATTTGAAATGAACAAGGGCATCCAAAATATGCACATGGGTGGGAGATACAAAGTGTTGGATAATCCTTCTTCTTCTCAAAATATGCTGGAGGGAGTGGATTTGAACCAGCAGAAAACACCGGTGTTTCAAGCACCTGATCCATATGTCCATGCTTGAAAATCCACTATTAGAGACTCTGATTTTATAGCATTATTTTTCTAAGGTGAAATATTCCCCATAAAGAGTTGAGGCCAGGCCCCAACCATGGTATTGTGTTGCAATTTAATTTAATTTAATTTAAATTTTTGTTTAATATCGCTGTACAAACACAGTCCCAGCACAAACACTTCATATTCACATTCCTGTTGTAATAGAAGTACTCCTCACAAATGCCTCACAAACATATAAGAAGACAGAAAGAGAGAAAGAAAGCAAGCAAGATAGCTAATAAATAAGGAAAGAAATGCCCTATCCTATACCATGTTTTTCTTCTATCAGGAAAGCTAGAGAGGAAACACACATGAAAGCATAACGCAGACAACAGAAATATCAGGAAATCAAAATTCTCTCAAGGCACTGCTCTGCCCGCCATCAATATCAAAAAAATAACAAAATATAGTTTTGGATGAATGCATCCAAAACTGAATTCTTTCTTGGAGGCTACCAAGGGACAGAAGAACCCAGATCCTNTTGCTTCTCATGGGTATATTCCTCCCTTTCAATAACTAATCCCAATTACCTTTATGTTCAACCCACATTTCAACTAATTGTATTTTTTCAAAGCTTTTTTAATTGTTTCAACTTGTGGGTTTCAGCCTGCCTTTGTGTTTTTTATTGTATAAAAATTGCCAATTTCAGGAACAGCTTCTTCATCTACCTGAAAGTAAAAGCAGACAGGATTGTGCCCTGGCTTTTGTTGTCATCAGTGCTTTCAGCCTTGGCTATTGGCATCATTGCCTATGACATTGCTGTTAAAAGGTTTGGTAACAACCACAATTCCACCGGGCAGGGAAGTTTTTCAAAAGTGAGTGGCAAAATGGATGAAAATTTTTTCCAGATTTATTTTATCTATGGCTTCGGATTTGTCACTTCTTTCACAGCAGTTCTGTGTTCTGCCCTTCTCCTTCTCTTTTCTCTCTGGAGACACAAGTGCAAGATGCAGAAAAACTCCATGAACAGCCTCAGCACGGATGTCCACATCAAAGCCATGAAATCTATTCTCTCCTTTTTTATAATGTATACTATGAACTTTATATTTTTGATCCTGTCACTAATTCCTTCAACAAAGGAAGAAAATTATGTGTCATGTCTTACTTCACTATTTCTTTATGCTTTTCCAGGTGCTCATTCCCTTACTTTGATTTTCAGCAATCCCAAGCTGGAAAAGACACTGATAAGGATTTTGTCCTGTGTCAAGTGCAAGGATTGCATGAGGTAGGAACTGTAATAAATGCTGGAGACCACACAAAATCTTGATATTTCACTATAAGACACAAGTCAATTTATCTCTAATGCAACTCTCTGGGCAGTGTAATTGATACAGATGTTCTCTCTTTACCACCAGAGTTAAGAATAAATCATTCAAGTTCTTTGAACCAAATTAGTATGAGTTAGATCATTGCTAGTATTTCATTTTGGTAATTCTTTGAGCTCATTTCTTGTCAATAACAAATTCATTGAGATCCAGTACATGGGCTGGATGCAAAGAGGAAATAACAATACTACAAACCTTCCTCAAATGCTTTGGCATTTGCTGATTGAAAAATGACTGAACTCAGCAGCAGGTTTATTTGTGTTTGGGTTTACATTTCTTTCTGTTGTGCCTCTGTTTTGCAATATTATCACTTGTAACACTGGGTGGGGTGGGTGCAACTTGAAAGACTGCAGCCTATGGAGACCCCATGTCAGAGCTGCCTGATCCCGAAGGACTGCAGCCCATGGATGGGATCCACACTTGAGCAGTGAAGAGACCGTGAAGAGGAAGGAGTGGAAGAGAAAAATTTTTATGTACTGACTGCAATCCCTATTCAATGTAGCCCTGCACTGCTGTTGGGGAACAGGTGGAGAAGCCAGTAATGAAAGAGTGAATTTTGATTTGTGAAGAAGAAGGGTGAAAGGGAAAGGGCTCTAGTTATGTTCTTGTTCCTCACCATCCTACTCTATATTCAAACAGCAATAAATTAAGTTAATTTTTTGAAATTTGAGTCTGCTTTCTCCATGACAGCAACTGGCGAGTGATCTCCCTGTCCTTATCTCAACCCATGAGTTTTTCCATCTTCTATTTTCCTTCTTGTCCTGTTGCAGAGCAAGAGTGAAGAAGAGGCTGGGTGGAGGGTCTGGCAGGTGTCCAAGTTTAACAATCCACAGCAAATCATGTAAATATTAAATAATTCCAACATCAACAGAACACAATTCTACTGTTCATTTCTTTCACCAGCTCTGGCTTAGAGGGACAATTTACTGGATACTCAGTGCCAGGTGTGCATTTTTCATATTATCACCTTCAAAAAGAGTTGTTTCTGTTCACGAAATGACAGAAACAACATTTTAAACCAGATTAACATCTTAATCACTACAATATTTCTTTCTCCAAAGACCACACAGTCTCCACAGGGGGTAGTAGATACAGTCTCAGTGAATCTCTCCCCTTCTCCAATGGTACTAGAGGGGATGGTTTGAACTAAAAGCAAATCCACAGATTCCATGCATTGAAAACCCCAGTATTTGAGACTCTGATTTTATATTATTTTGCTTTCAAGGGGCCAGATTCCCCATACAGAGCTGAGCCCAAAATTCAGCCATGGTGTGGTCCTGCACAGTCCCAGCATAGACAGTTCAACTTCACAACTGTTGTAGTAGAAATAACTTCTATTCCATTCACAAAGGTATGGAGAGAAGAAGAAAGAAGAAAGCAAGCAAGTAAACAAAAAAACCATCAACCCCACACAGTCTTTTCATTCAGCAAAAGAGAAGGAAACTTCCATCAAAGCATTAAGCAGAGCACTATCAGGAAATCAAAAATTCCCACAAGGCAATGACCTACCCATCATAAATGTAAAAAAATAACAAAACAAAACACAATTGTAAAATTAATGCAATCAAAAATTAAATTGGACACAGTACGTGACAAAGGGATGGAAGAACCCAGATCCTGACATCTCATACTGATCAAACAGGGATCAGTCTCAAAATCCAAACACTCTCCAGCGCAGAAAAACATCTCCGCTGTTTGTGTCACCCAACACAGCCCCCCTGAGCCAACATTCAAATAGCCAAGAGTGACACTGGCCCCGGGTAAGGGGATACTCAGCACATTTACATCCCTGCACCTGCCCTGCTGCCCACAGCAGCCACACCAAAAATCCCCCCCCCAGCAGCAGCAGCAGCAGCTCTATAAAGCTCCTCTTGCCATCCCTGACTCTCCACCAGCAGCAGCCACTGACCTGCCTCAGGCACTGCTGCCACAGCCCCCTTGGCCAGCACAGCTCTGCTCTCCAGCTTGCACCATGGAAGCTTGTCACTCTCCACAGCAATACAATGTCACCTCATATGGGGCCACAACTGTGGCCATCATCAGCCTGGAGGCGTTTGCTGGCATGTGGATAAATGCTTTCATCGTTTGTGTGCTTTGCACTGGCTGGGTCAGAAAGAAAAGCCTGAACTCTAATGAGAAGATCTTGCTGCTGCTGGGATGCTCCAGGTTTTGCTATTTGTGCATCTCATGGGTATATAAATTTCTTTCATTTATTTATCCCAATTACCTTTATGTTCACAACATACTTCAACTAATTTTATTTTTTCAAACCTTTTTTAACTGTTCCAACTTGTGGATTTCAGCCTGTCTTTGTGCTTTCTACTGCATAAAAATTGCCAATTTCAGGAACAGCTTCTTCATCTACCTGAAAGTAAGAATTGACAGGATGGTGCCCTGGCTCTTGTTGGGCTCAGAGATTTTAGCCTTGGCTTTGGGCATCGTTGCCTACGACATTGCTGATAAACCGCACTGCAACAACCGTAATTCCACTGGACGCGGAAATTTTGGGATAGCAAATATTAAAATGGATAACCATTTTTTCCCTTCTTTTTTTCTTGCTGGATTTGTATTTGCTGCTTCATTCATGGCAGTCATCTTTTCAGCTGTTTTCCTTCTATTTTCTCTCTGGAGACACAAGCACAAGATGCAGACAAACTCCATGAAGGACCTCAGCGTGGATGCCCACATCAGAGCCATAAAATCTATTTTCTCCTTTTTAGTGATGTACAGCGTCAACTTTGTATGTTTGGTCTTAGAAATGGTTTATGTCACAAAGAAGGGAAATTATATGACATTTCTCATTGTAATATTTCAGCACGCTTTTCCGGGTCTTCACTCCCTTATTCTGGTTTTCAGCAATCCCAAATTAGAAAAGACACTGCTAAAGATTCTCCCATTAGAAAACAGTGTCAAGCGCAAGGTTTGCATGAGTTAGGAACTGTAATAAAATCTGGAGCACATTGAAAATGATAATATTTCATTACAGAAAACAATTAGTTAAATCTCTAATGCAACTCTCCAAGCATTGTAGATGATAGAAATGTTCTCATCACTGAGATTAAGAATATATAATTCAAATACTATGAACTAAAGTAATGTGACTTACATAATATATTTTCAATTTTAATTTCATTTAGGTAATTCTTTGAGTTTAATTATTGTCAATAACAAATTGAGGTAAAGGGGCTGGCTGTAAAAGGGCAATAAAAATACTGCAAACCTGCCTCAAATGCCCTGGCATTTTCTGACTGAAACAACTGAAATTAACTGCAGGTTTTATCTCTATTTTGGTTTACCCTTCCTTCTGCTGTGGCCTTGTGCTGTGTGCTATATGATGGGCTATATCACTGTCTGGCAGTGGCTGATAGCTCTGTGTGAATGTGCTGTCACTCCTGTCACTCATCAGAGATGGTCACTGAGGCACAAAGAGCGAGGCAGGAACGGCCCCGGGGAGCTCAGGGGGTGCAGAGCCCCCTTCCCACTGCAGCCCTGTGTGTCCTCTCTGCCCCACTGCCTGCAAGGACAGGATTGCCTGCTCTGTGTCACTGCTCTCCTGGCCTCACTTGACCTGGGGATGACATTGGCTTTGCCCAGTGCACTCTGCCTCAGTGAAACACCCAGGTTTTGTTCTGGATCAGGAAAACAGCATGAGAAGGGAGTGGAGGAGACAACTCACTATGAACTGACTGCACCTTCATTTTCCTTCCCCCTGTGCTGCTGTGGGGGAGGAGGTGGAGGAGCTGAGGATGAAGGAGTGATGTTGAGTCTGGGGTGAAAGCGTGGTAGAGGCAGCGGTTTCTAGTTTGTGTTTGTTTCTCATCATCTTACTGTACTTTCAGTAGATAAATAAATTAAACTCATTTTCTGCAGTCAAGTCTACTTTGTCTGTGACAGTAACTGGTGAATGATTTCACTGTCTTTATCTTGATCCATCAGCTTTTCCATCCTATTTTCCACCCCCTGTTTATGGGTGAGAGTGAAGGAGCAGCTTGGCAAGGTGTCTGGTTGCTCCTAAGGTCAACCCACCACAGCAGGTGAAACATGCAGAACAGAGCAGAACCTGAACTGGTAACTTCTACCACCAGCTCAGGTCCACATGCAGATCAAAAGCATCTCTTCTGGACACATCTCCCCTTTGAAAGGCCTTGACAGGAACAGCCACACCTCCCTTCTTCCCCTGCTGCTGCTCATGCACTTCATCCTTTAACAAGACAATCCCAACCACTTTCACAAAAAAGCCCTGGATGATCGTTATTATTCCCCCACATCCAGTGCAACATCATCCCACACGACTTCACATACCACAAGACTCAGCAGGAAAGCCAGCATCTTGCAGATGTTACCACACAAAACACCACAGCCCCAGCAAACCATGCTGCAGATCCTTTCTTCCATTTCTGTGAAACCCCTGAGAATGTGACAGCCAGGACAGAATCCCTGTCCTGTGCACCAGCCCCACTCAGCTGGCACTGCAGGGGACAGGGTGTCCATCAGCACAGCCACCCTGCACAGCCCATGGGGACAGATGCAGGATGTGCCCAACCTGGATGAAGCTGACACATGAGACATGTCAGAAGTCAATGGGAATGGCTGCCCAGTGCTGGCATGGTATGGAAAACTGCTCTGGGTCACATTCCAAATTTTATGACTGAGAAGTGAAATTGTTAAAAATGCTTTTGCCATGGAAAGTGTTGATCAGGAGAAGCAGAGCTCAGGACCAGTTGCACACCATTCCTATTTGCAGAGACATTGCAGGGGCAATGCTAAAAAAAAGGCAGTGCTCCAATAACCCTTGGCAGTCACAGCTGTCTGAAAGCAGCAAGAAGGAGCACATTTTCCCTTTTGCTGGGCCAGGAATGGAAGATTCAGGCTGTTGGACCCATGTGTCCAGTGAAAGCTCAACATTAGTATCTCAGCTTGATTCAGAAGAAGCAACGACATCCCACTTCCAAGAAAAGAGCCAGGCATCACCAGAGGCTGAAAGTCCATGTAGAGCCTCCTGGTTGACTCAGTCACAGAAGCAAAGAAGCAAAAGCCAGAGACATTAGCAGAGCAAGCAGAACCACAGTCAAAGATGCTTTTGTGAATCAGGTAGGATCAAGACTATTTTTTCCCTGACAATATGGGTAACTGCTGTCATTGCAGTAACTTTAAATATTGCAGTGATTTAGAGTATTGGTATATTTAAACATATTCTTCAGTTGTTTTTATTTTTCAGATCATATACATAGAAACACACAGAGAGGCTGAAGCATTTCTAGCTCTTAAGGAGATTGTTTACAGTATATCTCTAAGGATGCACTCTTATAGCCTTCTGCTTCTTCCATTCACCCAAATATCACATTGCAGATCCACCTGAGGTCTGCCAGTGCCTTTGCTCTGCATTGCAAGTGCTCAGAGGCACCAAACAGGCAGGGCATACTACTGCTTCCCCCTTTCTTTCCCGTTTTTCTTTAGAATAGAGGCTGTGCACTTCTCCCAGAAACATGGTGGATTTTTCTTAAGCTCTTCTTTCTTGAGTTCCCAGTCTTCATCTCTCTGGTCTAAGGGGATTTTTCTCAGTGCAGCTTTCCTGCGGTAGTTCCTGCTCTCCACCTCTGCTCTGGGAGAGAAACCAAGAGTGAGCACGGCACACGACATCTCTGTTCACAAGGGCCCATCTACAGGGTCAGGGGTTGTGTCTCGGTCTGGGCAGAACCCTGATGCCCCCAACACTTGAGAAAACACCACAGTGTGCCCAGCGTGGTGCAGCCCCAACCTCTCCTCACAGGGACCCCCCTGGGCCTCAGCACTGTCTGAATCCAGATATGGACATTCCAAGTGTAAATCCTGCACAAGAGAAGGCAAACCCTTTCCTCCTCCTGCAGGGCTCTGATTTTGTAGGCACTCAGGATTCAGGAATCTCTGTCAGAAACACCATCCAGTATCAGGAAAACCCCTTTTTTTCTGTAATAGAGCATTTCTGTCACATCAGTGCAATGCTGTTCTAGCTGACAGCATAGAGCAAAGCCAACAACTCCATATTGATGGATCTCATCACTTGGGCTTTATATGTCATAGAATCACAGAATGGTTTGGGTTGGAAAGGACCTTAGGTATTATCTCATTCCATACCTTCTGCCACGGACAGAACACCTTCCTCTAGACCAGGTTATTCAAAGCCCCACCCAGCTAGGCCTTGAACACTTCCAGGGATGGGGCAGCTTCTCTGGGCAACCTGTGCCAGGGCCTCACCACCATCACAGTCAAGAATTTATTCCTAATATATCTAATCCTACCAACCCAGGCCATTCCCCTTTGTCCACGCCCTTGTCCAAAGTCCCTCTCCAGCTCTCTTGTAGGTTCTCTTCAGGTACTGAGAGGTGCTCTAAGGTATCCACAGAACCTATGTTTGAGAGTGGTGGTTGATGCCACAAGGCTGCTGGTGTTTAAGAGGCATTTGGAAAATGTCCTTCATAAGATGCTTTAAATTCTGGTCAGTCCTGAAGAGGTCAGGCCATAGGACTAGCAGTAGGTCCCTTCCAACTGAACTACCCTATTGTCTTCCATTAAGTATCTGCTCCCAGTGGCAAGAAAATTCTCTCTATAAACTTTTAAATATAAACATACACATATTTATTTATTTATTTATTTATATGTGAGTATATTTATGCCCTGGTCTTAGATAGCAGGACCCTTTGGTACAGTTTCAACAGTTGGCACTTTGCAGAGAGGCTGGCAGCAAACATGGGCTGAGGGTCTCTGTGCCCATTCTTGGCAGCTCTCATAGCATCCAGAGTAAACGCCTTCTCATGCAAACCAAATCTGATGCAAAATATGCATTTGCTATTCAGAAGCTGCTGTTCTGAAGGCAGCTGTTTCCTAACTTTTGCATGTTCATGCAAACCTTGGTGAGTGGTACTGATAGTTGGCAGCAGAATATTCCTAGTATTTGCATGTTAATAATATTTCCATATTGATACATGTAATATTTCCATGTGGATGCAGTCCTCAGCACAATTCAGTGGCCCAGTCCAGGTAGGCAGGTAGTTCATGCAGCTGGCAACACCTGGGGACCGACAAACAGTGTGCAAGGGTCACGGTGGTGCTAGAGGAGGCTGAATTTGGATTCAGGAAGGATTTGAATGCTCACAGGGCTGTGTAGATATGCACATCAGCCCTGCATTTGGTACAGACCCTCAGACAGTATTAAAAATTGCCTTTTCTCCCTTTTTGCATGACAGGCAAATATCCAAAACTGACAGGGATGGTGTGTAACAAAATGTTCCTCATATTTATATCCCACACACACTACTGAGTGGAGAGCAGAGCTGCTCTGTGCTGTGCAGCATTTTGTGCAAGCATACTCTTAATTCTGTTTGAAGCACACACAGTACTGCCCTGTTCCCTTTGGCACTGCCTGACTCTGGACATCACCTCTGGGACCTTCTGCACATCTGAAGGAGCAGACAGTAATCAAAATTACATTACAACTAACAACCATTCCTCCTAGTTTACTCCAAGTTTGCTGATGTGAGCCCAGTGTGTGAGGTTGAAAGCATCCACTGTGGTCAAAAATTATAGTGTCTGGTCTTAAAAGTATTCCTGAGTCTCAGCGATAAATTCTTGCCCGCAGGCTAGGTTATGGCCGTGAGGTGATTGTACAGGCTTTGTGTGTCTTATAAAATGTTCTAGACTGGGCATTTGAAGCATCTTCCTAGTCATTAGATCTCCCAGCCATGCTGAGCCACGCAGCTGTGGGTGAGTCAGGCCAGCACGTGGTTCTGAAAGACAAGTTTTCCACCTTAAATAAGTTATTCACCTCAGAAAGCCCTTCATCAGCTGACCTGAGTCACCATAGGCTGTTGCTAAGGTGTCTCAGACCAGGATGTCAATCATTCTGTCAATCAACCTGTCAACCATTCTCCTAGGCATCTCTGCCTGCCACAGGCATTGCCCTTTGGCATCATCCAGGCAATTCCCCTACCCCTGCTGTCAGCTTGCTCCCATGGCTCTGGAGCACATCCAAGGCACAGCAAATGCTACAGACTTGGCAGGAATTACTGGTGAGGTTAGTGCAAAAAGGACAGCATTGAATAGGCAAGTAATTGCTATAAATTATTCATCCAGGGGCAGAAGTCTGCAGACTTTCACCCTCTAGGTTAGATAATATTTACCTGTTCTGGTATAGAAACTAACTATGCCAAGAGCTGAGAACAGTATAAAGACAATCTCTACTGGAAGACAGTGCCCCATTCTCAAAGGTCTGGCAGACCTGAGCTTTACTACCTAGACACTGTCTAGGTACTAAAAAAATCTAATTTGCAAAGCTTCATTATCAGCTGCTGGTTGCCTAAATGTCTTTAAAATCAAGGTCTGAGAGTAAGAACAGCTGATACATCTGTCTGGAAGGAAAGTGGTGAATAGTGAGAGATTACAGTATCTCAGCTCCAAAACCAAAAAGACTTTAGCTCTAAGATGGTCTGGATGCCTCATTCTGGCAGTGTTCCGCTCCATCACATTGGATAGTGTGGAAATGCATTGAGGATAGGGCTTTGAGCAACCTGGTCTAGTGGAAGGAGTCCCTGTCCATGGCAAAGAGTTGGAATGAGATGAGCTTTAAGGACCCTTCCAACCATTCTATGATTCTGTGTTGGGTGGGCAGATAAAATGCAAAGCTATCAGCAGCTTCCATAACAGCCAGAGCTTGGAAACCAGAGCTTGTGGCTCCCCTGCGAAGTTTTCTGGGCTCTGTACAGGGGAATTTTGCACAGTTTGGTTGTCTTTTCCTATGGAAGGACTCTGATGCTGTATGAAGATAAAAGGTGGGCATGGGGCATTTCAGCAGGAACCAACAAGCTGTAGAAGTACAGCAGAAAGACAGCAGTACCTATAGAAAGGTTTATATGGATTAATGAAAAGTGGCATTTATAAGGCATTGGCCTCCTCAGACATTTGCCTGTCACCATGCCTGATTTCGAACTTGGCAGCTCGTGTGCTGCACTGGCAAGCTGGAGACTTCGAGCTGGATAAATGCCTGTTAAAAAAATATTGAATATACATGGTACCAAAGCAGTCTTTAGAATGTAGAAGTGGTAAAAGAGATGCCAGTGATGATGGTGGGACTGTAAAGTCAGAGAAAAACCCAGGGAGAAAACACTTTTGGGAACTCTCAGCACTCCAGGGTCTGGCATGTATATCTTTCATGGGCAGTGTATTTAAGTAAAGTAGTGTTGGGACTGTGGCTTGCACTGAACAAGCTGGTTGGCCTCTGGGGATCTGCCCCACTCCTTTAGAAAGATGCAAGATGAGACACACCTCAAACCTCTGTAGTAAAGCATTCTGATCCAGGGAAACACCTTTGCAAGCATGAAAATACCCATGAGCCGAGCTAACGGCTGAAAAACAGGAATGGTAATTGGGAACCATTAAAAAGCAAATTTCTCATGGCACGTGCTGCCACAGTGCTAACTGTAAGCAATTAAGACAACACAGATTTTCCCAAAATTTGGAAGTAATATGTGGTCATCCTATTAAGTGGTCTAATTTACAATGATTACGTAAAAAATAGAGTGGCTTTTTTTCTTTGCTATAAGAAAAGCCAAATGCTATACATATAAATATATATATATACACACACACACGACTGCTGAGGGCTGTTCCTAAACAACTCAACGCGTGTATTTGCTATTCACCACTGTAAAGGGTTAACATTTGTCAGCTGTTGCTTTCATTTCTGTTGCTTAATAACAGCTCTGCAACATACTTACAAAAACAATGATGTCATGAAGTGGTAAGTGGATTTTGAAAACATAGCAAGGGAAACCGCAGGAGGCAGGGAAATAAAAGAATGTCTTCTCACGGCTTCCCTGTGACAGGCCCATGTTTGCTCATTCACTACAGCTTGTGTGTCAGGGCTTTAGTAGGCTTTGGGTGGGAAGATAAGTAACACACTGTGTGTGTTCTGGTCTTCTGTGGAGCAGTGAGATTAATTTTCACTGCAGTCGCAGTGAGAACTGCCGCCACTACTCACTTTTCCAAGAATTTGGAGCACTCCCGGTGTCCGTAGATCTCCGCGAGCCTTCGGGGAGTGTCTCCGAAGAGGTCGGCGGCATCCATAGCAGCGTGCAGGGAGTGAAGGGCGCGGAGCACCCGCAGCTTCCCCGCCTCGGCAGCGAAGTGAGCTGCGGTCCAGCCCACATCGCTCCGCAGGCAGTGCCGGGCACCGTGATCCACCAGGAGCCTGATCAGGTCTGACCGCCCTGGCAACGTGCAGCAAAACCAGGAGAGAAGACGCTTTAGAATTTATACCTTGAGGATGCAGAAGGCGGTCACACGCAGCTGATCATAATTCCCTCAGTCACAGATTTCACCCACCTGACTATTTGGTTTATCATATAAATGATACTGAATAGGAAATGCTGGTTATTTTCACCCAAACTAGACTGTATCCAGAAGAAATTTACAACAAAAGCAACAACCAAATCAGAAAGCTTTCTAATTTCTGAACAGCACATCTCAATTAGTCATTTTGTTGCTTCATTTTGGTTTTTAGTTCAATTGCGAAATAAAATTTGAACATTGAGAATGGGAAAACCTGTGAACAGCTTTACTAAAACAAATTTTTTTGATAGCAGGTACAGAAACTCCCTTTTCATTCACTTTCACATTTTTCTAACCGGTGGAATTTCTTAAAGAAGCAAAAAAAGTTATTTCTACACCACTTCACAGTGCCTTGACTGAACTAGGCTATTCATCTAGACAAATCACATCTAGGCTCTGTCAGCTTCTCACCGTCATTTTTGTTAAGTAGCTCAGTCCCCTTTGCTGATGTTTAAATGCCTAATAATCCATCAGGACAAAAGAGAAACATGGTCTTAAGTGTAAAACAGGAAATCACACACTTGATTTCTGAGCAAAGACAGATGCGATGACAGGAGATCCCAACAAATACTGTAGCACAGAGGAATAGAGGTCCAGTTTCCCATTTTACACTGTGTACAATTATACATTATTTATTGCTGCATCATCTCTATTTTGGGCTGCAAAGGGATATTTGAGTTTACCAGACACTTCTGAAGGTGAAGGACCAAATGGGAGCTGCAAACAGCTCTGGTCCTACATTGTTCCTTTAAGCAGGTGGGATATAAAGGAAGAGCAATGTAAAAACACAGTTATTATTTTCTTCTATTTGGTTTGATAAATACCTGGTGTAAATATAGTGGGTTTGACTTCCTGCTCTTTCCCACAGGTGCACATGAGAAATAAACTCATGGAGTAATCTCTTAGAAAAGTAAGGGGGAAAAATCAGCCATTCCCTATGTGCACATCATGTAAATTGCAAATTGTTGTGTGATAGGAGAAAAAAAATCACTTCAACAGCAGTCCCATAAACTATTTTGTAGGCAAAGTTCCCATTTAAATGGATATTTAACCTTTTTTTGCTCATTAGGGACAAAATTACCAAATATAAGTTGAGATTTTGCCAGCCTAGATACAATTACAGATGATCAGCATCACCTTTTACAATGTCCATTCACAGAGATAGCAGAGCTGGGGGTGCCCTTACCTTTGGCAGCAGCCCAGTGCATGGGGGTCCTGTCATGCCAGTCTGCATCCTTCTGGTTTGGGTCGCAATGCCCTGCCTTCAAAATCTTTTTCACCAGGTCATAGTCACCCACAGCCACGGCTTCGTGGAGCTCTGTCATGCTGCACTCTTCAGGAAGGCACCTGGTAACAGAGGTGGTCGTTTAGTGGGTGTTCACTGATGTATCAGCTCCTCTCAGCAGCTTTAATAGGTCAAGCAGCATCTGGATTAAAAATGAGACAGGCACTGTGAGAAACCAAGATTTGTCCAAAAATAAGGAAAAAGGAATGATGGGGGGAAAAAAAAATATCTTCAAACCAGTGATCACAGACTCATGGTTACTTCTGGTCTGTAGACACAGAAATCTGCAGCAAAGTGCAGTCCTTTATATAAAGGACTTATAGCTAAAGCCACATTGAACATTTGCCACGAGTTTGTTGTGCTCACTAACCATGGGAACTGGCTCCTCCCTTGCCAGTGCTGCAGATCTCTTACTAGTAGCATTTTATTGCAATGCTACAAAACATCTATGCAAGCATCCTCTGATGTTCTCTGGTAAAAATGATAAAAAGGGATAATAAAGATTAAGCTTATACAGAGAGATGATAGAATTAATGGTCTTAAACTAAGACTCATAGCCTGTTTCACACCTGGGTGGTTGAACTGTGTAGATAAGATCCAAAATAAAAGACCCATACTTGTCTTCTACTGAGTTTGACTCCTGCACATCTGGGAAAATCTGAATATATTAAAAAGAAAATTGAATTTTGGAGCCCCTAGTGGGCCAAAGAAGTATCATGAGATCTCTGTTACTCTAACCACCAGTGTACTGCTTCCTCCTTCTCATTGTCTCTCACTAACCTTGAAGAACCTGTTCCTTTAGATTAAAAAGAGATCTTCTGACTTGTTCTCCAACATTTTTCAACAGCATCAAATCTATCCTTAAAACGTCAAACTTTAATGCATCCAGCCCATCACTGAAATGAGGGCGGGACAAAAGTACAGGAAAAAAAATCTTGGACCTTTTCATACAACTTTCTTATTCTTTTCCAGCTTCAGCTCATACCCACACGCAGAGACACCCAAAGGGAAGGAGCTCAGCAGCTCTCCAAGGGGACAGTCCACAGGGGCAACTTCGTAAGCAATTTAAGCCCAGTCAAATTCTACCGCCTCTCCTCCCCTGCTGCCTCCCTTTGCTAGCCTTGAAGCTCATAGGGGCATTTCACAGCTGTTGATCTCTCACAAAATTAATCTTTTATTACTGGTTCTGTTTTTCAGGTGAATTCCCTGAATTCACCATTACTTAGGGGGCAAATGCCAGGGCTATGCAAAAGGGGGGGAGCGCAGATCTGCCCCACAAGTAGGGACCTGTGCTAAATCCCCTTCAGTCACTCCAGATGTTGTACCCAAAAGTGGGATCCACCTCCCTAGACAGTGGTTATTCTCCCCTCATAAGGACAGAGGAAAAGATTTGGATTTTTACAGCACAGCCTTGAGCCAAAGCGCCGTCCCCCGCTGCTCGCCCGGCCACAGGCATTGCAGCTCCTCCACGGGATGTTGCAACCCATCCGGGGGAATATTCTCGTGGGGTTCCTGCTGCTTGACCCAGCCCCAGCCGGGAGATCCAGAATTCACACACAAGGAGCCCACACATGACCCTGTCCCTGCCATACCGGGGCACGGCCCAGCACCTCGGCGGCCGCGGGCTCCGCTGGGACGCGCAGGCTTTGTTCGCCATGGCTCCATGCCAGAAACTTGTTTTCCAGGCCCAGGGAAGATTTCTCCCAGAAAGATTGTCTCAGCTGAAAACTAAGGCAAAGTTTGGTCCCTCCCCTTCGGGGAGAGCCCGGCAGTCGCTGTGCCTGCGACAGAGGCCGCCTCCTGAGGGAGCAGCCGTTGCTCGCCCGGCTCCGGAGGGCCGTGGGTGGGCAGAGGGGACATCCTGCTCCTCTGGACAGCGGGACAGGAGCAGCGGGCAGCCAGGACACCCCACAACAGGTACGTGAAGCCTTGCAAAGAGCAAAATAAGGGTCTGGGGGGAGCACGGGAGAAGCAACGGTGACGTGAGGGGAATTTCAAGGAGCTGAGTAATTTCTGCGCAGCACCTCACGCAGCTTCACTGCTCCCACTCCCTGTCCCCAGCCCCCGAGGGCTCGCTTTCCTCGGCTTCCTTCCTTCCAGCCCCTTACCCGGCCCCAAATCCCTGTGCGTCCCTGCGGAAGGGTGGGATTCACTCCGGGTAACGGTGAGCGGGCTAACGGGGGACATGTCCCTTCGCCTTTCCGTGTGTGGGCAGCATTCAGGGAAATATAACCCACCTCCCCCACACGGCTGTGTCCAGGGTGGGGATGGGAAGCAGCAGTCCCAGGCTGCAGCAGAGAAAACTCCGACTAGATGGAAGAGGAAAATATAATTTACAGCGAGGGTGATTAAACTGTGCTTCAGGTGTCCAGCACTGAGACATGCAGAGCTGAGGCATGTCTCAGTGTGTGCCCTGCTTTGAGCAGGGCTTTAGATTAGGTGACTTCAGCGGTCCTTCCCCACCTAAATTCTTCTGGGAAGCTGAGAGGGACAAAGAGTAGGAGGTTTGAGTGCTCTGCCACCGCGGCATTTGCCTCCTCCAAATCCAGCATCCCGATATGGGCACGGGACCCTGCGCCCCAGCTGCTGTTGGAGCTGGTGTGGAGAGAAGATGGTTTTAGGACGTGGCTCCCCTGGTGTGTTTCAAGCCCAAGCTCAGGTACAGCAGGACAAGTTGAGGACTGCCATGTCAGCCACACGGACCCGCCGGGACAACCTGCCTGTACTTTACCCTGTGACACAACCATCCCAGCCTCTCCAGGAACTGCTGCTGGTGGCTTCTCTGGGTAGGGATTAGGGGTGGTGGTGCTGCCTGGGCTTGCACTCACCAACCCCACTGACACGTTCACAGCAGCTCAGAAACTGTGGTGACTTACTGCTGGGTACACGAGAGATCGAACTGTGACACCCTGCTGGGGACACATGGAATCCCTTAACAGCAACTCCAGGAGGAATGGGACATTGACAGATCTCCATCTGTCATTAATGCATGGCCTCCTCCTTCTTTGCCTGCTGAGAGTGAAATATTTTCTTCAAAATCAGCTGATATGAGGGAGGAAGAGACTGTTGTGCTTGCAGCAAAGTGAGAGGGGATGGTTCCCAGCAGGCAGGTTTCCCACTACAAAGTCCTGCTACAGGCCCTAACCAGCAAGCAGAGGGTCAGAAAAGATGCTTCACTGCCTAAAATGGTGTATTTAAAAGCAGGGACAAGAGCTAGGGCTCTCATGTAAAAGTTGCCGTAACTCTTAAGATAATAATCCCCCAGACACAGTGAATATTGAAATGTTTTGGCTTCTGGGACGGGGACTAAGGTGATCCCAGGCCCTGGTGATGAGAAATGGCTCTTTGGTTCAATCTTCAGGGTCAGATCTGTCAGGGGATATATTTAAAACATTATTCAGAGCTCCAAAAGGGGACAGTGACTTCCATCTGCTATGGGGTTTCTTACTGGGGAGTGCTGCAGAGATAAGCATGGGGAAGTGCCCTTCAGCAAGGCTAGGAGGCCCTGGCCTAGCCCAGGATATAGGACCATCACCCAAAAACTTGGGAATTGCCCAATTCTACCTTTGTTTCCCTCAGTCTCCATTTCCCATCTTGAAAAGGGGGATGTCCTACCCTTCCTCAGCCCCTAAGTTCATGGTGATGTGCTGTCAGTCATTGACTGAGGTCAGCACTAAGCCACACCAAACTGTCAGATGGAAGCAGCCTTTAAAACATGCAGCATGCTTGTTTACTGGGAAAAAATGGAGCTTAGATCAGTGAAAAGCCACACATTTGCATTTCAGTGACAGCCTCAGGCTTATACACACTGCAGCACAAAAGGCATCAGTGTGAAGGACTCTTTCCTTCAGCTCCCCCACATTCCTCAGCCTTAGCTTCTCTGCTTTGGCAGCCTTCAAATAAAGGGAAAGCCAAGGTCAGGAGGAAAAAAAAAAGATAAAAAATAAAAGGGAGAAAAAAAGAGTGAAAAAAAGGGGAAAAAGATAAAAAAAACACCCTCAAACCTAAACCATAGGCCTTGGTAAAACCTCCTTTCGTGCTGCCCACTATCTAAGTGAGAACTCCTGCCTGGAAACTGCTCACTGTTTGCCAATGGCTTTTACACTTCCCAGATTCCTGTTCTCCCTTTCTGGAGAAGCTGGTAGCCCTGCACCCCACAGCTCCTTGGACAGGCACATATGCAGGTGGCAGTGACCAAGTTTTGTCAGGCATGGAGAGAGTTTGCCCATCACCAGCACCACCATCCTCTGTCCTGCAGCAGCAACTTCCCACAAGACTCATGGAGATGTTGGGGCACCTGAAGAACATCAAGCCCACTTCAGAAAGTACAGGGAAGAAGCGCAGTGACACCCAGGACCCCATCCTGTTACTCTCACATGCATAAGTTCTCCTGCTGAAGGACCTAACCTGAAAAAGAGCAATGCTGGATTGTATCCTCATGCCACTTCACACAGGCCCATGCAAGTTGTGCCAATTTACACTGACATTGGATCAGCCTTGGAATTTAACAAAAGCCTCTGTGTTTATCCAAGTGTTGAGAAAAGCTGTCGGAGCTACTTCCTGTGCCTCTTCAATTCCCAGCTCCAGAACTGCTGTGGGAACCACCCAGCAGCGGCCACAGCATGTCAGCTCTGGGAAACAAACCCAAACCCAGGAACTAAAGGCAAAACCACCATGAAACACGAGGAAGCCATAATTTCCCTGGTTGTAATCACCAGCAGGAATGTGGCTGTGCTGCATTTTATCTGTCTATCGTACCTGAAACGGACCCAGCTCTGGTCGGGGTGTGCGAGGACTCCAGCTGCTAAAAACTCAGGAGCAGGACACTCATCTCAGGTATCAGCTACTGTACAACCAGCACAGTTAAGAAATTCCAGACTTAAAACACACAGACATATAAACACACAGCCCAATTTCTCAGAGAAAATAAGAATTTGATTTCCAGTACCACAGGAGGAGAGCATGGGTGATGGATGCTGTTATCCCACATATTTCTAGGGAAATCAATTCCCACTGCTTAACTTAACAGCCTACAAGGTCACTTCTCTTCTGCTACAGATGCTGAAGGTGCACAGATGAATGATAAAAAGTTGGTTTAATACAAAAGGAATGGGCTGATGATGTAAACTGCAGAGGCTGATAGGCTGGAGGTTTGATATTTCCTTTTTTGCAGTTCCTTCAAGGGCTGGACACACTGGGCAGAGCAGGAGTTTAGCATTTCAGTAGTAAAATGCCCTGTACAGTCACTGTGCTGTTACTTAAATTTCCCCAAAAGAGTAAAGCACAGCAAAACAACTGTTATAACCTGCACCTAAATAAGGCACCTTCTAAATTTCCCAAGAAATAATGGCATTGTTCCAGAGGAAAGGGAAACTGCGAAGTGTTTAAAAATCAGGCTTCAGGTGTGAAATCTTTTTTCAATTTGCATTTCTTACCATAAGCAAGATGCACACTCTAAGAAAAAGGTTAAGATGTTGTTGAGGTTATGATTACTGAAGTATATTCAAGTACAAATAGCAGTAATAGGCAAAGGGTTTATCCACCTGTTTAGTGTCCTTTTCTTAATATCCATTATTGCTTTAATAATTGTTCTGCTTAATACAGCTGGCTTATGAGATTGGGAAGAAATGTAAACATTCTGTTTGCCTTATAAAAACCTGACATCATATTTGGTGACAGACTGTAGTCATGCAATACCTCCAAAATACACCTCACCTGAACACTTTTTCTATTCAAAAAAAGCCACACTAAGGCATCTACATCCAGAGCTTTGACAGTAGCTGCACTCCAGCTCTTTGGATTTGGGATGGACAGTCACAGCTCTGCTCCTAAACCTACTGCCAAATCCTTTCACAGCCCCAGGTAAAAGAAAAAGAGCATTCTTAGCATAAACATGTTACAACTCAGTAATAGACTTCTAGCTATTAAAATAACACCAGACTTATATAAGTTACATAAAAACGTACATTAAAAAAAAAGTTCTGAAAGGTGGCAAACAGGGCTTACTGCAGCATTTAAAAATCAGAATAAACTCAGAGAAACTGTATCATAAAGCAGTCCACACATTTCTTCACCAACTAAAAAAAACCCAATGGTTTTATTTTTGTTTTTCATATTTTTTTATCAAAAGGGAACAAAGTTTCCAACAGCCCCTGGGTAATGTGCTAAATGTAAAAGTTCCTCCAAATCTGCAATTATGGTTAGATCAGCTTTTGCTCCAACACTTCCCCAATTAGATCCTGTTCCATAAATGATGCCTGATGGTCATCTGGAACCCCACACAGCAAAGACACTGAACTGAAAAGCATCAAACTTCCCTTTACAACTTCACGTGACAGTAAAGTTTTTTGGTGTGTTTTGTTTTTAATTCTGTTTTTGGCGAAAACGTCAACAGTTCCAGAAACATAGTATTTGGCCTTCTTGATACTGCTGAACCCCAGAAATCCCTGCATTCCTTCCTTATTCCTTGATATCAAGGGAGAACCCTTCCTGAAATAACTCTTCTGTGCATTCAACAGCTGAAGGAGGAACCAGGACAACCTCTTGGAAAAAGAGCAGCAAAACAGCTAAACTCAAGTCTTAAAAAAGCCAATCCCTTCCAGCAGCTGCTAGTAAGCTGCCAAGCACTTAAACTGGACCAAAATCCTCTCTTGCAACTGGGCAGACTTTTCCAAGCACTTTTGGTTTATGGGATGTAAGGATGATGGAGATGCACTTTTAAGGATGGTGGAGCTGGGCATGCTGGGCATGATGATGGAGCTGAGCATGTGTCCTGGGGTGACTTTATGATGCTGGTATCCCCATCTGTCTCTTTAGCACAGAAATAAGTTCTGCACCTTTAAAACTTGATCTGAGAGCAAAGAGGGGTAGAAGGAAACTTTGCCCTAAACCAGGACAGCATGCCAGGGATGATGATAGAGCTGAGCTGCTGGGGACAACGATGGAGCTGGGCCACTGGATGTATTCTCGAAACAGTGGATGTGTAAAGGTTATTCCTCTGCGCGGATGAATGGAACCATTAGCTGCGAAAGGGAGCCAGGAACAGGACAATACAATACTGGCAGTGCAGTTTCCTTCTGTCTCCCTTTGCAGGTGTGTGAATAAATATCCCGTGGTGGCACCGCCGTGGTTTTGTCGGTGTGTGTGTCCTGTAAGGCAGGGCAGCAGGGCAGCCCTACGCAGCCAGGTCAAAGTCGTCGCGCTCTTGGTTGTAGTCGAGCACTTTCTGCCGCAGGCGCGAGGCGTCCACCCAGGTGATGAAGTCCTCGACGGCGCGGGGCACGAGGAGCGCGGGGTCTGTTACCACCTCGGGCCCCACGCGGACGTGCCCCTGCTCCACGAAGGTGACGGCGTGGCGCAGGTTTTGCGCCATGCGGAGCTTCACTAACAGGCAGGGCAGGCGCCGGCGGCAGAAGGCGGCGGCCGAGAGGCTCTCGCAGACGGCCAGCGACTGCCGGCTGTTCACCAGACCCAGCCCGTGCAGCTTCTCCAGCAGCGCGGCGGCGCAGCGTGCGCGGAAGGCGGCGCTGGCCGGCCCCAGGTCGCGGAGCCGCCGAGCCAGGGTGCGCACGGCGCGGGCCAGCGCCTTGTACTGCACGTAGTCCTCCCGCCGGCCCACCCGGTACCGCCGCAGCGCCCGCACCTCCGCCAAGTTCCCGCCCGACGCCTCCCAGTTCACCAGGTCCAGCCGCCGCAGCAGCTTCTGCTCGTGGTACTTCAGTTTCCGCACCATCTTTGCGGGACCAGGATCCGCCGCGCCGCCGCCTGAGAGGGACCTTTCCGGGGCGGAGCGGCCGCATTCCTCGCGGCTTTTCCGGGGAGGAGCAGCCGCGACATCGCACCGGGAGTTCCGCCCCGGGAGTGCTTCCCCGGCAGGCCCGCCCCGGGGGAGCCCGGCCAGGCGGCGGGGTATTGGGAGAACGATGGCTCCGTGTCTCCTTCCCCAAGGAGAAGGCGGCAGCTAGAGTCCAGCCCAGAATGCGGCTGCTTCCCCCCGCGCTCTGCGCATCGCCGAGGCCAGCCCGTCGCGGAGGGGTCACCCCAGGTACAGCCACACCGCCCCGACACTCGCTCCGGCACGGGCAGCCCGACCTTGTCTTGCCAGGGGCCGAGCCCGAGATTCGTCATTCCTGCTGGAAAAATGGCAGCGGCATTGTGTTTCTCTGTGACATCCCACTCCCCCTGATGCGCAGGCTGCTTTTCCTTGAGGAGCAGCAGAATCCTCCCTCTGTGCGGTTCGTAGCACCGCAGATCTCCCGAGTGCCGCCGCCGCCTCGCCAGCCAAAGGTTTCATCCCACTTTTCTCTAAGCGCACGGTGCTGTCAGCTCCTTGAGATTCAGGATACAAAAAGAAAAATCCCCAGGAGAACAGGTCAGGTTGACAATTTGGGATTTCTTTGTTTTTCACGAGCAGATTTCTGTATTGGCTCAATCTTGATTTTTCCTAATTCTGGATTTTCAGTGTGTTGGGTTTGTTTCAGTGTGGGTGGTCTGGTCACAGAGGCCATGGTGTTCTCTTGATTTGCTTTGTGTTTTCCCCCAGGTTTGTCGGTGAAGGCATCAATGGAAATGTGGGGCACCAGCAGCACTGAGAACTTTTACAGGATCCCTGAAGGAAAGGGACCGCACTCGGTTGGATGTACAGACCTGATGACAGAAAATGCAGTTGAGGTAAAGCTCTCAACTCTTTCTCCTTTGGATTTAAGCCACAATGTTAGTGAAACAACTGGCTGCAGTTTTACAGATAAATCAAGCAGAAGGTCTTGCTTGTGTGCTCCATGCTGACACTCACAGCTGAGCTTTCTATCCTCTCCATCCTGATGTGGGATGTGTACTGGGCATTTACCAGATGGATGTTACCTGCAAGCCTTTCCCATGGCCAATTCCTCCCTCTTCTAATGTCCTTGCCTTTCTGATTCTCCTGCACAAGATATGGCAGAGAAGCTGTGTCCTCCTGGGACCCAGGGGGTTCTTCCCACCCACCCCACTGCTCCCTCCTGCACTGGGCTCCTAAGCAGACTGCACACGCAGTCTCTGTGACTGTGGTTGTTCTCATCACAAAGATCCCAACAGGATTTGGCGGGGTTGGGAGATGGGCCTATGCAGTGTTTCAGCTGCAGGGTAAAAGACAAGATGTCTTGAGATTTTATCTCACTGAACGTGAACAGGATATCAATTTTGCAAGAGGTTAGCACAGTGAGAAGCCACAATTATAAGGCAGGGACAGTAAACAGACAAGTAATGAGCTTGCTTCTGAGTTTCCACTTCAAGTCCTCTTGCCTTTGAGAGAACACACCTACATTTACACTATGGTTTTACTCTGCAGAGTAGCCAGATGCAGTTTGTAATGGTTCACATGTTTTCCTTTATTGAACTTACTCTATATCAGCACAGAGAAGTGAAGAGTTTCTCTACATAAGCATTATGAACAAGTGCAGTTCTCTCAGGCATAAATAATGAACCTCTTCCCCTTTCTGGTAATCAGTTAGTCATTGGAGAGGTTCACTGGAGATCTGAGATTCTGAGATCAAGTTAATATAACTAGCAATGTTAGTTCTTCCATAATGGTCTCTGTGTCGAAGGTTGATTTAAGTTTCATAAGTGAATAGAAACAAGCTTTGTTAAACAAACTTTTGGTAAACTGATAAATTAGTGTTCAAGAAATCAGGCTTTATTTCAAAGCTCATATTTATTTTGGCCCTGATTGTAACTTGCCAAACCAAAAGTACAGCTGGAGCAAGACAGTGAATTTGAATGGGGTGTTGCAAATTCCCTTGCAAACCAGGAAATAAGAATGCAAATTGCACAGAGTTCATCTGCTGGGAAGTCTGCTTTGTGGTGTGCATTGGTAAATTGCTGCTGTCTGAAGGAAAAAGACTGGCAAGGGGGTGTGGAAGGTCCCTGTGAGTGTGGAAAGCTTGGGTGCTTTCCTGGGATACCTGCAGTGCAGACAGTAAGAGATTAGAACTGGTGGTAAGAAACAGAGGCAGATGAGACACAGGCTAATGAAGTTGTGCTTAGAAAGATTGACCACAAGAGACTTGTGAACATCTTGCTGAGGAAGAAGAGCAATGTATTGTTCTCCCTTGCTGTGCAGCTGCCCAAGAGCTTTGCTGACAGCCTCTGCTCAGTTTAGGCAGGAACACTACAGCCGTGTTAGAGAGCCTTATTTTCTCCAGCCTTATTTCTCTTATTTTTTCTGAATGACCCCTGCTCTCTCAGCCTCTCATGCTCAGAGAGGTGCTCCAACTCTCAAGTCATCTTCAGTCACCCTTTTAACAGGCAGCCCTATAAAACTTACCAAAATGCATCATCAAACCATTCCCAGTGAAGAAGATGGAAGAAAAGATCCAGCAAGATGCTGGATCAAGCAAATAGGTGGTGAGTGTTTGTAATAATGAACTGAATTAAATGAAACATTTCCAATAAGCCCTAAGCTAAGCTAGAGAAGATGTTGTGTATCTCCACCTCTGATGTGTATCTCATGTTATTTTAAATTCATTGTAGGCACAGGAAGATTGTGATAGGATTGGCATCAAAGCCTGTATATGATAATAATTTTCTCATGAGATTGTCATAATTCTCTTGAACTGCATTCTTGCAAATGAAACCTTTTCTAAAAATGTTTTAATCTTCCATTTTCTCTGCCATATATAAATAAATAGCAATATTCCTTTTTTTTTTTACTTTTTCCTAATCCCAGGGAAGCTTTTTGCGCCTGTATTATCCAGCATATGATGCCACAGATACCGAAGAGGCACGATGGATTCCAGACAAAGAATACTATCAGGGACTCTCTGACTTCCTTAATATGTACCGAGTTGTAGGAGAAAGGCTTTTCCATTACTATGTTGGTAAGAGTCGTTGTGTTTTTATTCCTTGCCTGTCACTGCCTCTGTGCTCCATGAGCAGGGTGTTATTGCTGCAAGGCTGAAAAAGAGTTTTTAGTAAAGAAGTGGTTTTTTGTGGGATGGGTTTGTGTAGTGAGACTGCTGAATGTGACCCCAGCTCTCAGGCAGTCCCTGACTGCTATGGATAGGAGTGTCTGGGCAGTTTGCTCTAGGTCAGTTGCACCTATGTGTTGCGATTTAAATCTCACAAGGAAATGTGCAAAGATATAAAAGTCAGAGAGGTTCTAAGGTCTGAATATCAGCAAGACCTGGATGCCTGACTACGAAGATTCAAGAGATATGTAGACCTTGTGCCAGGTTGTGGATGGGAGGAGGAGAATACAAGTATCTTCTGCCAAGTAGAAAGTATTTTCAGAATCAGATCCATATTTACCTTCTATTTTAAAGATGAGTCTTGGCACCTTGTTTTTAGGTGATTGGTCTGATGTCAGTGGTCACTACATTCTTGGTTTCTCTCCCACAGGAACAAACACCTTCTCTCATTCTAGTAATAATGATGTACACTTCCATTTTTATTTAGGTTCAGTGACCTGTCCTGCAAAGTCAAATGCTGCTTTTAAGCCAGGAGAAAAATACCCACTTCTTGTTTTTTCCCATGGACTTGGAGCTTTTCGGTAATTTTGCAGTTTGTTGACAAACTGGTTTTGTTGTCTATGGAGACAGAAGTCTCCAAGGGTGGTTCTCAACAGATTTGCAGTAAGAGGGTGAGATCTTTGTAGAGCTGAAACAGATTTGAAGAACAGGCTGTCGTGTGTCATTATGCCTCCACTGAAACAACAGCAGGGTTGGTGTATGGCTAGTCACAGAATAATAGAACAGCCTGGGTTGGAAGGGGCCTTTAAAGATCATCTCTGCTGTGGGCAGGGACACCTTCCCCTAGACCAGGTTGCTCAGAGCTCCATTTTTGTTTTCCCTTTGTATGATGGAAGTGAAGATATTTACCAGCCCATAAGGATTTTGTGAAGATTAGTTGGTTGATTTTTGGACAGCTCTTTGAAGATGCAAAGTGCTGTGTGTGCTACTTATTAAAAATCAGTGGCATTTTCCTTTCTGAATAGAGAGTAAAACAGTACCAAGATTTTGTGAACAGGCTTTGGTGCCTGGCATATGAAATCTTGCTCTGGTGGGTAGCAAATTCAAAGAGAAGAAATATTGAGTGGAGACCAGTGCATACCTAGTGTGGTTAGCATTTAAAGAGCAATGGAATTGAAAGAATGACGTCTCACCAGAGTGTGGTTTTTATTGCAGGACAATCTATTCTGCTATTTGCATAGAGATGGCTTCTCAGGGCTTCATAGTAGCTGCTGTGGAACACAGGTGAGTGTGCTGCACATTTTGGAGTTCTGATGGAAAGCAACTTTTTCACATTAAACAGAATGTTGTTTATCCTAAAGAAGAACTTCTGGATTTTTTTAAAAAAGAAAAACTAACATCTCTTTTTCAGCCCTTCCCACACTGCCCATAGTTCAACTCTTCTCCAAACAAAGGGAATTTTATTTAGACAAGCCCTAGAATGAAAAGTCTTGGGGCAGATATCATTTGTCATTCTTCAGATATGCTATTTGTCTCACTCTTATTGTTAGAATATAAAGTATTCTTCTTATTGAAGAATATAGAGGAGGTGGGAGTTTTGGTGAGGTTATTGCATTGTTTAGAAAGTCTATGTACACTGGGTTACAATTGCAGCAGCACTGGTTGATAGCTGGATCTCTTCAGATGAGTGAAATCTAAAACTTTTGCTGACTTCATCTCAAACCAAATGGAATGCATACCCAGAAATAACCTCTTCTTGGTATTACAGAGATGAATCTGCTTCAGCCACGTATTATTGTAAAAGAAGGTCTGTTTCTGAGTCACAGGAAGAGTCTACGCCTAACATGGAGAAGGAGTGGATCTACTACAGGAAGTTGAAAACTGGAGAGGAGGAACGTTGCTTGCGCCATAAGCAGGTGCTGGGCTGGCTCTGTGCTCTGGGGAGTATGACAGGAGTGCTGTGTTAAGGGCAGAGTCTCTCTTTGGCCAGGAGAGCAGTCTTCTGCCATGGCTTGGGGAGATACAAAAATGGATCAAGTCCTGTGTCCCTGAAGGTGGAACAGAAGAAAGCCAACAGTAGCTTTCTTCAGAGCATAAACTGTTCCCTCAAGAGAGCTTTTTCATGAAGTTGCACTCTTGAGCTGAGTCATCTGTTTCTCTTCTGGTTCCACTCAACTTTCTGTTTCTTCTCTGTCTCTTCTTACTTTACCGCCCAGCCCAACCTAAAAGTGACAGAGTTGAGCTCAAGTGTTTGTGTGGCCTTAGGCTTGCATTAGCTTTCATTTACTGTTCCATAGAATGATGAATCATGGCTGCTCTGAGTGGGATGTTTGCTTTATAGTCTGTACCACACTTAAAGGTGTTTTTTAGCAATGTAAACAGTGCAGACTTCCAATTTATTATAAGCAGTATCCAAGCTGGATGCAATGTGGCCATACTGACAAGCTCTTCCAAGCATACACTTGATCTTTAAAATATGGGAGGGTTTTTCCAGCTAATGAAAACTCAGGCAGGGAGGTGCTTCTCTTTATCTCCCTGGGCCATACAGACAATAGTACAAGAGTAATTTCCTGTATTAGCACAATGTCCTACTTGTGAGTGTCAATGTGTAATGTCTGAGCTTGGAAATAACCTTCAGAAGCTGCTGTCTGCAAATTTCATAAGTAGAGAAGTCAGGAGATGGGGATTTATTTGAAATTCAATGATGCGCAGACATCTTGTTGGTTGCCTACCCACTGTGGGTTCCCAAGATGTTCCCGCTACTGTTCCTTGGTTCTTCTTGAAGCTTTTCTTTTACTGACATACCAGTTAAAAACTGTTCTTATGGAACAATGAAAACCTTTTTTTGCAACAGCTTCACTACAGTTTTCAAGGATGAGTATATATAAAAAAATGGGATGGGCTTCACTGTTTCTTAGTTTGGTTTATCCAGTGTAAAGACAGTTTCAAGACTATTGTGTGATGGGGCAAGTGATAGAATGACATTTGTTCATCCAAGTGAGCCTGAGAAGCATCAGTGAATGAGCCTTCCTTGGAAGTGTGTAACACTTCTTTGCACATCCCAACAACCCCTTTTCTTAAGCAGTGACAGGACGAAGGAGTTGAAGGCCTTTGGTGCATGTTACAGGGGTAAATTCTTCTGTGTGCAGAGGTTCTACAGAAAAGCTTCAGCTCTTTACACTGCCAGAAACCAATTTTGTTGTTTGTCAGATAGCTCCATTCTGCAGTTCAAAATAGTTGGTACCATATTGGACACTTAGTGGGGAAAACCATCAGAGTAAGTTTTGTGTCCAAGGGGCTGTCAAGCCTGGCATTTGTCTGATGATTCCTTCCACTGCTCTGCCCCAACCTCTCTTTCTCCCCAGGTGCAGCAAAGAGCACAGGAGTGTATCAAAGCTCTCAATCTCATTCTTAAAATCAATTTAGGAGAGGAAGTAACGAATGTACTACATTCAGACTTTGACTGGAACAGCCTAAAGGTGAGTGGAAGGTGCTACCTGCATTTTGTTAAACACCTAATAATGCTTCTGATTTCCCCCTTCCATTTCTAAACTGGTTCATGTAAAGTATTCTGAAGATCACTCTGTAGATCTCTGAAAATATGCTCAGGTCATCCAAAGCTGGATAGAGAGTAATGGAGCTGAAATGATGCTCTTCCTACTTCAGTAGGATGTAATGCCTAAAAAAATTATTCCCTTTATAAAGTAAGTTTGGGAAAGAAAGTCTCTTACAGCACCTGGATTTTTTTGACAGGATTCTGTTGATACTAGCAGAATAGCTGTGATGGGACACTCTTTTGGTGGTGCTACAGTTATTGAAAGTCTCAGCAAAGAAATAAGATTTAGGTAAGTATGCAAAACGAGGCCAGAGACATTTGGCACTTGAGTGGTCTGGAGCAGGGCACTTTATCTAGGATCCCCCAACTACTAATTGGCTCCTGAAGAAGAGTGGTTTGGCATATCTTGCTTTCTCCAACCATGCCTCTTCCAAGTGTGGGGATGTGGTGGAACCTAAGAGCTGCATCTTATTATATCATGATACTGTGGGACTGTGCAGTCCAGCTGCATCTGGTAGTGGAGGAGACCAACACAGGGCAAGAATGGACTAATTCTCTTCCCCCAGAGTAGAGATAATTCTGAAACAAAAGGATTCATTTACCTGTTCAGTATCAGAGAGACTTTCTCTTTGCCATGTCTCCTGCAACTCAAAGCATGCTCAGAACTTCCAAGCTTTCTGCTTCTGTGCCAATATCCAGATGTTTTTGGCAGGTGTGGCATTGCCCTCGATGTATGGATGCTTCCTGTAGGTGACGACATTTACGAAAACAGTGTCCAGCAACCGCTGCTTTTTATCAACTCTGAAAAATTCCAGTGGGCTGAGAACATTTTAAAGATTAAGAAGCTCATCTCCAATGATACAAACAAGAAAATGATTACTATCAAGTAAGTGCTCAGGAGCCATCACTTCCCTCCATGGCTGAAGCTCTTGTTGGAGCTGTGCAGTTACAGGTAACTGCAGACAGACAGACAGACAGTCAGTCCCTAGACCACAAGTCTGAAGAAGAGGAGGAACTGTGGAAGCTGGGGATGTTTAGCCTGGAGAAAAGGAGGCTCAGAGAGGGCCTTCTCACTCTACAACTTCCTGACAGGAAGGTGGAAGCATGTGGGGGGTCAGGCTCTTCTCCCAGGGAACAAGAAGAAATGGCCTCAAGCTGTACCGGGGCAGCTCAGATTGGATATTAGGAAATATTTCTTCATTTAAACTGTTAGGCATTGGACCAGGCTGTTTAGGGAAGCTGGGGAGTCACCATCCCTGAAGGTGTTTAAAAGACACATAGATGGGGCACTGAAGGCCATGGTTTAGAGCTGGAATGGCAGTGCTGGGTTAATGGTTGGATTTAATAATCTTAAAGGTCTTTTCCAGCCTAATTGATTCTATGTCTGTCCTCATGGCCCAGGTTTTCACTGTATGTTTAAATTAGCCATACATCTCCTACAGCAGGTACAGAGACCTCTCAAAGCAGCCAGGAACCCCAAGTTTAAGACACTCCAAGGTGTGCATTCCTGCCCTGGGGCACAAGCTTTGTGCTGAGCCTTGTGCATCACCTGCATTTGAACATTTGAAATAGCCTTCTGGGGGCAGTTCTGCAGCCAGGGAAGGGATGGCTCTATCCTGCACCACTGAGCAGGGAGACAACTTGATTTTGATGCTTTGCCAAGCCAACTCTTCATTGCTGTCGCAGTTATGGTGACTTACAGTGAGCTTGTACAAACCTTCCTCCCTGCTGTGGTTAGGGCAGAACTTCCTGCTCATCTTGCATGCTTGTGTGATTAACCTGTTTTATCCTCTCTTAAAGATAGTACAAGACATTTGACTGAAGTCTGCATCTTTTAATCAGGCAATTTAATGTAGTCTTACAAGTCTGTTGATCATTTTTCTCTTTGCAGGGGGTCAGTACATCAGAGCTTTCCTGATTTCACCTTTGTGAGCGGAGGAATCATTGCAAGATTTTTTAAATTAAAAGGAGAAATTGATCCAAATGAAGCTATTGATATCAGCAATCATGCTTCATTAGCTTTCCTACAGAAACATTTGAGTAAGTATCTGTTTACAGCTAAGTATGAAGTTGACTAATGTTTAATTCCTGTGAAGCTTTTTATATAACCAATCAGTTTAAAACAAGATCAAAATAAGTGTGTCAGTGGAAAAAATAAGTCAGACTTCTTCTAGAGGTTTGTCAGTTACTTGTGTAATCTTGACAAGTCAGAGGAAAATCACTGACATTTTGTTCTGGTACAAAAAATCTGGAATATCATTTTTTTTCCCTCTTAAAACATTTTTCCTTCCCTACTTTTCCGAGTTGATTTCATTATTCAGTGTAGTTTTACAAAAAGCTGGTTACTTAACTCATGGCCACTTGGTTTTCTTTCCCTCATCTTATAGGTCTTAAGAAGGATTTTGATCAGTGGGATTCTCTTGTGGATGGCATAGGACCCAATGTTATTCCTGGAACCAATATTGACACAGCTCCAGCTGAACCTGAATAAGGAATACAAAGAAGTACTGAAAATGCCATGGACATCAGGACACTAATATTGGTCAGACATTGCTCAGACATGTGGTGGCATTAAAAACCTACAAAGCTTTTGGGGTGTGGGACCAAAAAAAAAAAAAAAAGGCACTAAGTCACATAAAAACAGAGGTTTCTGTTCAAATGAGTTAGTGGGATGCTCTGAAATACTGCCAACAGGAAAACTTCTGCATTGTAGGCAGCTTGGGGGAAATCACTTGGTAATAATTTAAATGCTCTTTCTGGTTTTGACTTGAGTCAAGTTTGCAGAGCCAGAACAAGCTCCAAGGAATTCAGCTACAGGTTCATTTACCAAGCTTTATGTCAGTTTGCATCCAGCAAACCTTTACTACTGAGTAAGGGAAAAGAAACAAAAAAACGAAAGAAACAAAACAAAAACCCCAAACCACCACTTTTCTGTTTAGATTCAAAGTATTTCAGCTGTGCTCTGACAACAGCTGGGAGTTAGAGATGCCTGTGGAGGGTGGTCTTCAAGACCGTGCCTTACTAAAATAAGTCACAGTAACAGCTACAGGGAAGAATTCAGCTGACAGTAGAGAAAGTCCAGACACACAACTCCTCACAGGAGCTTAATCCACTTAAAAGTAAGATGTATTTAGTGCCATATGTAGAGGATGATGTTTATATCTCAAAAGCTTTTCAATGGGACAGTCTAGTAGCAACGGTAATTGCCCTTGGGCAAAGCTCCAGTAGATCCTCCCTCGTCTGTGTTGCCGCTATCACACAGTCAGACTGCAGAGGGGAAGTAAGAGATGTGGCACCTCTACAGATCCCTTTACAGGGTCCTTGTTAGTACTGCTTCAGCTCCTGAGGTCTCTGCACGTAGTAAACACTGCCCAGACACTCAGCTTTCTCCAGGTACTCACAATGGTCTCTAGGTGACACAGTTGGCTCCCATTGACAGATACAGACAGCAGTGGCAGTACCTGGACAAAGACTGTCAACAGCCACCTGGGTGGCCTTCTTTAAGGCTCTCCTTTTTGGATCAGAACTGCTTGAAGCTGCCTCATGGAAGGGTGTCTTCTAAATTCTGTTCATTTCAAAATCAGGTTACAAACAAAACCATTGAAGCAAACAAATTAGGAAATTAACAGTGTAATTAAGCAGTTTACATAATCTCTGATCTTAAAATGAGATTGCAATAACACCTGAGACCTGTCTTTCAGAATTTAATTAAATTCTCCCCAGCCTAGTGCCGTGTATTGTCTCTATTAAGCAAATAAATGTTTGTCTTACTGAGTCAGCACTAACACTTGAGATCTACTGTAAGATTCACTATCAGCCAGCTTGGGTTCCTAAGTCCTTGTTTCAGCATGAAAAATCCACAGCTTCTGAAGAGGATGGAGCAGCTATGCTATACATAGGAGCATGGAACACCACTATAAAACAGCACCCCTTTTTCAACACCTGAGAAGGAGAGTAAAAGGTGAGATCTCCTTAAAACAGCTGCAGGTCCTTAAAACAGCTTAGCATGTTGCACACGTGTGGCAGCAAAACCATTCCATTGGGTCTTCTTCATATTTATAGGAAAAGCTTCATCTGTCATGAGTACAGCTGCAGCAAGTTCAATTAATTGAAGTGCAGTTAACGTTTCAGAACATTCACCATAGGTCACAGTGCTCTGGAGAGGTGGTTAGGGTGAAAATACAACCAGTGACTGCAGAAAAGCCCTCACACAGCATTTGGGCTTCTGCGCAGGAACAGACACAAGTTATTAAAACACATTAAAAAACCAGTATATGCCAGCCAAAGCTTTATTCCGGCTTCTTCCATTGCTTTAGAACAGCAGCAAATACAAGACTTCAACCCAAAACAACTATGTTCCCCTATGGAGGGAAAAAAAACCTTCCCACCCCTACCCCCCAAAAATACCCTCAACTTTTTTTTTTTTTGAACAAAAAACCACTTAACAATGCAACTTTTCCAAAAGCAAGCATCAGAAAGCAGTGCTGTACAACACAATAGCATATACACAAACTCACAAGAAACTTTTGTTGAAGAACCACCCACCAAGAACTCCATACAAGTCAGTGCACCCCCAGTCAATAAAAAAATGCCAGTCAAGAGGCAAATTCTTACTTAGGAAATTACAGCTATAAGAAACAAGCTAACAATAACGATCTAGCAACAACACCTGTAAGAAAACAAGCTGAAAATAACAGTCTGCCAACACTATTCCTTTATAGGGAAGTTCAGCAGTGGACAGTTATTTGGTCAGTTAGGTAGAAAAAATAAGTCACTCAACGCTCTGCTGGTATTTTTGTTCCCACAAACACATTTTCATGGGAACGTTTCATACACAGGCACTTGTTCAGTTTCATGTGGTCAACAAGCCACCTGCTTTCAGCACTGCTGGAGGACATGAGGATCTTCAGCTAAATTGCTACTGCAGCCAGTTTGCTTTTCTATGGGGAATAAACATAGATTAGACACATCAAAATATTTCTATAAATGTGTATAAGGGCATTAAGATCAAAAGTAAATTCTACAGGGTTTCAGACTAAATACTACTGACATATTGGACCATGTTAAAAGATTACACTTACTATACAAAAAAAACCAGCTGAAACAGCAGAAGTGCCCAAGAAGATGAAGCAGCAGGGCTCCCAGATTTCAGTTACGAGTTCAAGTTACTCCATCCCCCAGTGGGCTTGGTATAAACCAGTGCAGGAGTTTTTGCACCCTGAGTACCTCCTACTCAAACTGCCTTTCCAGGCAGTGCCAGTGTGTGCAGCAGGTTCCAGCTCTGTGACATGTGGGTGTATGACCCTGGCTCACCTTTCCTGTGCTGGTGCTGAGTGCATACACTAACTCCATGCAAAGGGTTCAAGAACAGAAAAAAATCCACAAAATAAGAATAATCCTGCATTTGAGTGATGCAATAGAGGGAGAGTTTGTAGATTGACCATTTTAGCATTTTATCAAATTCTTTACCCTTTTCCTTGCTCAACAGGCAACCTGATCTCTGTTGCAGGCTTCCTTACTTGTTTTACCCATAAACCAGTAGTTATACTGAAATACAATCACCAATTAATCCCAGAAAGCACAAATGCTATCCCCACTTCAACTCAGTTTAGTCTTCATCAGGCAAACACAGAAACAAACTACCCAGACAGGTTTTGGAGTCTCCATTCTTTGACAGATTCCAGAACTGGCAGTAAGATCCTTAGCAACCTGATCTAGTTGGCCCTGCTTCCACCACCAGGAAAGGCCCCCCTTTCAACCAGAACTGCTCAACAATTTTGTAACTATAAAAATAGCATATAAACAAAAAGAACCTGTACTATTTATTTGGTACACTGAAGAAGTGCTTACCAGTAACACTTCAAAATTTTTAAGTAACAATAAAGACGTACATGTACTATTCACAAACTTTCCTTACAACAACTAAAATGATATTATGGATTTATAGATTATGGGACTGGGGCATTCAAATGCTAAACTAAATGCTTAATGGAGCCTGCTGAGCAGTTGCTCACCTTGCCTGAGAAACATGACCAAGAACAGCATGGTGATGGCAATGCTCAAAACCCTGCCAAAATTTTTAACTTGGGTGAACCACCCCAGCTGTTCCAAGAGGTTCAACTCATTAGATGAATAATACTAAATTGGTTTGCAATCCAGACACAGTAGCAGCTTTCATTCCATGACAGTACATAAGCTAATGCTATCACGAAAATCCCAACAGTATCAACTACATAAGCTCAAAGTAGTGTTTCAACTGTATTTTCTGAAAAAAAAAAAAAGCATTTCCTAGAAAATTAGAAACCATTCAAACACAGAGTACACAACCCATGTGGGGGGCTTAAAGCAGACTTACCTTGAAGTAAGGACTCCTCTGGTAAGGACTGCAAGTTTTCTGTTGCAGGGGTTAATGCCTACACAAAAAGGGATCCTGTTAGGAAGCTGGCACTATTGCCAAGACTTCCACTGAGGTGCTTCCTTTAATACTAGACTAACTTCTTACATCAGCACTACTGGACTCCTATTTACCATTGCTTTCCCCCCTTATAACTCACTACATTAGTCTCCTGCCCACTTTTCACTTTGATACAAAGGCTGCATGTGAAGAGCAAACTGGAAATTCATGCTGTTATCATCGCCAGCAGCATGGCTTGACTTGAGCTTTGGGTTCCAGACACAAGTTTTTCATCCACTGGTAGGTATTTCATGAAGAACATTGGTGAAAACCTTACCATTCTTTCCTAATAACTCCATAATAGAAGTATTTTTCATGACTTAGCAGTTAGTTAGCAGCCTCTCTAAAAGCCTGTACTGTCCTGCCCAGTCCAGTATCACACTGCCATACCTCAGACAATCTGCGAGCCCCATCAGGAATTCCATTCCAGACGTTCTCAGGATGCACAATCTCCTCATTGCCACTGCAGAGGTTCAAGACCTGTACAGACAGAGCTGAAGTGGATCTAGCACAGCAGCAATACACTCAATAAATAAGACATAGCAGTAGGAAAACACAGTTGAGGACTCTGCCTTTGAGGAGGTGTTGAGAAGTCTGGATCTTGCAAAGAAGAGTAAGTTAATCTCTAATAAAACTCAGTGTGGTGACTGAGGCTGCTCAAGGCTGTTCTAGGCTCCTCACCCAAGCATAGTGAGAAAAAGGCTGCAAAACACCTACTAGATCAGAAGCAGAAGGAAGCTGATTAATAGGCATATCACTACATGATAATCCCTAACACTGCCTCTCATTTGAATGCACTTAAGCTTAGTTTCAGACACGCAAGGGATCTACCAGCCCAAGAGCTGGCTTCCATGACCTCAGAGACTCAATCTTCCAAAAGGATGCTTTTATGTAACAACCTTTCAGATTCACAATCTTAAGTTACAACCCAGAGGTCACTTTATGTAAGTATAACGTCTGTGCAGTGTGCACATTGATACACACTCCCCTGGACTGAAAGATGTCTCATTCATCCCCCAGCTTAAACAGCAGTAGAACAAGGGAGCTCACTGCATTATTCCCTACTGTTAAAGATAACTCCCACCCACCACTAATGCAATACACATTTCACTGAAGCAAGAATAGTTGTGGATTTGTTATTACTTGCAGTATAGTTTGAGTTTCTTCCCAAGTTTCTACTGCTCTAGCACTAACTCCTCAAAACACCAGTAAAATAATGCCAAGTTTCATGAGCATTTAATGGTAATACAGCTCCACTGCAGAACACTAATTTCAGGCCAGACAGCACAACACACATATGTGCGTTTCAAACTGGAGCCAGAACCTTCAATATTTCCAGTCAATAAAAGAGAATAAGATGTGAAAGGAACATCAAGTATTGACACGTATCATCAATTCGAGACACTGCTGTTTCTCTGTAGTATATAAATTCAGAATCAGCCTTTGAAATACTTAAATTCTGTAGGAGAATTTAAAAAAATATTTAGAGTTTAGAGAAGGACCAAATCTTAAGAATGCAGAAAGAGCATTCAAACCACACTTACCTTGGTACCCTTCTCAGATACCTCCAAAATGCGAGCATCACACCATTTGAGAGACGTCCATACCACACATTTGGAACCAACAGCAAAGCCCTTCAGATTACAAGGATAGTCATGGTGTGCTAAAAGAAATGGTAATTTAGCAATGCAGGAGGAAGAAAAAACCCAAAAACCTGAACTCACAAAACCCCACAAAAATCAACCCTCAAAAAACCTCAGATACCTCAAAGACTGCTACCCCACCCGCTCCAAACTACTTGATATTTGGAAGTTAAAAATTTGTCATCCCAAACAGTCTTGCAAATGCGCTTCATGTTTGGAAATGGATTTCCACTCAAAATCATTAATCTTCCCAAGTAAGACTGGTTGCTGAGACTATCACATAACCCATGAGAAACTATACTCAGTCTGCTGTCCTTAACCCATCGAAGCATCAACACTAATACATCATCTTATTAGGATTCACGTCAGGTTTTTTACAAGAAAGCTAGTCTCATTTTTGAATGGCACAACATTTTGATTATTTAACTCTTTAAAATCAGATACTTTACCTGCACTGCAGTCAGCCAAGTTCTCATTTTGCTTTTCGTCTTCCCCAGGCTTACAGCCTAAAGATGGAACACACATATTTCCACTCTCTTTAAATGAGTCAGTCAAGTCTTGTTCCATCCATTCTTCCACACAGTCATCTTTGTTTTTCTGCCACCCCTTATGTTTCTCAACTTTACAGTCACATGATTTCACAGTGAAAATAGATCTTTGATTCACTGAGTCTTTTGAAAGAAATGAAAACTGACTTCCACTATTTGCAGAACTCTGTAGCACAGCATGTTCCAGTCTTAACAAGTCCTCCTCCCTGTCTTCCTGAGGAGGCTGAACATTAGGCAGCACCAGTTTCAGAAAGGGCTCAAATTTGGCTCCTAGCATTGACTGCTTGTCATGCATCTTCTGGTGCAGTTCTTTCTCAGGTCTACCACCAGATGATGACAGCCTTAGGGAAGGAGAGTCTGCTTCCATCCAATCACCTAGCATAGCTTCTGCTTCATGAATTCCAGACAAATCCGCTTGCAGTTTCTTGGTCTTCTCTCCCAAAGAAGGCTGACCATCAGATGGAATCAGCTCTAGTGACTTCTCTCTGTCACTAACTGAAGGCACTAGGTTTTCTTTCTCATTAAGTAATGGTAGAATTTCAAGACAGTTCAGAGCTGTCAACTGCCCTGTCTCCTCCCTCACATCTGGCAGCTCCAGCAATTCCTGCTCCAACAGTGTCTCTCTTGCTTCACTGCCTGATGCTGCCTGTATTTCAAGAGACTTTGCTTCCAGTGCTTCCTTTGTTCCTTCACTATAGGAAGGCTTTTCCAAAAGTCCCCCTAGCTCCTGTAGGAGCTCTATATCATCACGTGGTATGTGCATTTCTAATGGATCCAGTTCTCCTAATGTCTCTGTTCCATTGCTTGCGGATGGCTGTGCCTGGAGTACTGGTAATCTTTGCAGTTCTTGTTCTTTTCCTAGGAAAAGGCTGGCTGCTGGAGCACTGCCTGTCACTTCTGCTTTCAGCTCAGCCACCTCTCCAAACAGTATTTCAGACAAGTCTTGTTCTGCAGCTTTCATTCCATTCCCCACAATATGAGGGCTGCAGCTTCTCATTGGTTCTAGTAGTACACTTTTATCACTGTCACCTTCAGACAGAGGTCTCTCTTTATCAAAACTGTTCTCACGCTCTCGTATTTCATATCCATCACCAACCTTCCCACTGGCAGCTCCCACTGACACATTTGCTTCTGCATTTTCTAAGCACTCAGAAGTTACACCCAGGAAAGGATCAGAACAAAATAAAGCACTTTCACTTTCTTCCTGATCTAATCCACAAGCAGCAGTAGTTTCTTTGTTGAGACAAAGACCCAAATTGCTGTTTGAACTTCTGGTTTCCTTTAGGGGGTTGCAAAGGTTTGAGAAAGCACTGTCACCAGTTTCTTTATTAGCCTTCCAAAAAGGCTTCATCTCTTCATTAATACTACTGCCAGAAGCTTCCAGCTTGACAACACACAGAGGGACTTCAGAATCTTTATTTTCCCAAATTTCTACTACTTCAGCTTCTAATACAAGGTTTTCAGTCATATCATAAAACTTCCTATTTGCTTCACTAAGCCATGAGCCATCTAGGGGACTGAAACCTGACAGACAGCAAGCAAATGCTTGCCCAGGTACCCTGAGCAGTTCACATGGCATCTGTCGGATCATCTCCAGGCTGACGCTTTCCTCGCTCCCGTAATCCACATGTCTAACAACTACACCGTCATCATTCACACTGCTGATCTGAGCTCTGTAGAACCACCCATCTTGACTGTATTTTGCTAAACAAGTATCACCACTTTTAATACAAGACTTGTCATCGTTCAGAGAGCTTAGTCCGAGCTTTTCAGCTTCCTCTATTTTTTTCTCAACGTAGCTCACGTCTTTGGTATCAGCACGGTGACACCAGAAGTATCCTGGACTATTTACCACTGTGACATAAATTTTTAAAGTCTGACCTGCCTCTGGAAATTTCCAGATAAAAGATTTACAATCACTTACGCAGGAAATCTCATTTTGTACCTGAGGAGGCAAAGGCTCACAGCCAGTGATCATGTCACGGTTCTCTCTTCTATCAATTTTTCTTCTTGAGAAAAGTCTTTCTCTACTTGCAAGATCTTTATCAGCTAAATCCACTGTTATTATACCTTGATGGTCACTGAGAATAACTTCCCATTTATCTTCAACCTTCTTTACAAATTCGCATGACAGCAGGATTTCACTTGTTCTCTTGGTGAAGTAAAATACTGCTTTCTCTGTCCAGTCGGCATTTTTTTTGCATTTGAGTCCACCTAGAAAGCAGTGAATGCTCATTGCTGGAATACATGACAAGTTCTTAGGGAGCCTGCGTGCTTGATCAACACTAATCACAGAAGTGTCACCATAATCAATATAATGTACCCTTATCGAATTGTCAGAAGTCTTCTCTTTTACTACAGCTCGATACCACAGGCTGTCTTCTGAATAAATAGCACTGATTAAATCTCCTGCTTGGAAAAGCTGTCCACAAGGGTCCTTCACTGATTTCCCATTGTTTAAACTTTCCAAAATGTTGTTAAGCTGAACCTCGTCACTCCCTAGTTGAACATAAAAATCCTGCGGGTCACTGACGTAAGACACATACACTAAAGTTTTAAGAGCTGGCACTATCTTCTGTGGTGGTAGATCAGATGCATTTTTAAGCACTATACACCTGCCTTCAGCATCGGATTTAGTATCTGACAGTGTATCCATCTGGGAAAAGAGCCGAGACTCCTCCCCCACTTTATTCAACAAAACAGCTTCCTCCTTACTGTTAAGCATCTCATCAGGTTCTGGTAATCCAGCTGCCACATGTCCCTTCACAGAGTGCTGGAAAAGGTTTACAGCTTCTTTGAAGTGTCTTTTGCTCCCTTGCTCTTGCTGGGCTTCAGGTCGACATTTATTTCTTTCAAGAGGCCTACCTGCATTTAAAGGGGACTCTGCAGTCTCATCCCTCTCATTCACATCTGTATTTCTAGAGCACGAACTCTCACTGTGTACATGACTACACAGTCCTGTACTGTTTAGGCTTAGCTCTTTCAGTTTTGTATTAATTTGAGTATTTCTATCAAACAACTCAACCAGCAGTGTATTATCAGAGTCCTTTGCTACCACTATTGCTTTTAATCTCTTTTCTAGGACAGCTTCCTTAAACCATGTTGCAGCTTCTCTGGAAACAGAAGATACATCAGACACAGAACACTTTATGGCCTGCATTGGCACAAGCAAGATATCAGAAGCATCATTGGGTAAAATAAGCAGATCATCTGTCTCTATTGTCTCTGTGTTCCCAAAATCCACAAAGAAGACTTTAGCCTTAGGCTGTCTTTCCATAATTACTCCCCTATACCACTGACTGTCAGAGTACCTTGCCAGACACAAGGTCCCAGACTTCCCCAAGGTCCCTGTGCTGGTCACTCTCTCACTCAGGGAACTGATGTTATCAGCCAGCTGTGCCAAGGTATCTGCACACCTTTCAAGTTGGCAATAAAATGTCCATGGATTCTCAACATGCGTAATATAAACATCTTCCTCACTCCCAATTTTGATACCATGACTAGAATAATAGAAAGAATGAAGCTGGACCAAAGATTCCAGATGCTTTTGAGGAAATAAAGGTCTGGCTACACCTCTCTCAGTGAGAAACTGGCAAGCACTCTGAAAAGGTGTGATTAAATCTACAATGTTAAACAGGTCCCTATTTATTGAAGCCAAGGCAAAGATTGTACACTTCAGGTCAAGGTCAGATGATGAATCAACAACAAACTGACGAAAAGCCTGAACTGCTTCTTCATCCCAAGCAAAAGGATTCTGACCCTTGGGTTGGATTAAGTTGTAAAGGCTGCACCTGAATGCCTGAGCCTCTAACCTAAGGAAGCGTTCATTAATTGCACGGAGCTTTGTTAGACGCACCTGCTCTCTGTTGCCATAGTCAACATATATGACTTCTACTTTTTCTGCACAAACTCCTTCACTAACTATTAAAGCCCTGTACCATTTTTTATCTTCTGAGTACTGGGCTAAACACACAAGATTTGGCCAAACATGTGGCTGGGGTGAATTCTTGCAATGTTCCTGAATTTCATCCATTAGTATCTCAAGGTCCTGGAAATTTCTACTTAACTGACACCAAAAACAACTAGGATTCTCAACATACGACAAAATAACATTAACTGTACTTCCCACTTCTAAGTGGCCTCCACAAGAGGAGCCTGGCTTAATTTCCACATAATTCTGTCTCAAAGAGGTGTGCAGATTTTCCTTACCCTTATAGTCTTGAGAAAGAAGAGATTCACTACTTTTAGAATTGTGAAGGGCTGCAACAGGGCTCTCTCTGACCATCACACCAATGTAAGAATCAAGTATTCCATCACTGCTCTTTAGATCACATTCTTCTCTGAACCTCCTCTCTGCATTTATTTGGCTTTCCTCTGCAGCACACACTAGGGAAGAGGCCTGTGTCACAGACTTATCTGATTTCTGGCAAGTCTTGGGTATTTCATACCTCTGGTATTTAGCATAACCTCCCTGGGCCATGAGTTTACTTACTCTTCCCTCTCCTAACTGGGACTGGTCAAAAATTTCAACCATGTATTTGTCACCCTGCACATTCAAAAACCAAACCTTTAGTTCCTTGTTCAGTACCATCTCCCTGAATGCAGACACAGAAGCTTCACTCCAGCTCCCTCTTGGAGGGGAGACACCTGCCAAACAACACTTCAGAGCTAAAGCAGGCAGTTCCCTGAACCGAGGGAGCAGCTCCTTCACAGCACACAGATCCACAGTTTCTGTACTGCCTCTGTCCACCAGGTGTATTTCCACCCCAGTGTCCAGTACCCTGGTCACCACCGCTCGATAAAAGACACCCTCGGTCCCACTGGCACAACAAAGGGATCCAGGCTGTGGGTCCCACCCAGCACCACCCAGCTTTGTGGAATGGGAATAAAAATTCCACATGCACTGTCTCAGCTGCCTGAAGAGCTGGTAATACTCATGGAGCTGCAGCCAAAACTCAGATGGGTCTTGGAGGTGGGAGACTTGCGCACTGTACAATGTCCAGGTCTTCAGATACACACCAGCTACAGCAGCAGCAGCCAAATCTCCATGTGCTAAAACAGGAGGTACTTCTGATGGCAATCTAAACTCTTCAACTAAGGATTCCTCTACTTCCAGCTGCTCATGAGCCTCTGTTTGGCTCACATGACTGCTGACCAGGCAGCAAGCCTGAGACCCAAAAAGGTGGTTCAAATCAACACCATTTTCCCCATAGAGAGTCACATAATAGAGATGCTCAAAGGAGTTAAAGGCTTTGATGTGAGCACTCACTCCTCTGCCAAGCACCAACGCTTTCAGCAAATCAACCTGCAGTGGGGACCAGCCACAGCCCCCATCCGAAACACCCTGAAGAGCACACACATAAGTGACCACAGGCATGCGAAAACACTCAGCAGGCAAATGGCGCAGGTTAGCTCTGGTCACAGTCTCCTTCTTGCCATAGTCCACAAAGATCACGAGAGCAGCATGCTGGTCCTGCTCTCCAGCAACGAGCTCCAGCAGAATGGCACGGTACCACTGGCCATCCATCCCACGGGCAGCACAGGGTGAGCCCACTTTGGGCAGCAAGTCCTGCTCCCACAGATCGTAAGCATGGCACATGGTATCAGAAAGGCAACAGATCTCCTGTGACAGGCACTGCAACTGGCAATAAATGTGGTGCGGGTCAGAGACATGGGTCACTAGGACAGGCTCTGTCACACCCAACTGAAGCTGAGGATAGTAGTAATCCAAGGCAGGTGACAGAGGCTGGTACGAGAGCAACACATGGACAAGCTGCGGAACCGCAAAAGCTCCAAGGGAACACGCTGGAGGCTGCTGACAGAGCTGCTTCTTTAACTGGACAGAAGGCAGGCAGCGCCTGAGGACCTGGCCAAACCAGCTGGGAGAGACACTTTTGGCCAGGCCCAGTTGCCGCATCTGAGCCACGAGCCGGGGCAGCTCAAGCACGATGACGTGGGGCATTATTACCTCCTGCACCACACCAGACACCTCCTTGCCTTGCAGGAAGCTGAGGAACTCCATTGCCTCCACGGTCCACTTAGACACAGGTGAATCCCCACTTGCTGTCGCCTCGTTACTGTGGGAGGGCATTACATCGGCCACGACACAGCCCAGCACCTCCGGGGGAAGCTGGAACAGTCCTGAGCAGCCCCGTGCCAGGTAATAGGCGGATGTGGTCACCACGTACCCCTCGTCCAGCAGAAAGACACGGTACCCCTGGGCACTACAACTCACCACACAGCAGCGGTACCACACGCCCAACACCTCCACCAGTGCCAGCTCTCCTGGGCACAGCCTGGTCCCGCTGGCCCCCGGCCCACTGGGCTCTGGGCGGGCCGCCAGGCGCGGCCCGGCCGCCGCCTGGATCTCGCGGTACAGGAGGGCATAGTCAGCTTTACTTTCACCCAAGAGCCCCCACAGCCGCAGGATGGGCACCTCGGGGTACAGCCCCACGGCGCGGACCCGCAGGGTGACAGTATCGCCGCGGCCAAGGGACCCCGGCCCGGAGTTCATCGCGAAACTACCCTTTCCCAACTCCGCTTCCCGCACGAGGCGAATGAACGCCCCACCCTCCGCCCCTCGGCCTCATATACAGCACGCGCCGCCCACGTGACCCACAGGGAGCCGTTAGCGGCTGCCCCAGCGGCCGAGTCCATTTTGATCCTCTCAGTGGGGTGGAGAGCGGTGCGCAGGGAAAGGGGAAAAGGAGCGTTGAAGGCAGTTGATACATGGGGCCGCTCCTGCTACGCTAAGACTGTACGGAGGCGCCACGAAGAGCAGGGTTACGGAATTATGTCCGGGCCTCCGCGGGCCTCAGGGCAGAGCCCGGCAGAGCTGCCCTCGCCCACGGTGGAGCGCTCCACAGGGGATGGCTGGCGGCGGAACGGCGGGGGCGGGGTGAGGAGGAGAGAGCGCCGAGCCCGCCTAGCTCCCATTGGTTAGAGCAGGGCCGGGGGCGGGACACGCGTGCGGAGCTTGGCGGCTATTGGCCAGCGGCGGCGTGAGGGCGGGGAGCGGCGTGCGGGCAGCAGCCGCGGTGTGAGGATAGGGAGCTCGCACAAGAAACCTGTCAGGAATCGCTAATAATTCACACCCAAAGAGAGAGATTTATTAAGAGTTAAAGAAGTTTTTTACTACAAGATTTTTACAAGGCATTTTTTCTTTTTTTTTTTGAGCTGTGCCTCAAGGGTCCGTATTGGGACCAGTGTTATTTAGTGTCTTAATTGCAGAGAGGAAGGGTTGGAGTGCGCCCTCGGCAAGTTTGCAAGTGACACCAAGTGATGCTGTTGTTACCAAATCCTCTGAAATCATTGGGATAAATGAGACCCTCTAACGCTGTATTTCTAGTGTTAGCGAGTGAGGCATTTCTTTATTCTTGGCCAGGAGGGGGGTGTGCAGCTGACAAAATCCCGGCCTCTGCGCAGATGCAGGTACAGATCTTTTATGTTTATTTACATATGTATTTTTAGCAAACAAATTAGTATTCACTGGTTCTAAATTACAGAATTCTTGTTCATTAATTAGTATTGTCTTCTGTTAGATAGTGATTTCTCACGTCTCTTGCAAATTAATCTATATTCTCCAGTCCTTTTATTATCTTTTTCCCAGGCAGGGACTTTCCAGCACACATACTGAGTCTTTGTTAGTCTCTTTTTTGTCTGCTGTTTTCTGTAAAATGTCCTTGTGGGCCATAAATTGTGCACTCCTTGTATCCAGTTTCACCAACAGACCTCTCTTCTTTCAGGCTTTGTTAATTGAAGCGTATCAAGGTTATTCTAAAAAAGCTTGCAGTTTCAGTGATTTTCCCAAGCTGTATGCCCATAAAAGTAGCTATGGCAACTTTGATAAATGCAGGCTAGAAGTGGTTTTACACACTGCTTATAATTAACATACTGGTTATGATGATCAGAGAGGTTGAGCAACTGTCCTTTGTGGAAAGGCTGAGAGAGTTGGGATTGTTCAGCCTGGAGAAGAGAAGCTTCAAGGTGACCTAACTGTGGCCTTCCAGTACCCGAAGAGAGCTGACAAGGAAGATGGAAAGGGACTTTTTACAAGGGCCTGGAGTGACAGGACAAGGGGGAATGGCTTCAAGCTGAAAGAGAGCAGGTTTAGATTAGCTATTAGGAAGAAATTCTTCACTGTGAGGGTGGTGAGACACAGGAACAGGTTGCCCAGAGAAGCTGTGGATTCCCAATCCCCAGAAGTGTCCAAGGCCAGGTTGGATGGAGCCTGGAGCAATCTGGTCTAGTGGAAGGTGTCCCTGCCCATGGCAGGAGGTTGGAACTGATCTTAGAGGTGCCTTCCAACTCAGACTGTTCTATGATTGTATGATAAAAGTACTAATTCTGTCTCATGAGAAAGGTAAAGCTGTGTATCCATCACCAGGTTATCAGGGTAACGGGATGGCAGGCGGGAGTGCTTGGGAGGTAACTGAAGCAGCAGCTTTGCTGGTTTGTCATGGCTGGTGCTGGAGTACAAGACAGAAAGAACTTGGATTTGTTTCTTAGGATAACAGGTAGAAAAATACCAGGATTTCTGAACAAAACCTTTGGACCAATGCACAGGAGATTCTACCTGAATAAGAGGAAGGACTTTATTGTGCAGTGACTGAGACCTGGAATGGATTGTCCAGAGAGGCTGTGGAGTCTCCCTCACTGGGGATATTCCAGAACTGTCTGGGTGCAATCCTGTGCCCTGTGCTCTGGGTTGGCCCTGCTTGAGCAGGAACCAGATGAGCCACTGTGGGCCCTTCCAACCTGACCCATTCTGTGATTCTGTGACTCCCTACTAATGGTGAGCTGAATGTTTTCCAAGCTGGAAGTGCACCTCCAAATGCATACAGCCACAACTGAACTACAACACAGTCAGAAAGTACAAGAGCAAGCCAAGAAGACACCCAAACTGTGTTCAATGAGAAAATGGAACATTGGAGACACTAGTTGCAAAGACTAGAAGAAATCCTGGGTATTTATTCAAAGAGCCAAGTTTTCTACATTAATTAAATTACTAGATATTACTAAATCAAAGCCAGCTTTGTTTTATCTACTCATGGCTGCTTTTAATACTGCATTTTTGACTCTTGATTGCCAAAGGCAAACCTAGTGACAAACAGCTCTAGTCTCCTCTATGAAGTCTGGAAGGCTTTAGGTTTAAAAATAAATAAATCCCTCCTGTTCAAATGTTTTGCATTATTGAAGAGAACGTTGTATTTCCATCGAGATTTAAAGTGAGCAGAGTGCACATTTCCAGGGAAAATGACTCAGTTTGATACATCAGCACCAAGACTGTCACAGGACAAGCAGTTCAGCTTGGTCCTATGGAGTATCCTGAGACCTTTGAGTGTTGCAAAGCAAGCTAGGCTTTTGATTTTCTGGGAACAGGACTGCATTTCAATCATGATCTTGCTCAAATAGTTGAGTGGAGAGATCACGCAGTCTCTGGGAAGTAAGAGGAACACAAACCCACCTCTTGTGCAAAGCAGAAGATTCAGGTAAACTGCTTTTATCTTTTTTAATACCTAGCACTACAGGCTTGGTTTGCTGACACATCAAACTAATGAGAGGTAGTTCTTTATCTGTGTGAAAATACAATTAACAACAGAAATTCCCAAATAATTTTACAGATACATAGCCACAGGACTTGTTCAGTGCATTGATCAACCTGCTCTTATCTTTAACAATAGAAGCCATCTCCATTATCAAACAAACAGACATTATTATGTTCTATTTGCTTGGTAGAATTTTTTTATTCCTGTTTGCTGGTTCAGGAAGCTGATGCTGGCTGCTAGCTGAAGTATTATTGTGACAATTTTATCCTGTGGATAATATAAATTTCATGTAGCAGTCTGACATCAAATAGTATCCTTAAGTCATGGCTGCTCTCAACCAGTAAGGAGTGGATTTGGAACAACAAGCTATATATGTGATCCTACTACCCTGTGGAATGAGAATTCAGCTTTTTGACTCTTCCCTCTTCTGTGAACATTGAAGGTTTTAAAAAGAAGTAACTCCACACATCCTTCTAATTTGTTCATATGTAAGCCAGAATACCAGTGACCAAGGTGCCTGTGAAAGCAAACACCGAAGTTAGAGGCTTAAAGCAAAAGTAACACAATAAATAAGCCCATTATATTCAACTGTCTCCTCTTAAAAACCGTATTCTTAAGTTCAGTTTCATATTGCTCTGGTTCCCAGAGAGGTTCCCAAGCCTCTGTGTGCTCAGAGAGGCTGTGAATTCCCCATCCCTGGAAGTGTTCAAGGCCAGGTTGGACGGGGCTCTGAGCAAGTAGGTGTCCCTGCCCATGGCAGAGGGTTTGGAACGAGATGATCTTTAAAGTCTCTTGAACAATTCTATGATTATGTCTTTAATACAAAAATTGTAATACTACATAGGGTTAGGGCTGCACCCACACTCCTCACATTTTAATGCTAATTGTTCTTGTAAAGAGAGTTTAAAAGCACCTACCATTCGCATCCAGGTTGGTAAAAAGCCTTTGTACAGAGACATAAACCCTTCACCCCAGACAGTCTGAATCAAGCAGTCCATGGAAGATTTATAGAGCAGACCTCTAGCAATGTGCAAGGAGAACATACAATGTTAGGATTACAAATACACAATTAAAAAAAAAAATCCCCCTCATAAAAATAATTTGTAGCTGATATTTTTCTATGAGCCAAAGCGCTTTTGTAAGCTCCTTGGAGTATAATCCAGAACTGAAATCCACTGGTTATGCTTAGGTGGCCATCACAACACCCTCAGACATTTACTAAATCAGTAAAACCATCACTAGAAAGATGAAGAGCAAATTATTAACTTAGCCCTTCACTCCCAGTGAAATCAGTGCGACCCATGGTTTCAATGTGCTGCTGAGAAGTCGGTCTCCCAAGTGTCCATACCGTCCCTGCTTATCTCTGGGCTGGTTCATCATCCGGGTTTTGACCACATCAGCAGGAGTTCCCAGAACAGCTGCTACCAGCCCAGAGCAGGCACTGCCAACAGCAACAGATACTTAAGGAAAAAACCAAGATGTATCATAAACATTTCAGCATCATGATTCCAGTTCTTATAATAAAGATTTAATATATATAAAACAGTTATCATCAAATCATGAGTAATAACTCATAACATAAACTTGATTTAGGAGACTTGCTAGTACTGCTCTTGCTCACATGTCCTCCCAGTGCCAGCTGCCCTCACCTCTGTGTGCAGTTCTGAGTCAGGAATGAAGGACCCATGACAGGCAATTCATAATATTTTTTATATAAAGCAGGTTTTTTCATCACTTAAGAGAAAGTGGTGAAAGAAAAGAGGATGTTCTGCAGAAGTTGTGTCACTGTGCTCCCACAGATTAGAGCAAAGGTCTTTAAATGCACCAACAAGGCACTTCTAGTGAGGGCAGTTTTGTAGCAATGGTTGCATCCTTGTGTCTTCTATAAAGTGATGTTCTCTCAGGAAAAAAAGAATTCTAAAGTTGTATTTCATCAGCAGTATCAAAATCAAAGAATGGGGTCTTCTGCTGGCACAGAGAGGCAGATGAAGACAGCAAGGCTGGAAATGCTCCACAGCAGAAAAGGGGTAAGTGGAGAATACGGCACCTGCTAACACTGTGAGTCACACTGTTGTCCACAAGTGTTGTGTTCAGAAGCAAAAAGTGTTTCACTGAGTCATAAGTGGTCAGATCTGTAAAGAGGATAACGAGAAAAAACAGCACTATCAGGAGTGAATAGTGTCTGTGCTGTTCACAACACAGGATGTTAACTTTCATTGTGGCTCCTGCCTTTGGCACAGCTGGCACTCTGCCCCCAGTTTTTAATGAAGGCTATGGCACCTGAATCCTGTCTTTAGACATGTGAATACATTCTCCTTTCTGCTCCCATCTGCTCTGATTTACCTTACAGATGATGCTGAGCTGTATCTGGGTGACCCTCACCAGTCCTGTTGCTGGCTCAGCTTCCTGGCTTGGCCTCACACCTGCCTCATCACCACACACTTCCCTATGGATCTGGATCTTGGTAAAGCCTGGCTACCTTTGCTGGCTCTGCCCTGCTCACCTCACTTGGCACTGGGTAGTGGCTGGTGAGGTCCCTGCTTTGCTGGCTGTGGGGCCCCTTCAGCTCCTGGCTCACTTTTCCTTAAATTCAGGTAAAACCTGTTACTTTTAAGCTATTTGATTTCCACAGGACCAAAACACAGGTGCACAAGGCAGAGGTCACCTGCAGGGTGCTCCAAACAGGGCCCCAGGTAATCATGACACTAAGACAAATGGAGCAGCTGAGCTCCTTTCTCTTAAAGCTTTGGTGAGGCCTTAAGTGCTGCAGGCCAAGTTATTCCATTTACCTCCCATATTCACCAGAGCAGCTCTCTGGACATTTGGTACCCATCCAGCCCAAAGTCCCCTTACTCCTCCTTCAGACAGGATCTTCAGAAATGCGTGATGCACACCCCGAAACCTGAAATCAAGATACAACTTGTGGGTAGACAGCCCAGTGAAATCTTTGCATGTTCCAGTACTTTGCTGCACTGGGTCCTCACATAAGATTAGGAATTTGTACCTGCAAGGATCTGGCACTCCAGATCCATTTTTGGATCTGTCTTTGACTTTCATTCCACAATATTTTGCCAGAGATACCAGTTGCCTTGCAAAGCAGTGATCTGGTCCCTAACAGCAGACAAGCCTGAGATCCCACACTGGTTTACAATATTGAATGTACGTGACACCAAATGATGGCAGCAGTTTGGAATGCAAAGAGCAGCATGTCCTGGTATTTGCAGGAGAGTCTCAAGCCCTGCTGTGTGCCTGTGCATCCTGCACAAGCCATTTCGCTCATGCTTTCTTCCATCTTCAGAAAGCATCCTTCCCTCCCCATGGTACAGTGCTGGCATGGACGTGCTGCAGCACGGAGGATGGGTTTGTGGTCCCTAGGACCAATAAATCAGAATAAAGAAGATGATAATGTCTGGCTTGTTATATGAATAAAGAGGAGGTCTTGAATCCCCCCCAGCTCCTTCACTGCCCAGAGCCATCGAGTGCTCTCCCTGTAAAAGGGCACAGAGCCACTGGAGAGAAGGGGGGGCAGAAAGCACAGAGAACCACACCCTGGGCCAAAGAGTGATCAGTAACAGAGAAAAAACCACCAGCTCTGAGAGGAACCAACCGTAACGGCTTTCCTTCCAACTTCCTTTTCCCCTCCATCTGCATCTGCACCTTCACCAGATCAGTTGGGCTGGCAAAAAACTGTCCGATGGCACCCGCAGACATGCCTGCAACCACAGCTTTCCTGCCAAATGGAGAAAAAAAGTGCTCCAGAATATAGTGAAAATCTTCACAAGTCACAGTGCTCAAGCTGAAGAGTTCAGCAACACAACCCAGGTGGAACAAGTGTAAATGGTTATTCCATATATTAACAGCCAAAGTGAGGGTAGTAATTGTGGTGGCTACAGGTTGTTAAAATAGTCAGTTATATTTCTGTCAATTTTCAAAAAGGATTAAAACTTACCTGGGGAAAAAAAAAACAAAAAAACAAGGTTACATTTTGCTCTTTGCTTAAGGTATAAAGGCAGGATGGCAAACTACATAAGTAAAGAAAGATACTCCATGTATTATAACTGAATGCCGACCTGAAATTCCTAACTGCTTGCTGATATATACAACTTTTCTTTCTCTCCCACTGCTACTAGACCAGTTGTGTTAATTTTATGTGTCTCTTTATTTTAGTAAAATCAGAAATTTCTATATTATCCATAGGTCCCCCTTCCTGTAGCATTAGGCATGACAAGTATTTTGTAGTATATTTCATCAATCCCATTCTAAAACCAGATACATTTTGGACCTAATGGCTGTAGGTCTCCTACATAAGTACAATCCCCAAGCAAGCAATAAATATGCATGAATATGCAACATTACCAGAGAGGAAAGCTTTCACCCTCTGCCCTGCCAAGCACGGAGTCACGGAGATGTTCGTAAGCAACCATCCGAACACCAGTGTATACTGTGGAGAACAAAAGCAGGAGACAGTTCTTGGGTCTTCCATGTTTGGAGATCACAGTGAGAGAGAGCCAGACCTTGGTTTATGACACTTCAGAGCTTGCCTGGGTCAGCTGGTCACCGCTGTCATGTTTGTGATCAGAATGGGGAAAGTGAGGGGTTTGCCTGGTGTCAGTGGGAGAGTCAGGGCATTTTAGCATCAAAAAATCTCTCTGGCTGAGCCACAGGTCTGCCAGGAGGCAGCACAAACTCGCCTGCACCCTAAGGAGATGGGACTGCATCACCTTCTGGCTGATGCCAAGCACAAAACCTCCACAAGTGCTTTTGAGGTTTTTTGCTGTCACCGTATTTCCAACTGAAGCACAGAAAGCTGTTATTTGTGGCCAAACCACTAATGCATTTCTTTAAGCACTTGTATTTTTGCCTTGTGCTTGCAACCTCATAATTTTGCCATCTTTTTTCCTAATCTGTCCCCACTTCCCTCACATATGAGACATTTATTGTTCTGAAAACAATAAATGTCAGTGTCTGGACTTCCTGAACAAGACCTTCCTGCAAAGATGACAGAGAACTTATATTTTGTCTTCCCAGAAACCAGAATAAGGCCATGAAGGATTAGGAAAGGGAAGGAAGAGACGCTATTGATCTTAAATCTCGTATATTTCAAAGTGGGATTGCAGGCTAGACTGAAAAGTCCTCACAGATATATTTAAAGTACATTAAATATGGCAAGCTCACTCCAAAAGGTTTGGCCACAGAAGGCAGGACCCATCGTGTCCCATCATGAGCAGATATTCACCTATGTGGCGGCAGACGGCCGGCGTGGCTCCTTGCCAGAGCTTCCGTACCCCCTCCTCCTGCGCGATTCCAGCCGCCGTGCGCAGCATCCCGCGGTACGGGACCGCCTGCCCGGCCGCAGCTCCATCGCAGCGCCCGGCAGCTTCACCTTGGATCTGTAGCCGGGTTTTCGTGAGATCCAGGGGAAATGTCACTGAGGGCAAAGGGCCGGGAACACACCTGAATACGAGTGCGGCTGCAGGGAGACCTCCTGTGCTGGGAACAGCTGCACCACAACGCCCTGCCAGCGCCCAAGGGGCTGGGCAGGCACCAGCAGGGAGCCGGAGCTGTACCCCCAACAGGGTCCAGGAGATCCCTGGAGAAAAGGAGAATTCTCATCCATGTCTGTTAAAAGTGGCTCTAGGCACAAGTAACTAAATTACATTCCTGTCAAACATCTAGTCTTTCTCCATACTTAGTTTTGCAGATTTGTTATGCAATATGTGCACCTTCTGAGGGACTCAGGATTAAAAATCCTGTTTCAGTTACTCTCTCTGAATACAGACCAGTCATATCTCTCAGTTGATCATGTGGTCTTTCCAATTCTATCCAGCACAGTGGCAGCACATGTTATGGTCAGAAACAACTCCACAGAGGTCATTATAATGCTGACACACATTCAAGCTGACCTACAAACTTACATACATATCTGTTCTACAATCCACTCTAAAGCATGCTTTCATTATATAGGCACAAAAATAATGTCTAGCTTGTTTTTTCTCTCACTGAAATAACTGGTGGCCAGTGAAGAAGATCCAAGTTCATCTCAGCTTCCCAGGGCAGTTCCTGAAACAGTATGGATACATTTTTGTGCCCCTCATTTCAGTTCCAGACCAGGAGTGCCTGGTGATGGACCTTCCCAACCTGTGGCAGTGAAGCAGCAGGGCTTGTCTTTGTTTTGATACTGCTGAGACACACCAGGGTCCTTCCAAACCAGGACTCAGGTGGCAGGGGCAGGCAGTCACTGCTCAAAGCCTCAGCAGGTTTATAGTCTATTTGTACATTAAGTTTGGTATTCATGTTTCAAGATTAGCAAAGATTGAGAAGTAACAAATCCTTAGAGCAATGTAACTGACTTGCCTGTAAGAGCTGGTAGAAATTATAAAGAACATGCTGAAAAATATTCAAAATAAGTTACTTGGTCACAAAGCAGTGCTACACAGATGCCAGTGGACTTCTATTTCATGTTTCACCAAGCAGTTTTCCAGCTCCGCTTTTATAGGCATCTCCAATGTGACTAGAAACTCAAGAGTCGATTTTTCTTTGATTAACCTTCATTGACTATGAAAAGGAAATTCCTGAAGGAATAAGGCCTCACTAGTAACTTAGGCAACAGATCTGCCTGCCTCTTTAGTCTTTTTCTGGAAACCCACCCAGTGCAAAGCTTAAATTAGTCATAACTGCACTGAGTTAATGACTGCAGCCCTTCGGTCTCTGAGATAAAGATTTCATTCTGAAAAACCCTCTCTCCAGCCACAGTCAGGTGGCATAAAACACTTAGATTATGGAAAAGCCACGACTAGCACAGTGAAATGCAGATTTGCTGGAGCAGAACACTGAGGAATGAGGCACCTGGGCAGTGATGTTCCCCCTGCCCCCGTAAGTAAATTTGACCCCCCCTTCCCTCTCGGAAAAGCACGGTGAGTTGTACCTAGTTCTGCCACAGCCGCTGCACAGGCTGACAGAGCGAATTTGCTGGCTCGGGGCCATCTCTCTGGAAGAGGTAAGCTCCTCTCTTCTTCTGCAGGTGACATCTAGCATCTCACATGGACCGAGGGTAACCAGCCACCCTGCCCGGGTGTGTCTGCAGCAAGAGCGGGCCCTAGCGCAGATCAGCTCGGGGTGGTTTAGGCGACAAGCTGCTGAAGGTCATGCTTCTCCAGCGCCAGCACCGGGAACTGCAGCAGCCCGAGTGGCTCTGCAGAGCTGGAAGGTCCTTCTGCAGTGACACGAGAGACTCCGCAACAGGCTCCTGGGAAATGTAGTCTGTCACCAAGGCTGCTCTGTGCCTGAAAACCGGCGCTGCAGGTATAGACACACGCACGGATTTGTCCATTATCTACATTAAAAAGAGTAATCATTAATGAGAGCTCAAGATTACGCGTGGGGTCTGTTTGCTTTGCCGGGTGCTGTCATTGGCAGCACTGCCTGGGGAGCCCCAAACTCTGTTCCCGTGTCAAGCAGCTGCATCCGGGAGCGATTAATTGATCCGGATCTGGTTTAGTAAGAGCTGCATTAGCAACAGCTACGTGCCGAGCTAGGGCTGCGGATTAGGCACGCAGCACTGCAGTTTGAACAAGGATCCCAGCAAGCCTAGGATGGCAGAAATTGATTGGTTCTCAGAGCTCTTAAGTGAAAAGTTTAAAGCTTTTCCTGGCTGAATGCTGAAGTCCTGTTGTGTGCCAGTCCTAATTTCTCCTAAATTGTTGTAGAGATTTTCATTTATCATTAAGGCTCAGCTGAATCCCTAAGTTAATCATTAGTCATTAGTTAGTAATCCTCATGCTGACTTGAAGATTTGTTTGGTCACAGAAACTTATCTCAGAACACCTCCTCACATCTCTGTCTAACTGCCTAAAGCTTTGGTGTGTGATCTCTGTCAAAATAGTTCAGACAAATTAAGGGAGCATTGCAGGTGACATATTCAGTTGAAGTTGGATGAATCTGTGTCATTGGTCACCAGTAACTGGTATTAAATTGGATCCTTCTTGGGGTTAAAATTAATTAGAATTCATGCAAGGATAAAACAAATTCCTGACCAAGCCGTGGTTAAAGATGGGGAGAGGGCATATTGCAATCTAAGGCAAACGTGCCTGGCTGCATGGAAGGTATGAGTGGTTCAGAGCCTGTTTCTGGACAGTTTATGCAATCTGCTGTGGCACTTCGTGCCTCCATCCACAGCTGTTCTGTGGGCTTGGGTCAGCTTGTGCCACACTTATCAGCCTGTGTGTCATCAGCTTGTAATGTGGGGTAGAGAGGACCTCTAGAGTTCACCTGCAGTCATCCTACAGTCCTCTGTCACAGCAGGGAGAGCTTTGGAGTTACATCAGGTTGCCCAAGCTCTTGTTTGGTCTCCTGAAAACCTCTCAGGATGAGGGTTTCACAGCCATCCTTTAGCTGTACACCTCTGGGTACAGTCTCGTTCTGTTTCCTCTAAGACCATGCTTTAGGGAGTGCAAAACAACAACTAGGTCCCTCCTTAAAGTAAACCTCATAGCACTGCAGCATCCTATGGAAGGAGCAGCTCTCCATGGTCATTTTTAGCCTGAAGAAATAGGTTCTTTTTTAAACCAGATGATTGGGGGACGGCTGTGAAGAGGAATATTCTTTTCCCACAGGATCTTTGAAATGAGCCTGACTAGAGGCAGATGCTTGCATGGACAGCTCTGTGATGTGTGGAGAAGGGCCAGTTCTCATGAGAGCCATCAAACACCTGGAGTTCCTATATCCTCGAGTCCCAAGAAGACAGCACCAGGAGAGAGGACCTTTCCTATTCATTTATTTCCGTTCTCAGTGAGATGGAGTTTTTTGGTTTCTGTCCCAAGCCAGTTTGACCAAAGGCTGCGTATGCAGGGAGGGAGTGTGGACTTCAGGTGGTGGAAGCACAGCAGAGGGGTTTGGGACAGCTGTGTGCTGCTGGAGAAAGGCAGCCAGACTGCCCAGTGCCCTCACCTGTGCTTCTGTGTTAGTTCACCTGGAAAAACCATTAAGCATTAACCACTGCCCAGCCCAAGGAAAGCTTGGCAGTGGCTGTTGCACCATCCTACTGCTTGTGTCCTCCTCACAACAGTGCCTTGCATCTCATGTCCTTCACCAAATCACACCCTAAAAGTACAACCTAAACGAAACAAAAAAAGGCCAAAACAAACACAGAAGCCTCTAATGAACATCTTCACAGAGGCTTGAGGGCTTGTTTGACCTGTATACATAGATCACTTTAGACTCACTACTCAGTCAGTTAATGAAAATATACCATGCATATAATGAAAATATGCATTTTCTCCAACATTACAAGGCCTTTAGCTCTCTTATCACTTTATCCCTTTATAGGAAGAGAAATAATTTAATGGATAAAATAAAACCAGGAAATAAATAGATAAAGAGCTGTGATAGCTAAAAACAGACATGTAGAAATATCACAGTTAACAGTGATCTGTGATCTGTTTGTTCCAGACAGTTTGCAAAATGGAGATGAACATCCTATTTGTCACAGCTGAGGTACATGAACTTGTTCTTCTGCACCTACAACCAACATGTAACATCCCAAGGTATTTCAGAATGACTGTTTAATGAAGAACATACACGTGGTTTTCACAGCTCTTAACCTCTTACTATCCAGGTGTATTTCTGCTGCTCTGCTTTTACTGTACTGCCTGTCTGCAGTACAAAGGTTCCTGTTTCTGCACCTATTCCTGTATAGGAAGTGAGTTAAACTGTATTTGTTTCTGTATTTGTTTATGCCCACTGCCTCTTGACCTTTCACTGGGTACCCTGAAAAGAGCCTGGCTCCATCCTCTTTGCACCCTCCCTTCAGGTGTTCATACACACTGAGACCATCTCCCTGAGCCGTCTCCTCTCCAGACTGAGCTGTCTCAGCTGCCTCAGCCTCTCCTCAAACGACAGAGGCTCCAGCCCCTTTTTGGCCCTTCACTCTTGGCAGAGGATCACCTCCCTCAATCTGCTGGCAGCACTTTCCCTGATGCAGCCCGGGGCACTCTTGAGTGCCAAGGTCCATCTCTGACTCGTATTCAACCTGGTATCCACCAGACCCCAGATCTGTAAAGTTCCCATCATCCCAGCTGCCCCCTCAGCCTGTACTGGTGCATGGTGTTATTCCTACCTAGCGACAGAATTTTTTTTTTTTTTTTTTTTTTTTTTTTTTTTTTGCCAGGGAAAGCTGGACCAGGGTCCCTTCCAAGCCGTTATTCTCTGATTTTGAGGTAAGTCCCTGTCTGCCTGTTTTCCAGCCGGCTGAGGTCCCCTGAGTGGCAGCACACTCATCTGGTCTGTCAGCCACTCCTGGTTTTCTGTTCTCTTCAAACCTGCTGAGGGTGTGCGGTGGTAGATTCTGACAGCACTTCCTAGGGGTTTTTTATACTTAGTGTATTCTCTAAGTAATTTTGATGTGTCACTTCCACACATGCAAAGAAACTAATCTGACCTCTCTGAAACCTTGTCTTCTGACATGGCACTGATATAATAGAGGTGGCCAGCAGGTTTTGAACTGTCAGTTCAACCTCAGAAGTGTTTCTCTGCTCCTCAGACACTGGACACACATCTAGCCTTTAATGAGATCTCTCAGACAGGTGAGAGATACCTTTCCTAAGGTTTCTGCTTCAGGTGATGCCTGCAGAAGTTTATTGCCATCTCTGACTTGCTGAAAGCTAAGTGTCTGCAAAACACAGCCTCTCTGCTTTGTAATCGCAATACTGAAAAAAAGCCCTTATTTTTTTTTTAATTGAAGAAGGCTCTGCACTGCTTTGCCAGTGTCCCTGGCTGTGTCCTCGGCTGCCCGGGTGTCCTTCCAGCAACCGGTGCAAAGTCCAAGGATTTGCCACAGCAACATCTAGGTTTTGCAAGCAGCCGAGTTGGTCCTCATCCCAGAACAGAGCAGAACTGGCTCTGCCTTTTTCAGAACAAGGGCTTGTGCCCTGTGCTGCTGAGTGCTTCCACCCTGTCCCTGTGTGTCCCCGCGTCGGCCGGCAGGGCCGGTCAGAGAGCTCTGCCGCTGAACTCGGAGCGCGGCCAGCGCGGCCATGCCGGGGCTGCGGCAGGCGGAGCAGCGGCCGGGGCTGGGACGGGCGGCGAGCAGGCAACATGGATCTCGCTCTGCTCTTGGCAGCGCTCCTGGGACTCCTCATGGTCAAGGCTCTTTTGTTTCAGCTGGGAAACCCGAGCTCCCCTCCTTGCATCAGGAGCTGGATCCCTTGGTTTGGAGCTGCGTTTCAGTTCGGGAAGGCTCCTCTGGAGTTTATAGAGCAAGCCAGAAACAAGGTAATGCGTGTGCTGGTGTGCCTGCTCGTGGTTGCGTGCTCAGGGCGGCTGCCTGCAAGGGGAAAGGCAACCAGAAACTTCTGCGTTCTGTTTTGCCCTTTCTGTCACGTTTTATAACGTCAGGAGCATTTAAATGGTGAAGAATCGGCTTAGTACCACCAACATTGGTGAGTTGTGGATCTGATCCAGGCACGATCTCTGTGCTGTGATCATTCTGTTTGGACCTCTGCCGTTTTGCTTTTGCAGTCTGGCTGTGTGTTAATCTTGGTTGCAGATAATGTGGAAAGCTCTGTGCCAGGTGCTGGGACCATGAAACTACTTATTTGCATGCCTAAAGTTAGGTGAAGTTTTTAAGCACCAGCTGGTGGCCTTCAACACACAGACGTGCTTGACTGACAAAGTTTTCCATCGTAAAAAATCTTAACTAAATACGGGGGTCAGGATTTACCCCCTGAACTTGAATTTCTTTTTCTGTGTCTGTCAGATAGAAAGATATCCAATTTTTCATTTCTAGATATTTAATAATAACTGTCATAAGCGCTAGTTTTCCACTTTCTTTCAGGGGTTATATCATTTGCTACTACAGTGTCATCAGTCTTGAGTGCTCCATGCTGAAGGATCACACAGCCCCATTACTTGCAAAAACTAGATAAAAATGAACCCACTCTAACATCCTGAAATTTGAAAAAAGGAAACCAACATCAGCAAATACTGGATGTTTCAAATTTGCTTTCTCATTTTGAACTGCTAGATTTCATATTTGTATTTCTTTTTGTATTGTCACAAACTGAGGGTGTTAAAGCAGAGGATTAAATCTGATCTTTGAGAACAACAAATGCTGTCAATCTTGTATTAAAGCACATTGGGTGCGTCATGGCGTAAGCTCAGAGGTATGATCTGGAGTTTCTTGGCTTCTCTGTGCTTGACAGGCCAGTTTTAATTTTATATTACTGTGTCTTTCCTGTAGCTTTCATCTGTGCAAATGCACATTCATTGACTCTGGGTTAATTAATTTTGGTGTTCATTTGCCTGGAGACCCTCTAGGCTCCAGGTTGATGCTGTGGCAGCTGCTGACACATCTGCACACTCCAGGGACACCCGAAGGACTTTATAAACCTCTGCTTTTGTTGGGACAGAAACTAGAACAAGACACATTTTCAGTGGGTGAAAACTCAAGGAAGAGAAGGCTTTCTTACATCTCTCCCTTTACTGTGTATTTGCTGTTAGGACCTTTGACTTTTAGTCCAGCAGCTCCTTCTGACCTCTCCTTGTGGTCCCCCTGGGTCAAGGGGGATGTCTCCATCCATCCCTCCCAGGTTGGCCACCTGCCTGCAGCACCATCACCTGACAGTCTCCCTGTCTCTGAGGAAGGCCACTTGTTTGTTGTCCCCTTCCTCTCCTTGAATCCTCCTCGGGCACTGGAAGTCTCCCTCCCTTCCCACCTCCCACACTGGCACGCTGTGCTGAGGCCAGGAAAAAAAATAATTTTCCTGCCTGCTCTCTTTTAAGAGAGTAGGCACTGTTGCAGAGTACAGCCAAACATAACACGTACTGCTGCCAAGGGGTCATTAACAGGCACTACAGGGCTTGCAAAATCCATCTGCAGTAATTCCAGGCTCCTTGGTACTGCCAGAACAAGGTTAAGTGTCCTTAGTATGAGTGAGCTGCCCTCGTAAAAGGTGTTGCAGAAACAGGCTTTAGGCAGTGTGAAACCTCCTCATCTCTGCAAGGTCACTATCTTCAGGGGAGACTCTTGCAATTCCTTCCCTGGATTAATCCTTCAGACTGTCAAAGTGACGCTCACATCTTTCTTAATTCCTTTCTTCCTTAATTCCTTTTGTGTCTGTCTTTCACTGTTTTTTCTCTCAAGTCCCAGGTAACACAGTAAAGTTCCACTGCTTCCAGCCTGCCCTTTGCTTGGAGTTTGCTGCTTCTATTTTCCTCCCACGGAAGAGCACGTGGGCTGGAAGAATTATCTCCTTTCCCCCTTGTGTCATCACTGGGACTAAGAAAAGAAAGTTCCCCTGCTCTAATGAAATATTTAATATCTCATGTAATAAAAGATACCACCTCTTCTTCCTAAAGCTGCCTGGTGAGAGAAGTTTTGCAGCAGTCTGGAATGGGCAGAGGGAATAACCAGAACCACCATGCCACATAAAATACAGGGTGAGCTGCTTAATGAGGGGTTCAGAGCGTGTGGCTCCCCACTTTCCCACTTTGCCTGGCAAACGTGGTAAGAGTTAGTAAGGAATTTTGAATTCTTTCTCATCAGTTTGCTAATTAAGCAAACAGGAGAAGTTCAGTTAAACCCAGGAGATTGTTCTGCAGCATTGCAGGGCTCTGTGGGATCTGTACATCCCTCTCAGAGAGGGTGTTGGATTGGGCCCAGGTGCCGTGTCCCAGGACTCTCGGCCTTTCTGTGTGTGGCTGGGTGAGGGATGGCTCACTGGTTACACTGCAAGGGACATGCAGAGGGGAGCAGGCTGGAGGAGGCTTCTGGTGGAGCATTTCCATAGTCAGTGTCCACAGCTGAGTCACTTGAAGGTTGGTGACTGGTCCCAGGTGTAGAAGACCAAGATGCTGCAGTCCCTGAGCTAGAGAGGGGACATGGCATTGACATTGTATATGTGCACACTCAAGGGAGAGGAAATCCATGCAGTGCTCCCAGCTCCCAGCAGAGCTCTTGGTGCAATGCAGCTGTCTCAGCTGAGTGTGGTTGCTCCCTGTCAGTGCTCCTGGGGAATATGACTATTTCCCTGATTTCCTTTGGAATTTTGGAGAACATGCTTCTGAAGTTTTTATTTCTCTGGAGTATTACTTTCCTTAGGCTTGAATCTGCCTCTCACTGTGGCACTGAAGTGTTTCCCAATCTTTGGAAAAGAATTAGCTTTCATGAGTGAAAGCAGTAAATCCTAAGAGGATTTTTTTTTTCTTTCTATATCTCTCTGTGTTGTGAAGTGTCATTAAAAGCTGTTTCAGAGCAGTAACCTGGCTGCAGTGCTGGCATCAGAGCCTGCACTCCGTTGGTACCTTCCCATAGCACAAGTGCAGAACTGCCCCACAGCTTGTTCCAGGAGCTGATTTTATTGCAGTGTAACATCAGTGTAATTACACATTTTGACAGATGAACAGTCTGGTTGTTCAGGTGTCTGTCTGGGACAGCAGCCATTAGGAGATGCTCAGTAACAGGGTGTAAGGAGCACACCCAGGTGAGAGTATGTAGCCTCCGGCTTTTCTTCCCAGCTCCTGATTTAGGGATTTTCTAGGCTGGAATTTGCATCCATAGGATTTGACTTCATCTCTTTTGTTACCGTATGTATAATTTTGGCTTCGCAGCAATGCACAGGAGTGAATCCATAATTTAATCATGATCCATATGAATAAAGTATTCTGCCTGTTTTTAAACCATCTAACTCCTAATCTCAAGCCCATTGATTTTTGCATTATGAGAAACTGAGAATAATGATTATCTTTGCCTCTTTTCCTGGGATTTAAGTCCACTTAATCTCCTTTTATTGAAACATTAATGCATGTTGTGCATCCCTTTGACTTTGACTAGCTCAGAATATCCTGCTGAAATGGAATGGGCAGAAACACAGATTAAATTGAAGATGCAGGCACAGGATGGGTTTAGATGTTTGTTGCCCTTTTTCCTCTCCTTTCCCAGCAAGATAAGAGCACCAGATTAATTATCATAGAATGGTTTGGGTTGGAAGGAACCTTAAAGATCATCTAATTCCAACCCCTCTGCCATGACAGGGATACCTTCCACTATCCTAGGTTGCTCAGAGCCCCATCCAACCTGTGCTTGAACAATTCCAGGGATGGGGCATCCACAACTTCTCTGGGCAACCCGTGCCAGGGCCTCACCACCCTCACAGTAGAGAATTTCTCCCAAATGTCCAATGCAAACTTACTTGCGTTCAGTTTAAAGCCATTTATTACCACTTGCATAATAGATTTTGGAGTCATTTCAGAATGTCATTATTCTAAGCCTTCTTCTGTGACATTTCTAGGTCTTCTCATTTTTTAGATTCTCAAATGACTCCAGACCATGAGTAAACTTTTATTTCTTCTTCCAAAGAATGAATTAGAAAAGACTTCTAACACCACACAACGTTATGTCTCCCTAAAAGCTGTACTGGGCTCTTTTCGGTACAACCTATTTATCCACTACTAATTCCAATCTTTAATAATGCTTACTGTGTTTTTTTGAGTACCACAATGACTCTGAGGCTTCTCAGGTCCTTCTGGCACCACCTTTGCCTGTCCATCCTCCTGTTGCTGAGGGTGATTTAACAGATCACAGTAGGGAGTTCTGCAACTTCTTATTTTAGCTCCTCAAGAGTTCTGAATTGAAATATTTATCACTGTTTTACCTAGAACTTGTTTAAGTTTATTCTGCTCATTACTTCCTTCAAAACAAGGTCTCAGTCCATCACTCTCAGTGAAAGGCTCCAAGGTGGGACTTGTCCTACACTGATGTAATCCCTAACTCAGATTCCTTCCCCACTCGGTTTCCTTACACCTTGAGTATTTATCAGGCTCAGCAGCACACTGGGAACTTCCTGCATCTGGCATGTTTGGAAAAGTCTCTATTGTTGGGGAGGCAGGTTGCTTTTGTTAGTTTTATTCTCAAACCTTTTTTAGTAGTTTAATTTTGCATTGCATTTATCAAATGTCATATTTATTTGGACACAAAATTCTGCTTTCTGAAAGATTTGTGTTTGAATATCTGCCATGACAGTGTTGCTCCGTGAGGCTGACTTATTCTGGAGAAGATCATCTATGGAGCTTTCTTATTTCAGTTTTGTTAAATATTGGTCTAATTTTAATGATTCTAAATAGATTGCAGGAAGTTGGATGAGATTCAAACCCAGATTGTTTGTGTGGGGGTTCACAGGTTCCCAAGGTGTCACGTAGTCTGTGCTGTCAGTGGAGCCCAAGGGTAGTTCAGCTCCCTCCAAAAGCAGGAGTGCAGGAGATGGTCTGGTGAATTGGTTTTTAGGATCCTCTCACTGCAGACTTGATTTCTGTTGTCTGTTAGGAGAGCTCAGACATCTTGCTCATATGTAATCACCTAAAATAAGTGTTCTAATCTTTAATTGAGTGCGACCTTAATTGAATCATTGTGTTATTGCAGGTTGCTATTAGTTAAAATTTAATTTTATTTTAAAATCAGTTTAAGTACATTTTAATGTTAATTTAAAATTTTAAAAATCTAATTTTTAAGCATGGTACAAAATCACTGATTTTTATCCAGACTGATGATGAGGGCATGGACATCAAAAAGCAATCTTAGAAATTTAGCTGTTATAGAGTCATAGAAACACAGATTGGTCTGTGTTGGAAGGGACTTTAAAGCTCATTTTGTTCCACCTCCTGCCATGGGCAGGGACAAATTCCAGTGGACAAGTGCTCAAAGCCTCATCCAACCTCGCCTTGAACACTTGTTATTAAAACAATATTTTATTTATTATCACCCAGAGAGCTTGAACTGTCATTCTTTCTTTAATAATTTGCAATTGAAGGACACAGTCAAAATTCAACTGATGCCAGGAGGAATCTTTTCCTTGGCTTCAAAGAGCTTTTGATGAAGCAGGATTTACACTACAGACAACAACAGCAAAAGAAATGGTTAAAGTCAATGGCGTAAACAATGTGAGCAAGGTAGAATGATCTTTTTTATGCCTACATCTGACAGGCAGTAGATATTGCACATTTGTTTTCTAGTTTACAGTATTTACAAATATCAGGGATCCTTTTAACAATGTAGGAACTCAGGACTGAATTCCTATTGCTGAAAGTTTCAAGACAGCTCTAGGATATTAGATTAAGGGAAGATGAAATAATGATTTATGGCATCAAAAACCTTTCCTGAGCATCAATTAATCTGTTCTGCTCAAAGATTGTTAGCTACTTAGGTATTAATCTCTACAAGAAAGAAATCATTGGTAATAGCAGAAAAGACAAGACGAAGGGAAGGGAAGGGAAGGGAAGGGAAGGGAAGGGTAAGGAAGTGAAGGTATGCGG
>VWZV01016800.1:67472-309683 GCA_013397155.1 Irena cyanogastra
AAGGGAAGGGAAGGGAAGGGAAGGGAAGGGAAGGGAAGGGAAGGGTGAAATACTAAAATTATGCAGGAGGGTGGACTTTTTTCCTAAAACAGTATAGACTGAAATAATAGGATTATGGATTTTTACAGTATTGCTACTTTGCTGTGGCAGCCAAAGGATGCAATAGATAATTCATCCCTTGGGTTCTCTAAATCCACATAGGCTGTATGGTTTGAACTGCAATGTAATTCAAATATAAAGTATTAATTTAAGAGAAGGAATCTCTTCTACTGTGCAAGGGGTCAGGCAGGCACATACCACACTCCCTTCTGCTCATAGGTCTGCAAATTTTGGTCTGATTCATGTTCGTCTTTGTGCAGTTCTGAGCCAAGGCATGCAGAGAGCAGGAATGACCAGGTCCTCCCTCCTGACCTCTCAGCAGCACTGAAGTCGTGCTGGGGCTCCTGCAAAATGTGTTAACAGTGTACTGACAAGAAATCTTTGTTTGTTCCAGCATGGACCTGTGTTCACAATATTTGCTTTGGGAAAACGGTTCACTTTTGTGACTGAGGAAGAAGGAACTGAAGCATTTTTTAAATCTGAAGACTTAAATTTTGAACAGGCAGTACAACAAGCTGTGAAGAATGCAGGTAACTGAGAGCTGTCTTTTTTTTAAAGGAAACCAAATCTAGTAACCCAGGAACATTAAATCCCAACCAAAAGCCTGTTGGCTTTTTGATCATGCCTTAAATGTTTATTTTAATCCATGACCGTGCCATGAAATGGTGAAATTCAATTTCTCCATGATGACCCAGTACTGTAAACCACCTGAGGGATTTGGATTCAGTCTCAAGGAATCAGAAGTTTCTGATCCAGGGACTGTTATTTTACCATCCATCAACCCCAGTTTGATACCAGGTCCTTTGCTGTGGCTGGACACCCCACCTGCATGTACCTTGTGAAGAGCAGTGGTAGGTAATCCGTCACTTCACTGGGAAATCAGCTTGCAGCAGTAATTAGTTGCTACACAGTAGTACAGCAGTCATTAGAAAAGGATGAGGTGTTTATGAGGATGTACTACTATAGCATGGAGACACAAACTGTTTTTTTTTCCACTTCATTCAGTTTTGTGGCATGCCTGCACATCTCTGTACATCCCACTGGGGGGGAATCTCTGGATTGTTGGTTCTGACACTGAAGCTTCATGAGGCAGGAAGATGTTACACAGACTGGGAGAAGCAGAGTCATTACCAAAATCTTTATATAGTTACAAGGAAGCTTCCAGGGGATTTTACTTTAGGAAAATGAGGGTTAAGGCATTTAAATTAGAGTCAAAAGTTACATGTAAAAATGTTCACTCTATCTTTCAGTGAAAAATCTACTTTCCAAAACATTTCTGTTCCATTTTGTATTTAGTCTCTGTTCCTGCAGAAGCATTTTATCAGAACCATGGTAACCTCTACAGCATGATGAAGGGGAAAATGAGTCCCTCTAATCTGCACATGTTCTCGGGTACTTTGTGTAAGGAGCTCCATGAGCACATGGGTCACCTGGGCACGGAGGGCACGGGTGACCTCAATGACCTGGTAAGGTAAGGGAGTTTTGCAGCACATCTCTAACTCAGGGGTGTCCTATGTGGAAGAGAAATGTTTCTGTAAAGCAGCTGGAGCTCAAAAGTCTTAGAAAAGTTTTGTCAGGGTGCTCATCACAGCTACGTGGTTTCAGGTGGCTCACAAAGTGGACAGGGTTTCATGTAAAGGTGTTTCTCCCAGTTAGGAGAAGCATTTGCACTGCCCATTTGGAAGAAAAAAAAATACAGCTTGTTCCAACAAGCCTTGTTTCCCAAAAGATGGGATAAAAGCTTCACATATTTATAAAGAACTTAGAAACAGACAGGATGCTTAATCTTCTGCAGGTTGAGAGCTTTCCATGTTTGAGCCAAGCTTAGCTTGAAGCTTAACTAAGACACTCTGCAACTGACTTGGCTGCCAAGAACTTCACCTTAAAAAAAATTTGTTACATGTGACAGCAACAAAGCTTTTAACTCTTTCTTTTTCCAGATTGTCTAGGACAACACCTATATGTTGTCTGTCCTTTTATACTACAAGTTGAGTTTCATGGAATCACAAAATGGTTTGGGTTGGAAGGAACCTTAAAGATCCTCTTACTCCATCCCCTGCCATGGGCTGGGACACCTTCCACTAGAACAGGTTACTCAGAGCCCCATCCAGCCTGGCCCTGAAGACTCCCAGGGATGGGGACAGATACTGCCTTTGATTTGGATCTGTTTCTAGCACCTCACATTCAGATTGTCTTCTGCTGCCTTTTTCTGCATAATACAGTAAGATACAGCTGTTAGTGCAGTTAAATCTTTTGGCACCTCTCACTGCAGTTACTGCACTTTGGATTAACTGGGGAAAAAGGGAGTGGGGCTTTGAAATCTGATAGGGGTGATCGATTCTGCTTTGCTAAACAAGACAAAGTAAAAGTATTGGAATGCAACGTTCTGAATAATTATTTCGCTGCCTCAAAATGAAATCCATATAGCCACCAGATGGCCCCCTCTTCCTAATTATCAGAAAATCAGAAAAGTGAGCGCTGTCCCCTGAAATACTCACTTAGCAGCATCTGGGACACAGCAGAGGCTGCACAAGTTTCCTGGAGTACGGGAGAAGGGTCTGAGGAAGGAGCTCAGAGTTTGCAGCATAACAGAGGAGCAGCCATGAGAGAGTGAGATGAAAAGAAACCAAAAAAGCATTATCTGCCCAGGAAAGCTGCTGCCAGAGGAAGGATGTTTCAGGATGTTTGGTCCAGAGGGGTTTGTGCAATGCCCAGAAGGTTCATGTGGGTCAGACTGAAGTGAGAGAGGTGGTTAATGGAGAGCTCGGCGGCCAGAGCCTTTCTGCTCCTGCTCAGGTGACCAAACCCTAACTGGTGAAGTTCAGCCATGTGTAGAAGACCAGCCTGAGGTCTGTGTGTCTCCTGCCTCTGCTTAAAATCTGAAATAAGTGTGTGGGTGAGGTGTGAGCCTTGTGCCAGCCCTTCCATACTGGTGTGACCCTTGAGTCCCACAGCTTCCAGGGCTGGCAATCCAACCTGCTGCATGCTGGTCTAAAACTGCTGCAACAGCTTCCCTGTGGTCCCTAAGTCTTGGGCATCTTGTCCTTGCAGGCATGTCATGTATCCAGCAGTGGTGAACACCCTCTTTGGGAAGGGCATCTGCCCAACCAGTCCAAGTGAAATCAAGGAGTTTGAAGAGCATTTTCAGAAGTATGATGAAGACTTTGAATATGCTTCTCAGATGCCCGAGTGCTTCCTGAGGTAAAGGGGCAGAGATGATAACTGTGGTGTACCCACTACAGACATTTATCTTGCTGCAGTGTCAACCATGGGAGACATTTCCCCTGGAGGATGATGCCCAGTTTTTATTGATGGTGTGCCTTCATGAAGCAGGCTTTTAGCAAAATGCTTCAAAAAAGTTCTGACCTTGTCTTCTGCGTTTTCCTGGTATAAAGCAGAAATAACCTGGCTTAGGTGAGCAGAGCACAGCTTGGACCTGGCAGGGAGCAGCAGAATGGGGTAAAGAACAAAGGCCTGAGCCTAAATGTGAGTCCCAAGCTCAGGAGGCCTCCAATAAGGTGTCTCTCTGCTCTTTTCCACACCTCAGCTGTTTTCCCAATACCAAACCCAGATTACATGTCTGCACTGTCACAGAATTGACCTTGGGTAGAAACACCCAGACCCTGAGGAGGTGCTTCAGACACTGTCAGTGCTCTCAGAGCCACCATTGCACCTTTAGCACCTCAAAATACCTTCAGAAAGAATTGAGGATGCTCTAAAAAAAATGGCCTTGATTTTCAACAGGATCATTCTTGAAAAGACTAGCCTAAGCAGTCTGTCCAAATCAACAATGAAAACCTGTAATAAAAAGGTGTGAAAATGTAGGAGTGTTCCAGTCCCAGGTCCTGGGAGAGGAGGTCTGGCCAAGGTGAAGGCCTTGGATGTGCTGTTCCTCATGCCAGTCATCACTTCTGTCAGTCAGACTGACACTTGGCTGCTCATCAGCTGACTGCTACCCAGGGGCTTTTGGAAAACAACCCAAGGGGTGCTTCTCATGGAAAAGGAAATGTTGGTTTGTGCTGCCTCAGTTAAGTGCTTCTTATTTGTTGCTTTACTTTACAGGAACTGGTCTAAATCCAAAAAGTGGCTTCTAAAATTATTTGAGAAAGTAGTGTTGGATGCTGAAAGGACCAACCCTTCAGAGACTGCATCCAAGGTAAACATCCGAGGCTAGGAAATAAGATGACTTTGTTGTATATTCTGACTGAAGCAGTGGAGGGCAGGAATTACTTCAGTACTGGAAGAAATAAGTCAAATATGTCAGCTTTTATAGCTATGCCCAAATGTTCCAGTATTGCTGTCACCTGCACTAGGACAGACCCATAACTTTGACTCCTGTTCTTCCATTTAGTTTATTTCAAGCAATTCTGAGAAGTAACATCTTCCTTTGGGGAATTTTAAGGCAAGGGTTCAGAGCTCTGACCCATCCCCAGCCTGCAGTACCATGCTGCAGTGAGCAGTTGAAAGAGGTGAGAGAAGAACCCTTCAGTTGTTTCATTGAGGGCACTGTGCTGTGAAACTTCAAAACCTTACATGTGTTATTTATAAACCCTGGTGTAGAGTGAGCAGATCCTTCAACAGCCAGACTGGTAGAAAATAGCAGATTACTGGATTGGGAGCCAAGTACCCTAAATATTGATTGTGTCAAAGCTGAGATAAGTTGTTCCCCTGGTTATTGTCCTTAGCTCTGGCAGGAATTCTGCTGATAGGGCTGACAAATGTGACGGCAGACTGGCCTGGGAATTTTGATTTACCAAATGGTTGTAGAACAGATCATTAAACAAAACAGGTTTTATTTAGACTTCAAAAGCTTTACATACCACAATTTCTTTAAAAAAATAAACCAGATTAGCAGAAAGAAGGAGAAGGCTGGAGAGGAGCTGGTGGGAGGTAAGAAGGTGCAGGACATAGGAAGCACAAACTTGGTGTCCTAGGTTGGATGGGAATTTGGAAAAAAATCAGCCATTTTTTTATTCAGGGTTGGCCTTTTCCCCTCTGAAAAGTAGGCAGGAAGCTTTGCCTCAAGTGCATGGTTACCCTGCATTTAAGGAAATATTATAAACGAAAGCTGATCCTAGAACATTACACAGTTGCTATAGTTTCAAATATCAGCCCATTGAAGTCACTGCTTAGGTCACCAACGAGGTGAAACTAGGTAGTTTGCTGATGTGTCAAACCATCTCTTTATAACAAACAGCTTTTTGGTATGAACAGAGAGAACGTTTTCTTCATTTCCATTCATTCAACTGGCTCATTCCCGTTTTGAAGTTCTTTAAAGCAGAGGTGTAGAGAAGGGATTAGAATAGAGATTTTCTTTTTCCTTTCTTCCACATGCAAGCAACAATGGGGAGTGAGGGAACCCAGTCCTCTAAGGAAATGGAGAGCAGTGAAAGTATTCAGGAGAGATTCATGTGGTAGACTGAGTTCTCCTTTCCCTCTGCCTATGTAAGTCTCACTTTTTCTTAATAGTTGTCATTTCTACATTGTGCCTTCCAAAAAAGCCATAACTAACATTCCTTCTCTTTGAGAAACTAGTCCTTGAGTTCTAGTAAGCCCTGCCCCAAACGACATTTGAATATATTCTTGGAAATAGAGATTATTTTCTTTTATTTTTAACAGACACTTCTACAACATCTCCTGGATAACTTGCAGGGAAAGCATCTAGCTCCCAATTATGGTCTCCTGATGCTCTGGGCTGCCCAAGCAAATGCTGTGCCCGTAAGTACATCAGCTGCAGAAACACCTTCTCTCTCTCCTGCTCCAAAGCCTGGATTTGGGAAGGAAAGGCCTTGAAGCAGAGGTCACACACACTCCATGGATTCCAGAGAAGGGATTATCACGCCCACGTGCATCACTACAAATATACCCAGGCTGCAATGTCACAGAAGCAATGACAAGAAAAGCTCTTCTTGTATTTTTCCAAAATTATGTTGTCCCCTGTCATAACATTTCAGGAACATAAGCCTCACAGCTATTAAGATCACAGTCTTAAGCTGTAAAGAGCATTTAACTCTGTTTTGAAGCACTGTGGCTGTATTATAGAAAAGACTATTTCAGATACCCTAGTGTTACCAATTGTAAAGAATATCGAAAGCATAATATAGAGTAACTTCATCTGTGTGTAAACCCTCGAGTGATTTTGTCTCTTTCATTTTTGGGGGATCTGCTGTGCAAATGCCAGTGGAAGAAAAGCAATAGTTTGATTCTAGAGCGTTAAGTTTTGTCTGTGTTAGAAAAAGATTTGCTGGATTAATGATACTGATATAAGTATGCTAACAAGCCCAATATATCTAACACAGCTTAGGCTGACCAAAGACATTTATAGGAGTTTCTCAGATGAAAAATCCATAGCAGCAAAAACATCCCTTATTTACCATGACTACTAAGCTCTTCCCAGCACAGTTATGTCCATTACAGATGTGATTTAGAAAAACATGATAGTGAGTTATTTTTATATGTTCCCCTAACAATATATCTATGTTTTTTGGAGATTGGATAGTACTGCAGTTTAGCCTAAGGGAAATTCATCCATTTCAGTGAGGTTTCTGTGGATTCACGTGTTGGTGTAAGTGGGAGGCATAGCCTGCTGTCTGTTATCAGGATAACTGACATTCCTTCCACAACACTTACTTCTGTAATATTCAGCTGTAAATAGACATACAGATATTTTTCTGTTTCTCGGAATAGTAACAACCACTGTTCTGGGGAATGGAATGACGAAAGAAAAGGCCTTTCACCTTCCAAGGGCATTTTTTACAAGCACTTTAAACCCTTTTATCTGAAACAATTCAGTTATCCCTTCTTAGCCCATGGAGTGAAGCCACAGTATCCAAGTGCTGTACAGGAAAGTGAAGCTACAGGATTTGCATTGCAGAAGGAGGGCTGCATCCATGTCAGTCTGTTTGGGAAATAACAGTCAGAGTTTCATCCCTCACCAGCACAGATGGCCCACAACCAGATCTGTGCGCAGGCTGCACCTCCCACTAGCTCAGCAAGAGGAGAGAGACTCCTGGCATTGCTGCCAGTCCTTCTGGTTTCATCCTGCTTAAGAGGATTTTCTCCTTTACTAAATTTCTTGATTTTCAACTTCATTGCATAATCAGTTAGCAAATTGTTTCTAAAGAGCATATACTACTCCTTATTTGGCTGTTAATTAAAACTTTTCCTGCTCATTTTAGTTTGACTCACTATGACAATGCCCTGCAAATCATTTAACCTCGTTTCTGCAAATGCTAGTATGAATTTTTTTTTCATTCCTGCAGCTAAAACTAATCATGCACGATGATTTAGTAGTTCATTTAACACCTAGTTATTTAAAAATAAAGGATTCTGTGTTTCAAAGCTCAAGGCCAAAGCTATATAATGTTGACTAGAGATAAGTACACAGCAGATGACTAGACATAATCTCCCAGGAGCTGAGCCCTTAGATATGGATTTACCCAGGAAACACAGCTCCCTGTGCATCTCAACTACAACAGGCACATACAAAAAAAGTGCAAATGTTTGCACCTGCCTCTGTGATTTGCTGAAAAGATACTGTCATTCTGTTCCATGTCCCTAAATTCAAGGATTTCCATGTCTGTTTAGGTTGCATTTTGGACCCTTGCTTTCATACTCTCTAATCCTGCCATTTACAAGAAAGTCATGGAAGACCTGGCTTTTGTTTTTGGCAAAGCAGGTAATAAATCTGATTTTGTCCTTCTGGAAGCTGGAAGTGATTTATCCTGTATTGACCCAGCACAGGGCACACTTGGTCAATGGCTGGGAGCAAGGAGTGTTCCAGTTAAGGGTGCTACTGAAAGCATGGAGTCCAGCTCTCAGGTCTTTACTCAGTATATGCTCAAGATGTATTTTTAAGCAAAAACACCTCTGATGTTAGCAGAAGGAACTAGGAAAAGAACAGTATGTGTTTGTTTCTTCATTCCTGTAATTTAAACTTAGATTTGTATTTCCCAGTCTTGTGCTTTTTCCAGGCACCTAGTAGGGTCAGATGAGGTCTTTCAGTTCAGGTGCTTTTCATGGTGTGCTGTTCACCAGAGTTACAGCTATTCATGGAAAAAACCAGACCAGGAACTGTTCTCTTTTCTGTCATCAGGGGCAAATTTTCCAGCATGGTTCACCCCCCATGAGTAACCTCTTTCCCTCAAAAAGCAGTCACCTCTTGGGAGCAGTCATTCCCATATGCAGTCCCTTGGACCAGAGTTAAATTTTCACAGAAGACTCTTTGTTGACATGGGTGAAAACCATATCAAGAAACATGTCAGTAATTAACCAATAAAGAAAATTCATGAAGCCTTTCCCCTGGCCTTGTTTCATTTTCTAATGTTAACAGAGCCCAAGAGCTCAGCCATGGCTTCTTGTCTTGGTGCCTATAGTCCCTGAGATTTCCGTGAAGTGTCCTATGAAAGCACAGAAAAACTCTGAAGACTTTTAACTTCCAACATGACTTTGTTTGGCCCCTTCTATCTAATGCCATATCTACATCTACCTTACAGTTACTGAATTATGTTCAGTGACTTTTCTTAAATTTTACTGATTTGGGTCTGTTCATTTACTTTGAAATATAAAGACAATTTTTGGGTGTAAACAATGTCTTGAAGTATTTCACCCACAGTCCTAAAGCAAGACATGCCAGCCTGTATCAAAACAAGTGTGAAATGTAATTTTTACATGGAGTCTTCCTTCTCATGCCACAACAGGTAAAGATAAATTGGAAGTCTCTGAGGAGGACCTGAAGAAGATCCCTTTCATTAAATGGTGCACTTTGGAAGCCATTCGGTTGAGGTCTCCAGGTGCAATCACCAAGAAAGTCATAAACCCAATTAGAATTAAGGTGAGGTTTGGTTGTGGGGTTTTTTTCCCCCAAAGGATGCTGTGTGATTTGTCTGGAAAGGGTCCTGCTGATAGATCTGGGTAAAATTACAGTGATAGAAATATTCCCCCCCCATAGCCTCACATATATATTCTTTTTAATAGATTTATTCATCATCGCTAATTTACGAGTGGTTTGGATTCTCTGTCTCACAGTCGATTTTGAATTGTTTTAAGATTGAACTGAACTACAGATACTGATGGCTTATAAAAGAGGAATCAGACACAACAAGTATAGTAGAAAGAACTACATTTTAGTAACTGATAAGACTCCTTTTTGTCCTCTTCACTGCCATTCAGAAGGGAGGTGTCAGTATTCAGGAATCTGGCAAAGAAATGTTTGGGGGGGAAAAACCCACACTCTTAAGGACTCAGTGCTCATGACTGTTTAACATTACTGATCAGATTATTAATATCTACTGTCATAGAAGGTTTTCTTTGAATTTCTTTGCATTGAAGGAAGTATTTAACAAAATACTTAAAAAAAGAAAACAGCTCACATGGTAAATCAAGAAGCAGGAAAGACAGAAGTAATGCTTCTGATCTTTTGATATCCAAAAAACCCCACCCAAATTAGAACACAAATAATCTTTCCACCTTCTCCACTGTTTAGGTTTTATGGAAAAAATAGCAACAGAAAGAAGGAACTTCAAATGTGTAATATGGCCACCGTGGCTTTATCACCTTCACTTGTCTTTTCTTAGAATCTTCTGTTGATGGAAGAAAACTACCAAGGAGAGACTGTTTAGTGAGATTTTTAGTGCTTTTCTTAGAGATTTTTCTCTTTTCAGAATTTCACCATCCCTGCAGGTGACATGCTGATGTTGTCACCATATTGGTTGCACCGGAATCCAAAATATTTTCCTGACCCAGAAATGTTCAAACCTGTAAGTTCTCACTCTTAGTGTGGATATTTTGCTGTCTTTTCCCCCCTTCACTTATTTTACAATAAAAGCATATGAACGAATATGCTTAAGTCTGGCTGGAGAATGGCCTTGAATACAGAGACATAAAGGAGGAGCCTGTAGGAATAAAAAAAGTCTTCAATTCAGTGACATGTTCCAGGTAATATGGTACTACCTTAATATCACTTTGATCCTGACTATATCACTCTCTGTAACTCCCTGGAAGGAGATTGCAGCCAGGTGGGGGTCAGCCTTTCCTCTCAAGTAACAACTGATAGGATGAGAGGAAGCAGCCTCAAATTGTGCCAGGGGAGGTTTAGATTGGATATTAGGAAAAATTCCTTCAGTGAAAGAGCTGTCAGGCATTGGAACAGGCTGTCCAGGAAAGTGGTGGGGTCACCATCCCTGGAGGGGATGTGTAGGTGTGGCAGCTGGGGATGTGGTTTAGTGGTGGATTGGCAGTGCTGGGTTAATGTTGGACTCGATGATCTTAGAGGTCTTTTCCAACCTAACCAATTCTGTGATTCCAAGTATTCTCCTCTCCCTGTCGGATGATTTCTTGTAGGTATTATCTCTGCTAATTCAGTAGTTAATCTAGTTTCTTGATTATTATTCCACTGCAGGTGGCTGTGTGGGCAGGCTTGTAACTGCTCTTTTTAGCACCATCCAATATAGAACAGTTTGTCTTTTTTATAGAAATACATCAAGGAGTAATTTAAACAAAACTTCCCTTCTAGCAAACTCTTCCTGATTTGAAATCCCTTTTAACAATTCCTGCTTCTTTGAAATCTGAAGCTGAAACTCTGATGCAGCAGCTTGTTTTTTTAGTAACTTTATTTCTAAAGAGGAAGTTAGCTTGGTCTTTAGAAACTCTCCCTTTTTTTCAAGATGAATAGATGACTGCCCCTTGGACATTGTCATTCCAAATATATGACCTTGCTTCATCACCACTGAGATTTTTTTTCTTCTTTATTAGATTTTGATGCTGACAGGTTTCTTCCTCAGAATGCTCTAAACAGCCCTAACTGAAAAAAAACCCCCTAAAATAGATAAATGCAAGATGATGTCTTCTCTGGGACAGCTTCATCAGAGGAGCTCACCACCAGGTTGACAGGGTGTTCCTTGGCAGAGTAGCACCGAGTTTGTGGAGGCTGGTACAGTTTGTCACCCAGCAGTCGTGAGATTTGCTTCTCTCAGTGTCACCCACCAAAACTTCAGCCAATATTGCCTTGTTCCTTATGTTGTCCCTTTCCTCTCTGAACTATTTAGGATGGTGCAAGGATCCCTTTAGGTACAGACAAGCTGATTTTGTGGAGAATCATTCATCTTCTCACACACTGACTTACACCAGTTACAGCTCATAGACCTTGCATTTGTCTGTGCAGAGTGTCTCAGAAATGTTTGTTTTGTGCCTGATGTGTGTGAGCTATTTGTGTGTCATGACACAATTTTGTGGCTGAGGCTTCCCTCAGTACTGGTTGAACATTTGCATTTGTAGATATATTTAAAAAGAGAAGGTTGCATTTTAATAGCTCAAGATGCAGGGTTTAGGAAATGAGGAGGTATAGGAAAACTGCTTTAGGGGTAATTTTGAAAACTTCTCCAGCATTGTAAGGCACCTAAATGTGTTTCAAATGGGACCCTCATTTCTTTCCCTGATTCGGTGTTGACTTTTGGATCCAGATTCTAATACTAACAGATTGAATGCAAAAAAATGGTATTAGTGCAACTTTGTATTGAGGATTAGCTGTCCAAGGTCATTTTTAGCCTGAAGAAATAAAGTTAAGCTTTATTTATATAAGGCTGATTTGGAAAAAAAAAGTTTCTTCCCACAGGATCGTTGGAAAGAGGCAAATTTAGAGAAGAATGCTTTCTTGGACAGCTTTGTGGCATTTGGAGGAGGGAAGCATCAGTGTCCAGGAAGGTCAGTGAAACAGCTGGAGTTTATTTATTCCCAAACCCTGCAGAGAACAAGACTCGAACTGCGCTTCTCTTACTCTTGGAGATAACGTGTTTGCTTTGCTCTTTGTCAATCTCCTAATGTTCGGCATCAGCTGCACCTTGTTTAAACTAATCTGAAAGTGGTTTCCTTCCTGGAAAAGACAGGTGAAGTCACAATGAACAGGCAGAGTCTGAGACCAGTGTGTCAAGGGATATTGCCCCCCACGCAGGGAAGAAATTCAGCTTAGCTCTGCCCCTGCTGAGGTTTCTTTTCATCAAGGGAGAGTTGCTTCACTTCCAAACACACCATTTTACAGACACAGTTATTTAGGTTGCCTTAAACCAGTTCTAAACAGACCTACAGAATGTTTCTCAGGCCTGAGACTCCCTTTCCATCCTCTGTTGATGCCATTGACATCTCTGCTGATCTTCAGGTATCTTAACTGGCTCCTCTCTGTTTTGAATCTGGTCTTTGCATTAGGGCACACAGAATTGTATAATGGTTTGAATTGCAGATCCTGTCTCACTTCACTCCTCCAGCAATGCCAGCCTTGGTACTTCCTGCATTCCTTCTGCTGTTTTCTCTGGTGTCCCTCTTCCTGGAACAAGTCCCAGGGAGCCAGCTGCTCCTTGTTCCTGTGTTCAAACATCTCTGTGCTCAATCCTCTGCCTTCAAAACCTGGGCTCCTCTGAGACAAAAGTCTCCTTGGAATCCTTAAGACCAGTCATTTTACCTCAAGTTCCATGTGGAGCAAGGAATCTGGAGGGTGTTGCAGAGGATCTGCATTCTGGAGTCTGCACCTTATGGCAGGCTAGACATTAGTGCCAGATAAACTTTGTGAAGGCATTAAAGACATGAGCAAAATGAATAAAACTGCTTTCATCATTTAGGCTTGCCAAAGGGAAGTACTCACTCACTGCTGTACCTCGGTGGCTTGTACCACATTCCTGAACTAAATCTGAGCACAGCCTCATTCCCAGCAAGGGCAACAGCAAAATTCACAAGAGGCATCTGCAGGTACAGGGAAAGCTGCAAAACAATGTTTCTGGAAGCTGCTTGTTTGTAAATCCTGACCTATATCTTTGTTCAGGCTGTTCTCTGGACTCTGATAACATCTTTCAAATAAGTTTCTTTTTAGAGAGAAAAGTATTAACATTTCTACACAGACAACAGATGGAGAATCTTTTTCTTGCTGAGAAACAAAAAAGTCCTTTCAGACCCTTTGGCAGTCCACATGGTAACACACACTTTCAGGTTTTTCAGCAATAATTGTAAAATAATAATGTGATGGTCTTGAAAAAAAAAAGAAAATTAAATCAAGGGTTTTATCAAGGATTCCAGGTTGCAGATTTCTTTCATACATCTGAATGAAACAATTTCAAGTCTAAGATGCATTTTTATTTATTTCCATACTGAAGTTTATAAATGAAATGTATGAAAAATCTAATTTCTCCATTGGAAAAGATCAGCATAAAGTTAAAAGCTAATTTAATCAAACTGAAAGCTAGTAAATAACTTAGCTGTCCAATATTCTACCAAACTGATGTGGGAAGAGATCCCAAAAAGCCATTTCTGTGCCATATATTTTACCTAAAAGAAAAATTTGATGTCAGTTTGACTACTTTGGTCGAATTGCCTGTGTGACTGTGCTTGTCTTGCATGGGTGTATTGTCCCTTCAAGCACTGGGGTCCAGGGCCCTGCTGTGCAAACACAGGTGGCTCTGCAGGAGTTACCTTGGGTCTGTGAGGCTTTTTAGCTTCCTTTCACACCTGCCAGGCCAACTCCATGTGCAGTCATGCACTGTGAATTCCCCCATAGCTATTTTATCCAGGTTTCCCTGGATTAAGAGTATTTCTGTGTAGAAGAGCAGGGTGGTATTACTATTCTAACTGGGTGTTTAAGACTTTTGCCTAAACTCTGCAAGTGAGTAATCCCATGACCTTGCATAGGTGCACACTGGTGAATGCAGAAAGCTCTTGTACACATAAGCATTAAAAACTAGTAGCCTGGAGGACTTCACCTGCAGTTATCCAAAATCTTCTCTGGCCTAAGAAAGACCTTTGGGAGAGTGTTACAGAAAAAGGAATTGTGCCCTTGGGTCTCCTACTGCATCCTAATGCTGACGCATTAAATAATAACTCCCACTGTCACCGCTCTCTGATGTCACCAGGCTCCCAGCTGCATTATATAACTTTATATAGCACAATTAGTCATATGGCCTTTTCTGTTTGACTGCCTTCTCACTCCTAGGAAGTTATTTCAAGTCAGCAAGTGTTAGGAGAACATAAATGTTTGTACAGTGGAAAAATCCATAATGATAAGGAGCTGGTTTAAAATAGGTGGCAGAGGGATACTGTCAGTCCAGTGTTTCACCAGGGAGAGAAAAGGGCAGCCGCCACATTTGTGTTCCTTGCTGAGTAACAAACCTGAACTACAGCTCTTTTCCTATGGAAGATAAACTTTCAGGCAGAACTAAAGCACAGAGACACCCTGTTTCTTACCTGATAATAACACACAGGTGATGGTCAGTCTGGAGCCAACGCTTTCCTCTCTTTTCCTGCAGGTGGTTTGCAATCATGGAAATTCAGCTGTTTGTTGTGCTGTTCCTGTACAAGTATGAAATTGTGCTGTTGGATGCAGTGCCAAAGGAGGTAAGATATCCATGCAGTTGTGTGCAGCATTCTCCATCTTTATACCCTTCATTAATCAGGCTCAGCTGAACAACTGTGCTCAACTGTGGTACATAAATTTTGAGAGAAGTATTATAAAAATGTAACAAACAACTCGATCTTTGTTTTAACTCAGAGAATCCAGAGTAATTCCAGCAATTCCAGTTAGTGGGGCTGCAATGCCTATATAACAAAGTGCTTACAAGAATGTTTTGTCTCACCGTTGCCTAAACATTACCAGACATTTGATACTTGTTGCTCACAAAACAGTAAATATGAAACGAGATCACTAATACTTTAAAGATATGGAATCAGATGTAACACTTGTAGTGCTCTTCCAGTCCATATTCAGGGGTGGAAGGTAAATGATTAGAGTAAGCCTGAATGAGGCTGAATGAACAACTGTAACACGACAAGGTTTTACCCTTGAGGTAGAATGGCACAGTCACCACTTCATTATTTGAATATTTTGAAAGTATTCAAAACTGTGAGAGTTTCGTAAGAACTCATGTGGCAACCTGACAGAGTGACTGGAATAATAATTAACCATGAAGGCCCTACTCAATGGCTTTGGCAAAGTCAAGAAATAATTATTGCTATTTGGTCTTGGTTCTCTAAGACTGAAGATGCAAGAATGCTTATATCTTAATGTTAAACCACAATGGTAATTCCATTAACTAACTGATGCGTTTTTTCTGATTTTCTTCTTTCTTCAGAGCCCTTTACACTTGGTGGGGACACAGCAACCCATGGCACCATTACAGGTCCGATACAAATGCCGGGAATGAAAGCTGTGCAGCACTGACCTTTCTTTGCCAGCCCACGCTGGACGGAGGGACCACTGAGCTGCTTCCTAATCCCACATCTTCAGACAGCTTCTCTGTCTGCAGAGTTCTTGATTTCAGCTTTCAGTGCTGTACATTGTGCTGTGCCAAACCAGTGCAGTTGTACCTGTGCTCCCCCCTGGCTGCCCACCTCCCAGTGCTTCAATCCAAGCTCTCCTGCTGCATTCATAATTTGTGGGCCAGTTACTCACCGACTTTGCAAATCTGATTTACTAAACTCACCAACCAAACATTCAGTACAAAAAGCTGCAGTGTCTGGAAATCCTGTGTGGAAGCTGTGCCAGAACCAGCGGAGAAGCAGCTCCCTTGGGCCAGGTCACTGCTTCCTGCAGGGTGCTTCAAACCAAGGCCAAAGTGGTGCCTCATGCTAAGAAATCCCATTGGTAACAGCAAACAGCTCCCTGGTGCTGGTGTGCACAAAATCCAGGACAGTCTGAGCAGAGACCTCTGCATCAGCTCCACATCCTGATAAACTGTGGTGACTTGTGTGTCACTGCCTGTGTGGACAGGTGAAGGTCTGGCCTGCTCTGCCTACAACCAGTGCCAACTTCTTGCAAATAAAATGCATTTGTAATGGAAAAATTGCAAGTGTTTGGGATCTTGTTCCACTGGAGCACCTGAAATTTCTGCTGAGCTTTATTTTGCTCCACAGGATCCAGAATTGGTCCTTGCATGAATTTGCAATGAAAGTTTCACCATGTTTAGCTCCTAATAAAAAGTGATCACGAGGAAAGCTGTTCCTGCTCATGAGACTGCTTGTCTATTACCTAGAACACCTTTACATTCCCTGCCACATGAGTTATAGAACAAATTGCACAAATCTAAGAATATTTAATCCTGTGAAGAACTTCCTAGTAAAAGCTGTTTGTACACGCTCTCAAATAAGTTCAGATACCAACACTTTAACTGCTGTCAGATTTTATATACAATAATAGCTGGCATGTATTTTTAGTCTTATAAGTAAAAAGATTATTCATCATTTTAAAAGTATTGGCAAAAAACCCCTCATACAAATAGACTTTGAACAATAGAACAAACTATGGGAATAACATGCATAGGAAGATAACACATTGTATAATTCATTACATGGTTGGCTTACTTTCTTGATGGATAGAACATCTTCAATGATTTATATGGCTGGAAAATGATTCATCCCCCTTTTATTTTAGCCCATAATGGTTAACTGTGTAAGAGTTGCAACCGTAACTGCTGCTCCAGTGTCTCTTCCATAACTGAAAGGCATTCCCTTGGATTTCATGCATGGTATTGCCTGGAAGTGTATGTTTTAATTTTAAAATTTGGAAATGACCATAATATTTGTAAGGCCAGGCTGGATGGGCCTCTGAGCAACCAGGTCTAGAGGAAGGTGACAAGGGATTGGAACTGGGTGATCTTTAAGGTCTCTTCCAACCCATACCTTTCTATGATTCTGTGATGATTTTTATAAATATTTTGCACTCACAGACTTTCACCCTAATCTGCCAGAGCAGGGGGCAGGATGAGGCCTCTGGTGCTGTTTGTCTGGGTGCTGAGTGTTTCTGTCTGAGCTGGCCACTGGAACCATCAGTGCATACACACATTTTACAAATCTGTAGATGTGTCTGCTGCGTCCAGGGGTGTGGAGCTGCAGCAGCCTCACCTCTGTGGGGCTACTGGATTTAGCAACTCCCAATCAGTCACAAATCAGCCATGAAAATACTAGTCCTGAAAGGCAGGACATGTTTTTATTAGAAGTGCAGGCTTTTGGCAGGAAAGAAATACCTGTTCATGGCAGAGGTGAAGAAAAGGGAGCCTGACTATGGGGTCCCATCACTGCCCTGTTGTGGATGACAGCTCCAGGCACTTGCTGTATTTTCCAAGGTGGAAAAAAACCAGGGAGGTGGATCAGTAAAGCAATGTCGTGGTCAAGTGATAGAGCTAAAAGAGGTCTTCTGCTTGGAAATAATCCAGAAGCTTCTGGGGGAGGGAAAGACTTTCCCATGGAACAGGGTTAAACGGGCATTAAAAGGTCATCGTGATACCCTGTGCAGGAGTGGATTAAGAGTATCTAAATTATTTCTTTCAAGTGCTTGTCCAACTGGCTTTTAAATACAGCAGTGCCAGATTTCCATGAGGGATCTGTCCTCTTACCTGACTCTGCCTGCTGTTAGAAAGCTGTCCTACATATCAGGACATAGTAGGAATCAGAGTAAGGTGTTATCCATGCCATTACCACAAGACTGTAAGAAGCCAAAGATTTTTAAGCCCACAGAGAAATAAAATGTATTTCAAGCTACCTTTTTTTATTTCTACCTTCTATATGAACTCTGGGTGTGAAATGGAAAGTAGTGGAGCATCCCTCAAAAAACATCTCAGAAAATGTAATTGTTCCTCCTCCAGATGTGGCAAAGACCAGATCTACCTGATAAATTCCAGTGTCAATTGAAACAATGGTAAGAGTTATCTTAATGAAACAGGAAATCTAGTGTTAGGAGGACTGAGAAATAAAACTCTGTTAGATGAATTTTCCTTTGATGAGTGTATATCAGGGAAATGTTTCAGGGGAAAAAAAATAAGGAAACTAACACATTCCAGACAAAAAAATTTTGATCCTTTTGAAGAGAGTATAAACTTTTTCCCTGAAATAATGAATTTCCTATGGAAATATAAAACTCCTGAAAAGATTTTGAGTTAAAGTTGTTGACCTCCTGTAAGTGAATCTTTTCCAGTCAGCGCACTGGAAAGATCACCCACACTATCAGCAGCCACCTCCCAGAATAATCACAACTTCTTTCATGTCTTCCCTCTAATAAGCCTCCCCAAAGGCCCCTCTCAAGTCAAGTATGTCAAGTGATCTTGGTCTTTTCTGTGCCACTGATTGTCACAGAACCCAGAAGTTTAGACTTAGCACATACACCTCCTCAAAATAGCTGTCTCGGGACTAAAAGATAGTGCTGTGGCCATTGAGAGGTGGGCTAAAAATAATGACTTCCCCTCAAAAATGAATTAATTTTAAGGCCCTTGCTCTGTGCTGGGCTTAGGCACTGTGCCGGGCTTAGTCATCACACTGCAAAAAACTCGACTTAAGCATATGTTTTGCCTTAAACAAACACTTAAAATGGATCTGGGGAATAAGAATGGATTTTGATTTAAGCACAGGCTTAAGTGCTTTGCTGAACCAGGGTCCAAAAGCCTCAGTCCCTGACCTGTTGTTTACAGTTAGTCTTGGCATCTGCATTGCAATTTTAAGGACATACAAAGGTTAGTGGAAATACTGAGGTGGCTTTGCTCATTTTAGGTGAACCTGGCACTCATGAAAGGATTTTAGGAAGCATTTATAGCCCAAACCAGTAGGCTTTGTTGGCAACAAGCATCTTTCCCAGTTATTTGGTACATTCTAAATGCTCATCACACTGCAAAAAATACTGCCTGTCTGCCGTGTGGTAGAAGGGGAATTGGACACAGGAAAGGCATTCAGAAGACAGCAAGGACTCAATTGCAACAGCCAAGGAGAGGCTTTCATCATGTGGCCATTCTGGGTGACACTGGACAGGCGACTGATTGGCACAGCATTATTTGGGTTTTTCGCTTTGATCATAAAATTACCAGGAAAGGCTTAATGGAATTATAAATATCTTGTTTCCATGAGAGTCCTAGGAAGATAATTATAGCACTGAAGTCTTTACAAAGATAGAGCATTTATAAAATTATATTATCTGAGGCCTCCAATGGCTAATGCAGGGAATTCTGCACTCTATTCCCAGCTCCCCTATTGACTCACTGTGCTCTTTGGGTGAATCACTTCATCCCTGTTTCCTCACTCTGGGGTAATAATGACAATTACCTACTGCTGCAAAGTCTGTATGGCTTAAAAGCTGTAAGTGTTGCTCCCACTCATCAGAGCACTCCTGCCTGGTTATTGATAGCAATGGCTATCTGGAAGGCTTTGGATGAGCTACATATTTTCCTCATGTGTGCTACTGGTACATGACACTACTTGTAGAGTTAAAGTCAAAACACTCAGGATAAATATTTTAAATCTCTTAATTCACAGTTTTTAAGAGGATGATGAAACAGCTGTACCCCACAGTCTTCAGAAATACTTTGTTTTTAATGAAAAGCTTGGCATTTAAAGGCTATGGACAAGTCTCTTGTTGAGTGAAAAGACAACTTCCTTTCATAAAACCAACCCATATGGAGGAGCATTATCTAGAAGGCTGAGTAGCAGCTACTTGTCAGTAGGAACTGCATCAATACTCTAACATTCCTAGCTGCACTTTTCCTGCTCTAGAGACACCATACATCATCTTTCCTGCTTTGAAAAAGGCAAGTGAGGAAAGAGTGATGGCAAATGAGCAAATGATGTCACATGGGATACTTTGCTTGACGCCCCTAACATGGGTTTTGGTTACAAAAACAAGAACTTCAGTGCTGGAGAGGAGATCCTACATCTCCCATCAATAGCACTGTAACAGCCCTGGCTGTGATTGCAAATGGCTCCTGATAAATTTGAGAGAGATCAGAGCTCTCCAATAGTGCATGGGCCTTTGGAGCTTGCTCTGCCTTTTTGCAGTGGCCTGAAATGAAAATGAGCAGATTCCTACCTGGAATGAGGGAGAACTGCAGATGAGGAAATGGAATTGTTTCACCAAGCACTGAAATGACATTTCTATATGAATAGTCCTGACAACAAAATTGCCCATTTTTCCAAAATGGAAGTTCTTGCTCCGGAATATGTGCATTCCTGGGGCGAAGGGGTGGAGGAAAAGGCAACCTCATTACTTTTCAGGAATCTGCAAAACATAAACCAGGAGAGTCTGAAGATCTAAATTATCTATATGGACATTCTGCTTCCATAAATTAGTCCACAAAGGCAGAAAACATCTTTTTCTGAGTGCATTTCTCAGATCATGTAATCACAGCTGGGCAGAGAAATCTAAACCTAAGGAGGATCTTGTTCTTCACAAAGCATAATTAAGGAATGGGAAGACCTGGCATTCCCTTTCCCCCGTGTCCTTGCTCAGAGGCAATTACCAGTGATTTCTGTAAAGATGAGACCCAAATAAGAGCCAAGAGAGGCTCTGTGTGTGGATGTGGTCCCTCAGCACTGCATGTCCAAAGTACTTTTGCTGTGGGGTCTTGCAGTGGTAAAGCAGGATCCAGACTGAAGATGGGGCTCTGTCACACCTTCCCCTCAAAGGTCTCAGTTGTAGCTAGACTTGACTCATTTGGATTAAACACACTGGGCTCGTAGTGTTGGTCTTTGTAACTGCTGACACAGATGCACAGGCAGTTTCAAGGTACTGGCCTTTTATTTGACCTTTATTCTGAAGACCATCAATGCTCAGAAAAGCATTGTGCCCTTCTGTTTGCTTGACACCAGAAGAAAATCAAGTGATTTCCAGTGTCATGACATGGCCCCCTGAATGTGATTCCCAGGTTAAAATGGATAAGCAGCGTGAGATACTCAAAGAGTTCTGCTCTTTTAAGTAATTCACTACAGCTGAAGATACTGCCTTTGATGCTCTTCTGCCCAAATCTTAATATTATAATTTACTATTTTAAGCTTGTTTATAGAACTGGAATAATATGCAGATAAAAAAGGATAATTACTAGGGTGTTTTCAGGCGTTAAAGCTGAGGTTTGGAGTTCTTTTTTTCTGAGAAAATAAACCAAGGAATGTTTTACTATCTGAAAACCTGGCAACTGGCCTTTGCTTACCATGAAGTAAAATCAAGCATCACTTTGTTAAAAGCCAGTTTCATCACAATGATCTAGTTGTTCCTTAAAATAATAAAGAGGTCTGAATCAGCAGGAGATGGTTTTATTCTGTCCTTTGAGTATTAATCAATATATCCAGCTAAATTTTTCCAGCTGACTCTGGTCTTGCAGCCTGGTTCAGAGGTTTTGTGCACATGCACAGTTTGTGCATTCAGGCATGTGAGTCTGTAGGAAATGAGTTCTCTACACCTCCACAGGCCAGGACGAATCCAGGTGATTTGTTGCAATCACATCTGCCTGAGCTGCCACACCCACAACTGGGAAGGAACATTTATCCCTCCACACAGAGACATTCCAGCACTGGCATCTTTGTACAAGGGTCAAAGGTGGAAGCTGGGGCTGTCCTGCCTGCTGGGCTCTGAGCTCTCACAGTCTGGGAAGGTGCCATGCCACTGGATGTCACAGCCTGGGAATGTACCGTGCCACTGGATGTGGCATGGTGGGCTGGCTGAACAGGGCATTCATGGCACAGCAGGCTGCTTCCTGTGGTTTCCACAGCCTGGTCAGAGAGGGAGAAAACTAAATTTTCCCAGGATCGGCTTCTTAGGCCCTAAGTGGGCTGAGCCCAAACAAAGATAACTTGTTAGTATAAACAACCTGCAGGTGCTGTTTTTCCTACTTTCTGTTTTCTTGTTCTCTCAAAGATTGTTTGTAAGAAGGGCGTTGTGCTAATTAGCCAACCAGGTGAAATGTATTGATTAATTGACCCGTCTGGTCCAGCTGGATCGGAACAGTGTATAAAAGAAGAATTTGTAGGAAAGGTGGAATTGCTGCAAACCCAGCCTTTGGAGTCTGTGTCATTTGTTATGATAACAGTGACAGCTGCCCAAGGTGGCTCTGGAGGGCACAATCAGACCAAAGGCCCTGCTTCATCTTTCCTTTTTATCTTCCAATTACTGCTTCCATCCTCCCTAGGAATTTCAATAGTGCTCTTTTCCCCCTTCCCAGCTCAGCTGTAAACTCAGCTTACATTTTCCTTCAGGTTTTTTAAGTCATCCAGGCTGCCAAATACCTGAAAAGCTTGAAGCTGGAGTGCAACACTGCAAGGGTAAGCCTGGCAGATCAGTGCCTCAGCAGGAGGTAACTCCTGAATGGACTGGCTATCCCTTCTGGAGCTGTGTCACACTGCTGGGAGAGCAGGAGGAGGGGGCAGAGCCTTCCCTCTGGCTGATGTGGAAGGAGGACACTCCTTAGAGGTTGCTCTGCTGCAGTGACTCAGTGCTGTGGAAGCTGTGACTGCCCAAAAATATCTGTGTCACCAAGACCATTTCCATTTTGCCATCCCCAGTGTTCCCCTTGCACAAGGGCTGGCAGGACAGGGGCACTGGCATCATCCACTGTCAGTCACTGATGTGATCTCTAGGAAATCAGTGCTAAAATATATAAAAGCAATGATATAAATACAAGCATACACAAAGATAAAGTGTGTAAGCAAACTATGTCTTAGTAGAAGTGTTGAAAAATTAGGTTTTCACTTCTAGGCACAATTCAGGCTCAAAAATACAGTCTCAATTGTTACTTACCTGCTTGAGCTGCTTATTTTCCATTAATTGGATGCGTATGTGGTGTCATGCTGACTAATAACACAGCCTTCTGCTTCCCATGATACTCCAATTATGTCTTCAGTAGTCACTTAAAAGTGTCAGAATAATGAATGAAAATTTCAGAGAAGAAAGAAAAACACAAGAAGCCTGATGATTATAGATCACACTTAAGGAGACTGAAACATTGAATTTTTTAAAAATAATCTCTCAATATAAACAAAGCTCCTTTAAATGACATTTTGGAAGCCTTCCTGTGTCAATCTCCATAATTAAAGATAAAGATTAATAAAAGGCAAAGAAATCTCATACAGTGAACTTCTTCATCAAACCTGTCTAGATCTGCTTCAGAACTAGGGCTCCTAAATTCTACTTCTCAACAATTAATAAACATTAATTACCACAATATTTGCTTTAGAGGAGTAAATTGTGTCTTGCAGTGAATTACACTCTGTGGCCTTCTAATTAGCACATATAAAACCAGAAATTTCTAGTAGCCTCTTTGTTTTCTTAGTTGTTTACATTCTGAAGCAAATTAAAGAATATATTCATAAGCTCAGTCTGTATGTAGATACTTAAATAAGCATCTTGATTTTTCAGAGCACCTACAACTCTGAGAGTCACACAGTGCTCCTGAAAACCAGGCCATTTATTTAGGTGTCTATATTTAGGTACATGAGTTTGAAGCATTTGGCTTGAGGTCACATAGCTATGGCTCATTGCATTTTTTTATTTCCATTTGGGTTACAATGGGCAAGTCATTTCTAATAATTCTCATCACAAATGTAAGAAATAGCAGGAGAGGTGGAAAGAATTACTTACTAAAAACCATCATGATGTTCAGCACTTCCTCGAAATTCATGGAGTTTCATTCATGGAGAATTAAAATCTAAAAAAGATAGAAATCAGTGCTTCAGAAAGGTAAGACAGTGTGTTTAGAGACTGAACTTATGTTGTGGTTAAACTGTACTAATTTCCTGGATTGAATTTTCTGGCATCTTTGCCATTGCCTCTGTAACCCTGTGACCATTTTGACAAGCCAAGTGTTTCAGCTTCCTGTAGTTTGACTGGGTAAATCCCAGAAACCAAGTGTTTCTACTTGTTAACACATGGTAGCAAACCACAGTTTATTCTTGAGGAATTTGGGCTGACATCATCAGTCATGCTCTTGAATTGTGGCTACTCCTCAAAGATTGCTTTTGAATTTGCACAGTAGCTTGTACAGGCCTTGACCTGAATGAACCAATTATGAAATAAACAGTCCAGGACTCTGCTGAGAGCACTTGGAAAAGGACATAAGTTTTTAAATAATTTTTAAAGAAACAAGGAACAAAATTGAACCTTTGATTTCAGCATCCTCATTCAAATGTGACAATTTGCATCTGGCCATAATATTTCAGATCTGAGAGCTACACTTGTACTGTAAGGATGTTGTTTGTTACAGAACAAAAGGTTTGTTTTTCTTTCTTGAAATGGAGGTTGTTTTAAAAGTCAATGAAACCTGTTTTTCTCCTTGATCTATCATGCATCTAGGCTGAAAAAATATCTCTTGGTTAAAAATATTCCTTCAACAGAAATGGGGACGTGCCATTTGTGTTGTCTTTAAAGCTGAGGGTTAGCTATAAGATAGTAAAGTTCTGTTTTGTGGAACTTTTTTTTCACTTTGCAATGTGAAATCATAAAGGCCTTTATTTTTTTCCAACAGCTCTCACTCTCTGAAGTAGATGTTAAATGGAAAGATTCTTTGTTCCTGTTCTTGTTGCCTTAAAAGACACGAGCTCCTTGTCTGACCTCTGTCTGCTCCTGAAGATGCTCAGACAACAGGGATATGCCAGAGAGGGGATTTAGGGAGAAACAGAGCCAAATGCAGGGGGTGTTCCACTGCAAAGGTGGGAGCTCAGGGGTTCCAGAGCAGTGCCACAGGTTCTTATGGAATCACAGACTGATTTGGGTTGGAAGGGACCTTAAGGATCATCCCATTCTATCCCCTGCCATGGGCAGGGACACCTTTCACTAGACAACATTGCTCCAAGCCCCATCCAACCTGAACTAGAGCACTTCCAGGGGTGAGGCATCCACAGCTTCTCTGGGCAACCTGTGCTAGGGCCTCATCACTCTCATAGGGAAGAATTTCTTCCCAATACTTAATTTAACCCTGACTTCCTTCAATTTAAGGTCTTTTTCTTTGTACTACCACTCCATGCCCCTAATAAAAGTCCCTCTCCAGCTCTCTTGTCGCCCCTTTAGCTGCTGGAAGCCCTCTCTAGATTCTTCTCCACACTTGCCTGATCCCCACATACCAGATTTGGAGAGAACAAACATCCCAGCTGGAGCATGTGCTTCCTGCATATCCAAGCCCCCAAAGGAAACGACTCTGCTCCATGATCAACCTGCTCGTGGAGTAAAGTGTACAAAGGCACTACAGGCACTGAAATTTTACAGCAGGTAGAGGATAGTCTCCTTTCCAGCAGGAATTTTTCATTTGTGCAATTATTATTCCTGTACTCAGAACACTGTAGATAAAAAGCAAGAAGAGACAGCATTTGCTTTGCACATTTTTGCTTTTCTCTGTAATGTGTTGCAGCTAAGCTGCTCTGCAGTTGCAGACACTGGAGAGGTGTCGAGGCAATGTTGTCTCACTGCCCTGAGTGACTGGGTGATAAACCAGCAGATGAAGTTCAGCAGTGATAAGTGTAAAGCAATGCACAGGGGGAAAAAATAACCCAAACCACACACACACACTGGTTCCAGCACTGCAAGGGATCTGGAGATGGAAGTGGAAAGCCCTCTGGAAATGTCAGTGTGGGTCTAGGAAGTGGTCAAAAAGTTAAGAATCAACAGCTTTCTCCTTAGATGATGAGGGGACCCCCAGAGTCATAGGACTCTTTATCCCAGATCCTCAGAGTTATTCCAAGTCCCTTGGCCAGACAGCTCTTGTATAGACAAGACCCATCAAAATTCAAGTCATTTTAGCAGAATCAAAATTTCAAAGTAGTGTTTTCTTGTAAAATTAGATAGGCTAGAGAGGATGGTGATAAAGTCTCCCAGTGAAAACAGAGAAAACCACGTGAAATTGAAAAAGGGATAGCTGGAGGGAAACCCAATTAAAGGCTAGAAAGTAATCACAGAATAGTTTGGAAGGAGTCTAAAAGATCATCTTGTTCCAACCCCTGCCATGGGCAGGGACACCTTCCACTCGATCAGCTTGCTCCAGTCTAGCCTTGAACACGTCCAGGGATGGATTATCCACAGCTTCTCTGGGCAACCTGTGCCAAGGCTTCTACAGCTTCACAGGGAAGAATTTCTTCCTAATATCTAATCCAAACCTGCCCTCTTCCTTCATCTTAAGTCAATCCACCTTGTCCAATAACGGTGGTGAGAAGGTACAAACAATAAATTTACTGCCTCTATAATAAAGGAATACTTGAACAGGGATAAGACTTGAAATTATTTTTACACAGTAAAGAACTATCCCATCACACCACATTGTGGAAAGCAAAACCACAAATGGGTTCAAAAAGAGTTAAAAACTCCTAGAGAACAGGACCACTGGTAGCTACTAAGTGGAATAACTTAGATTCAACCATGAGTTCCAGAAACCCCTACCTCCCTAGTTGCTGGAATATTATAAGGTAAATAGGAGAACATAGAGCCTATTTTTACTCTGATTTACTAAGCATCCAGTCTTGGCTGCTGGAGACAAAAGACAAACCTACTTGGATCCAACTGTTTTTTTCATGTTCTAAAAAAGTAACAGAAACAATCGAGATTATAATGCTGACAGAGTCAACATTAAATTTACTTGCTTTATCCATTCTAATCTCCAGACTCAGCCATTTGCAAGAAATCATAATCCATATCTGGCCAAAGAATTTGGGATTATCCCAGTGAGCAGAAATGTAAAAGATGAAGCAGTGACTCCTTCAGCATGTACAGATTTTCAGGCACTACTTATTTGTTTCTTCTAAAAAAGGGGAATTTGTCACCAGAACATCTTCAAAGGCTGCAGGACTTACCCAGTGTTTGTATTTTGATGATCAGAAATCAAGGTAACATTGTCAGGGGGCAAAATCTCTTGGTTACCGTGCTTCAGTTGTGTTGAAATTCTCAGTGGCTGCTTCAGCACACTTGAGAGGCCACTTTTGCTTACAGATTAAATCTGGAGATGGGAAGCAGGTGCAGACTGGAGATAATGAGCAGCTCAGGATTTGGAGGAGACGGGCTAAGCCTGTGCTCTGGGATATCAGTAACAAACTCCCACTCAGTTCTGTGGGATGAGCTCACAGCACTGCTTGTGGATCCTGCAAGTAGCAGCTGTTTTATCACCTCCTTTGGTATCCTTTCCAGAATTACAGCTTCCTCCAGGTTTTGGCACTCTGCAACTGCTTGGGTTGTGGGAAGATGGCCACAGCCTTCAAAAGGTACAGGGTGCATGGCCTGAACAGCTCTGGTGAAGGGTGGGACTCCACAAAGGACATTCTCCCAATTGCTCTTATCCTATTATTTTTGCAACACCATTTTTCCATGTCTAAATAATATATTATTTTGTGACCTTTCCTAATAGAAATCTTTAATGGGTATAACAGAGAACATTAAAATCCTGCAATTGCTGCCATTCTTATAATTATCTACTTTGAAGGACATTTCACTGCAATCAGTGGAATTTTGGGTTTTTTTCCCCTTCATCTTAGCAGTAGTGCCTGGATGCATGTAAACCCAAAGCGCTGACCTTGGCTTTCCTGATTTTTCCTGAGCATGGGTTGGTTAACTTGCTTTTAAAACTGCAGGGATTCCTATTTTACCATAAGGAAAACATATGCTAGGGCAGCTTCATCACAATGAAAGCATTCTTCCCAATATGAAAATTAATAAAAATTGAGACACAAGATATAGTTAAGAGAATGGAGATAAGAATACACAAGGAAAATATCTAACATAAAACACAGGACAGAAAAAGCCCAGTGGATGCTCTTCCTACTCAGAATATTAAAATAACACATCATGCAAAGGGAACACACATAAATGGAGACAGAGGAAAATATCCTACCAGGTTTAATTCCCAAAACAAAAACCAACAAGCAGATAATTTGATTTAAAATCTGATTAATTTATATAGTGACATCTGAGGTTCCATAGCTTGCTTACTCTTCAGCATAATGCCTAAAGCAGTAAGATCATGGTCAGAGATCAATATTTTAGGCACAAGGACAAATCAATGAAAATAATAATTACTGTTACAAGTTACCTATTACACGTTTAAAAATAAAAGTAGAACTGAAGCAGAAACCCTGAAAAGGATCTAAACCAGATATGCATCAAGGCATAAGTCAGTCCTTAGTTAAGGGACCAGGAAGAAACTCTTCTGTTGCAAATACAGCAATCTCCAGCTCATTGCTCTTGGCTATCTGCAGAGATGAGGTGGGATACACTATTGATTTCATTCTTCACACTATTTATTTTCTGCTATTATTGGAAAGCGCTGCTATAAATAGCACATATCTTTTTATATATTTTTAACTAATGGAGAATTGCTCCTTACATAGATTTTTATAGGGTATTTAATAATTACATGGGAGTCTTCTAGTTCTTCATTACATTCTATAGATTTTCAAAGCCATCTTTACAAAAACTTATTTACGTTTCTGTATCACCCTATTGATTAAATCCCTTTGTATTACATTCCAAAGCAAAGAGACCACAGAAAATCAGTGTTAGCCTCAGATGTGCAGCTGGAAGAGAGAAAATAGCCCTTCTTTTAATAAAACATGCCTTGGGGGCATCTGAGGGCTTTCTCTTCTTTTTAAAATCATGACCAGCATCAGCTTTTTTCCATTCTAAATGTGACGTTCCTTTAGAGCCCTACAAATGCTTCTTCTGGTCTGGCATTGTCTGTAGTAGGGAGATACCCCTGATGCACCTGTTAGCCCCAAGGTCTGGCTCCGTCCCAGATGGAGCTCACTCCAAAGGACAGTATGGGTGTTCTGGTCAGAGGGGAAAATGGTCTTGGGAGCTCCATCCTCCAGAGTAATTAGGACCCCTGCAAAATCACTACAAGAGGGCCTGAGGGGTTGTCACTAAAATCACGGCGAGGTGCCCTGGCACTGTGAGGATGTCTATCCTACTTCTGTCTGCATCCCACCCCACCCCATCCCCTATCTTATCCCATCACCTGTTCTCTCTCCTATTTTATCCCACCTCACCTCTCTCCTACCCCATTTCTCCTCACTTCTGTTCCATTTCATTCCTTTCCACTCCATCCCATCCCACACCACCTCTTCCCTACCTTACCTTACTCCACCCATCCCACCCCTCTTCACTCCTATTCCAACCCATCCTGTATGTCTCTACCCCATCCTGCTCGCCTGGAGGGAGAGCAGCTTTGCCACGAGAACACAAAACACTGCCTGGTTCCTATCGCTACCTGTGTGCTGGGGTGTGATGAGCTCCTGCCCTGGCTCAGCTGTCCCCTCACTGCCCTGTGCCACTCACCTCTCCTATGTCCCTTTCACCTGTCCCCACACACCTGCCACTTGTCCTCGCTCATCTCTTGTCCCCACACACCCATGCCCGGCGCGTCTGTCCCCGCTCATCTGTCCCCGCTCATCTGTCCCCGTACATCCCCGCACCCTCTCCTCTGTCCCCTGTCCCCTCACGGGCCCTGCCGGTCGCCGATTCCCGGAGGGTCGCCGTATGAGCTGAGGGCGTGGTCAGGGGTGTGGGAGGCGGGACCAACGCTCTCCTCGCGTTCTCATTGGTGGTGCCTCCTGCCTGTTTAGCCGGAAGCGTTGCTGATTGGACTGCTCCGTCCTCCACCTCGGCCGGCGCGGGCGGGCGCGGGGCGCTCTGAGGGAGCGTTGGGCGCGGAGTGAGGCGGACTCCGGGCGGGCAGGGAAGGGCGAGCGAGCCGCAGGTAAGGGCACGGCCGCCTCCCCAGGGGCTCCTTCCCCGCCGGGGCCGCTGCGCTGTCCCGCAGACCGGGGTTATGCAACCACCCCGCGGTCCTGCCCCGGCGCCGCGCTGCCCTCGGGTCTCCTTCCACCCGCGGCTCTCGGGGCGCGGGGGATGCGCGGAGAGCCCGCGGCCGCCTCTCGGGAGGAGTCGAGGCCGGGGCCGGTGTCTCCCCCGGTGGGATGCGGAGGAGCTTGTGAGGAGAGATGGGGGCGTGGGAAGGGGGTTTGCGGCCGTGCTGAGAGCAGGTCGTGGTCGCAGCGATGCGGACCCGGACCGGGCGCTCGGGCAGCTCCGGGCTGGGCTGCGCCGGCAGCCCTAAGAGAGAGGCTCTTCTCGGGCTGCTTTAAACTTGGCTGCCGTAGCCGAGGGAGAATGGCTTTGAAGTGAAGGAAGGTTGGTTTAGATTAGCTACTAGGAGTAAGTTCTTCACTGTGAGGCTGGTGAGGCGCTGGCACAAGTTGCCCAGAGAAGATGGGAATACCCCATCCCTGGAAGTGTTCAAAACCAGCTTGCATGGGGCTTGGAGCAGCCTGGGGTAGCGGAAAGTGTGCCTGCCTGGGGCAGGGGTTTGGAACGAGACGATTTTTAATATCCCTTCCAACCCAAATCATTCAGTGATTCAGTGATCCCAAGCCAATATCATTTGATGCTTATGTAATAGGTATCTCTCCAAACTTGGTGGTTTGTTTTTTTTTTTTTCCTTACCTCTCCTATATTCTTTTGTACCTCTTTAAAATATTGTGTCCCTTTATTTCTTGAGTTTGGAGTTTAATGAAGATTCCTTAAAAACAAGTGTATGATAAGTTTATACAGCTGAAAGAAATAACATAAATGAGAATTGTAGTTTAATCAGGGGTTATACTTTACACCCGCTTCTGTCTTCAGCTTGCAAGTTTTGGTCTTGGAAATGGTTTGGTTTTTTAGCTAGTTAGAGTGGCTGCCCTGATGAAAAGGAAAACTTGTATTCTATGAAAATACATGATTAGTGTAAAGCAACTGCTGCATTTATCTTGCAGTGAAGCTAAATGATATGGCTGTCCATCATCCTTGTAGAGATGGAAGTCTGAATACTGTGAGAATATAAAACATTACAGAAAACTGCTAACACATCTCAGTAAACAAGGACTGAAGAAGATTTTCTGTAGATGATCATCTCTGTTAACTAGTCTTTGGTACCTTTAACAGCAGGATCTGTCCTATCCTGCTTAAACTTCCGAGAAGTTGTCAGGTGTGTGATTCAGTTTGTCTGTCCCCTTCCAAGTATTGTGTTTGTGTTCAGTTTCAGTAGCTTGATTTGTCATTGCTTGTGTTGAAAACGCTTGTCATTGAATAGGTGTCATTAATTAATTAATTTATAAATTACTTGATTGTGCTAGCAGGAAATCCTTTTAGATGAGGAAACTTTGAAATGTTATTCCAAGTCATCATTGTGTCCTGAGTGTCTTCTAGGAGTTAAGCCCTGTGAATGGCTCCTTTTGCAGGTAATCCTAGGTAAGATTTGGGGCACAGTTTGGAATTTCAGGTTACAAGCTGGAGGGCTGCTGAACCAGTGTTCCACTGACCCCTGTGTGAGGTGACAGCTCTGGCTGAAGGCCGGTGACGCTCTAATGCTGTGTGCCCCTTATGAAACGGGCTGGCTTTAAATAGATTAGCATAGAGGCCAAGTGAAGGTGATCAGGAGGCTTGTTCTGGTTTCTTTGTGTTTGGGGAGGGTTTTTTTTGTTTTTGTTTTTTGTTTTTTTTTTTTCTGTTCTTTGAATACCTTAATGTTGCCATGGTTACTCTAGTGCCCAACTGATTGAAGCTCAGCTTCTTGACTTTAAGAATGGCACAGGAAATCTTCACCCAGCATTGTCTGCTCCAGAGTACCAACTTCCTGTTGTGCAGCAGGACTGGAATTTTGGCTTGGTTGGATTCACCGGTGCCTCCTGGATTGTTTTCTCCAGGGCTGGGGATGCAGATGCTCAGCAAGGTGACGCCAGACGAGTCCGTTTGTGGTCTCAGGATACGTCCCTGGTGTGGGAGGCACAGCTGAACCTTCAGTGTGATGTGCATGTCTTGGACTGCTTGAGCTTGACCAGTCCTGCTTTAGAGGAATAAAACTGAATAGTCCCTTTGGATGTTAAAAGCTTCCAAAAATAGTTCCCAAGTCTCAGCTAAATTTAATGCGGCTAGAATGTCAATGGAAAGGATTAGAACATTTGGGATTTGCACCAGTTAGCATTTAGAAAAAAAAAAATTAAAATCCTCTTCCTCATATCTGCCACTTTTGCAAGAGGAAAAGTGGAGATTGGCACTGTTTTTGTGTGGTGCTAACCAAACTGGAGCTCAAATGTGAGTGGATTTCCCTGTACTGATAATTTTGATTCCTGTAAGGGAATTTGTCCGGGTGGGAGATCAGGGTGAAGGCTGTGGGAGGGGATCACTGTAGTCCTTGTTGCTTTTGAGGCTGCAAACGTTCATTAATCCTGTTATGTGAGGTCCAGTTCTGCTCTTTCTAATTAAGTAAAAAGCCTCTATTTAAGTCCATAGGAGCTTTCCACAGTGAAGAATTAGCACCATTAAAAATAATGCTCATCTCCAGTGTTCATTGTGCAGAGTGGAATGAAATTCCAGTAAGTTATTCTGTGACCTTCTCTGATACATTTGTGCTTTCTGACAGAGCCTTCAGTGTGGGGCCAGTTGGCTTCAGCAGGAGATGCAGCCCTAGGCTGACACCACTGAAATTGGTGGCTCTGCTACTGTAAAGTCAGTCAGTGAATATTTTAAGTAAAAAATTATTCTTTCAGTAAAATCTTATTCACTGGGTTTGATTTCCCCCCTCCTGCCTCTTCCCTGCCTTTGAATTATGGTAAAAATTGCTTTTTTGGAGGTTTTTTTTTTTCAGTAGGAGCCAAAATGGAATCCCTACACTTCTCCTGGACCCTTCTAGAAAAGCAACTGCAACTTTTCTTACTTTGTTTTTTTTTTCCTCCAAATTTTCTTAATTCCTATACATTACGGTTTCTAGGTTTGCACTCAGGACTCAATAATACTTCTAGTTTATAGTGATTATATTTAAAGCTTCTATTTGTAACATTTTGTTTGCTTTATTCTATTTTTAGTCATGTTGTTTGTCATGGCAAGCAGTGTTTAATAAAAAGAAGTAAAGTTTCCTAGTGATTTCAAGAGATATGTGCCTGTTTCTTGATGTCCCTCAGGGATTCTTTTTAAAAACTCTAAAGACAGAGAAATGTTCACCAAGGAAATGCCTTGTTAGTTTCCATAAAAACAGTGGATAAATCTATAAATGCTCGGTGATATAGAAGGCATTGGTCCATTCAGACACTTCATGTACTCAAATTGTCTTAATTCAATACAATTTCTGCTGAAGGTTTTGGCTCTGCAGGGATCTGACTTTATGAGAAGATATACATCTTTGCCCTTTCAGTTTTACACTAAATAAGTGTAATTTTTCAAAGAGAAACTTCAGTGAGCTACTGCTGTTTTCCAGTCAATATAACTTTCTGCTGGCCTCTGTTAATTTGATTAGAGGTGTACTGTGTCTAAAAGTAGTGAGGTAACAGAGTGAACACAGAGCTCCCACTTGGAGTCTCTACAGAGATTTTGGTCACAGCATCTCCAGTGCTGAACACTGACATGACCTGATCTGTGCCAGTGGGAAAGGTGTTTGCCTTGTGTTTGGAGCTACCCCAAATTAGAAACCTTTGCACACCTGGACCATGGGAGGAGAAATTTAAAGTAACCCACATCAAAGTGATGTGTAGGGTCTGGGAAGGAAGTGACTGATGTGGTTCTCCAAGGGTTAAAAGTGCAGCACTCTTGAGGTTCTCATTCTGTGGGATGTATTAAAGTTGAGGGTCAAATCTTACACCAAATTCAGAAATAACACAGATAATCCATTTATTCCCTTTATTTAAAGCACAACTGTGCTTTAAATAAAGGGAATAAATGGATGTGGCAAGTGCTCAGCTTTAGCTGGAGGTTACGTGAAGTTGTTTGGCTCAGGTTTGAATCTGCCTCAGTGTCTCAGACTTTTCAAGGGAACAATCCTGACAGAGTTTGCTGTCATGATCCCGGGTAAGATTTTGGATAATTTAGCATCAATAAATTCTGGATAGTGCCTGTATTTGTGTGTGTGTGTGTGTATGTATATATATATATTTAATGGCATTCCCACTTTTTAAAAAATTCTTTATGGCAACTTCTGGTATCTCAAGTATTGATAAAATCTGATTTAGGAGGGGAGAAGCAAATGCATGACTCAATTTGAACTCATTGCATTTTAAAAGGAAGGTAAGTACAGTTTACTGTTATGTGGGTTTTTTTGTTTTTTGGGGTTTTTTTGAGTTTTTTTTTACTATAAAAAGGATCTTAAGAGAATGAAGTTAATTTATTTTATCAAAAGCTGTGGAGAGGCGCTTTAACATTAATGAGAATGTGATCCAGTGATTGTACTATCGTAACATAAAAGATTACTCTTAATTGGGCTTATTTTATATGGAAATCCAGTTCATGGATGATACATGACATAGAGTTAATTGTTTTAAGGGATTTCAAATGTAAATTCTTTTGTTCTAAATTAGTTGAATAATTGGAAAGAGAATAATTTTTTTTGTTACAGGACTGCCTGAAGTGGCTAAGTAATTTCAAAGAAGCCACAAAACACTACCAACAACATGATACTTGAACCTTAAGGTCTGACAGACATAATAAAGGATATGTAGTTATGATTTTTTACATGTATATATGTAAATTTTTGTATGTGTAACATTATTCATAGCATGGAAAAATGTAAGATTTCCATCTTATGCCTGAGGATAACTTCTGATTGAAGTCTGCTAACAAATGTTGATTTAAGTATGTTTGTCCCCTCTGATCATCATTGAGCTCAGGCTCATAGGCAGTGTATTTCTCTTGGGGAACATGTATGTATTTTCTTAGTGAGGTTTCTGTTTTAACCGTGATGCTGTGCTTTCTATGGTGCAGTGCATGGCAAAGGAAAATCTGTGAAAGAGCAGTTGCTCCCTACAGGTGTTCTTAACCATCCCATCATAAATTGGGCAGAGGATTTAAGAATCAGGTATAAGTTGACTTGCTAGTGGAGAGAACATTGATCAGACCTCTGGGTGTATCTTAAGACTAGAAGATGCCTGTGCAGGCACAGACACCTACCTGCAAGTCTGGGAAAAGAGGTGGCCAAGAGCCTGTGAGAGTGACTTTCTTAAAAAGACTTGGCCAATACCCAAGTCCAACTGGGCAAAAATTTCTCAATAATTTGCTGGAAAAAAAAAGAATCGAGCTTTTCCTGTCCAGGAACTCTAGCAGAGCAAGACTATTGCCACATGATGTAAATATTTATTAATTTCTCATTCTGACTGCTGCAGCATATGTTCATTTGTTATTGGTTAAAAACCTGACCTTTGTGGTTGTAACTTAAAATCCTGTTCTGTTTTGTTGTTTGTCATAGTGGTTTTGCTAATTCCTAACTTAAAAGCTTTCCTATGTAGTACTTTATTATAATATGGCTCTCACAGGAGAGAAAAATAAACAACTGTTTAGTGAGGAAGCCTATAGACTTTTCTGACTTCTGTCAATAGATTGAGATTCTTTACTCCTCTGCACAATTAGCTTTGTTATGCCTTGGGGCAGGAGGTGTGAAACTTGTTAGCTTTAACATTCGTAATCCAGATTCCTACAACTTTAGCGTGTCCAGTGTGACTCTCAGATGGTCAGTGTCTTTCCTGGCTCCAAAGTGTCTGCCTGTTGTGAATGAAATCCTTCCCACAGCCTGGCACAAGTCTGCTCTGCCATGTAAATTGTGGTTTGTAACACACTGGGCTTGAGGTTCATTTCTATAAATCTAATGACAGAGGCTAGACATGATGACAAACATGCTTAGAGATTATTGTTTTTGGAAGAGATGAGTTATTAAAGCTTTTTGCTAGAGAAAATACTACATTTTGATGTGAAGTTTCTGGCTGCTATGAGGATTTCTTTACAGTATTTCCCTGGATGTGTTTACCATGAAATGTGCAGTAATACAAAGCTTCAGTGAGTTGGTTCAAATACCAGAGACAATGTTGCTGTGATGGTGAACTCTCCTACACTAACGTGTACTGCTGAACCTGTAGCCGTCTCTTCTGTCATTTGTTCAGGCTTCTTCTTTCCAATTAGAATTTAATTTCTAAACTGAAATTAATTTGAGGTAGTTGTGCTAGTATCAGGCTGAGCTGCTGAAAGGAAAGCGTGTATTTGATAGCCTGAAAACCTGTCCTCAGGTTAACATAGTACTTTTGAGCATGGCTTCAGCTTGTGTACTTGAGAACTTCTGTCATTAGCCCTGAGACTCCAGCAATAACAATTACTGATATTTCCATAACCTTATGTTATGGAATGATGTGCTCTGTCATCAGCCAAATCTCATTTCAGAGCAGAGGTTATATGAAAGGCACAGCCATGGCAAATTAGCTCCATAATTCAGCTTTACTGAAATTAAGTGTAATAAACCCATATGGTTTAATTTTGGACAGCAGATCTATATAGTGTGTTTGAGCTAATATTTACAGCTATTTATAGAGAATAGCAAGTATGCAAGAGAGCAAGGGCAGAGCAGAACAGATGAGCATGCTGAGTTTATGTAACTCTCTAAATGCTTGTTTTAGGAGGAAAAGCAGCTAATGATTGCATATTGTTATTGAAAGAAATAAATAAAAGGGGATAGATTATTATCCAGTAAACTTCTAGTTAACTTACTGGGGCTCTGTAGATGAGATAGGTTGATGTTTCCTAAGGACTGCTAAATACCTGATTTAATACTAATTAACACACTGATCATTAATTGGACCTTGACTTACTCCCCTTGGCTGTCATGAAGCTTTCTCTCAAAACAACAGTAGTGATACCATTTAATGTGTGGGCTCATTATGTGTGCCTTAAAATTACCTTTCTATACTGATGCATTTGGGATAAAGGCTCCAAAATCAACAGGACTTTCCTTAAAAGTGCTGAAAGTCATCTTGAGTCCACTCTGCCCTTATTTGCTTCCTAGTGTGATTAAGATACAAAGAAATAGCTATTGGGCTTTGAAAACCAGCCTAAGTTCTGTACTTAAATTGTAGAAAAAATTGGCTGTGTTCTTTGTAGCAGATGTGTCTTGGTTGTACTGGTTTTTGATGATGCCATGTTCATGCTCCTTTCCATAAGGGTCTTTTGTTTTGTTTTGTTTTGTTTTGTTTTTCTTGAAGCCTGGTTTAAATTTCAAAGTTATTTTCAAAGTTCTTCTTACCCTGAACATTATGCTTCCTGAGCTTGCTGCAGACTCAGAAGCACCAGCAGCCTTCCCAGTAACAAACACGGTTCTCTTAAATCCAAATACAGCACTGTGTTTTCTCATAGGGCAAGGAGGCCTTAAGTAATGTCTCTTCTGCCTATGTTCAGAACTTATACTGGTGTGTTTAGGCCTTTTCTGTGCTAATAAGTGAAGTTAAAGTCAAGTCCCTGTTTGAACCTTGGTGAGACTGGTCTTAGTGCCCTGTGTAAGAGGCCAGTTGCTGCTGTGAAATAGTGTGAAATTTACTTTCTATTAGTGCAGTCCGCAGACTTAAGAATCTCTGGGTTACCTTGGGGATGTGGAATGTTTAAATACATTGTGTAACTGTATGATGTTATCTTCTCTATGCTGCCAGGGATGAGGGGAGATTCTTACTTCTTTGGAGTGCGGGGCCTTGGCCAGTATGGCTGCATCCCAGAGGATGGAGGACAGTTCCTTCTCTACTCTATCAATGGAGACAACGGCCTCAAGAGATGTTTTGTGGAGGAAGATTTTCATGAAATAATTGATTTCAACGATCTCCCAAATTCTCTCTTCGCCTGTAATGTTCACCAGTCTGTGTTTGAGGATGAGGACAGTAAGGTACAGTGTCTGTTTCCAAATTTTCCCTGTAAGAGAAACCTCTACTTTTTATCTGTTTATTGCTGTCAGTGAAACAGTTTAATCTATTTCATGCAAAGAAACTTGATCACAAATATGACTTCTTTCTAAGGTGACAGCAGCATTCTGCTTTGATGTTTATTTCAAGAGCTTAAAAGCCTTTTTGTCAGCTGAGGTCAACAAAAAGTGTTTTTCTTTTGTTGAGATTTGCAGAATACTGAAATGGAGGTTTGTGTCTTGAGGGCATCCCCTTCTTGGCTGCAGGGATGGTGGAAATAGCAAAGTTGAACGTGTGATGGCTGCTCCTGCTTGCTGATCACAGATCACTGAGATGGGAGGCTGCCTTTCTGTATTTTCTCACAAAATTAGAGAATCCTTAGGTTGGCAAAGACCTTTAAGATTGAGTCCAACCATTAGCCCAGCACTGCCAAGTCCACCACTAAACTGTGTCCCCAAGTGCCACATGTACATGTCTTTTAAACCCCTCCAGGGCTGGTGACTCAACCGCTTCTCTGGGCAGCCTGTTCCAATGCTTGACAACCCTTTTGGTGGATAATTTTTTTCCTAATATCCAAGCTAAACCTCCCCTGGCATGCCTTGAGACCTTTTCCTTATGTCTTACTGATTGCTAATTTGGATAAGAGACCACCACCTGCCTCACTCCAACCTATTTTCATGTACTTGTAGAGAAGAGAGATAAGGTCTGGTGTGTTTTAAGTTGTAATACTGTGTTCTCACTGTCATTCACTTCAGATTTTCTAGATAAAAAGACACGAGAAACTTCATTAAAATATTTTGAACTTTGCAATTAATCTAAAACAATGTTGAGAACAACATGGTCTTAAGATAATAATAATAACAAAAAATCAACTCTTGTAGGAAGCATTCAGTTCCTGTTTCTTAGTCTAGTATTATTTCTGACTGAGGCTTCAAGAATATAAAACTGATAGCTTGGGGCTTTATTGTCTGATGAAATGAGAGAGAGCTGATTGTTATAGGCACATCCCAAGCTGCTTGAGTGTCCTGTTCAGAATTTTCAATTCAGAAACAAGCTGGCAGTGGTACAGTGCCTGAAACTGTCTGAGGTATCCAGATAAAACTACAAAAATCACTGGGACCAGAGCTGGCCAGAATGGACAAAGACTTTTTAGTAGGGGGATTGCCAGATAAAAGAGAAATAAAACAAGACTTCTAAGGATACAGACTGCCTGTTAAAGGTACTGAAAATGTTGTCTGGTGAGGCTGTACAAGTGGAATTACTTGGGTTTATTTTTTTAGGCATTTTTGTCTTCTGTAATAATGCCTTGTGTATGTTTGAGTGATATAGATTAGTGCTGTGATATGAGCTTTAAAATGAGCATTTATATATTACAAATTCTACACTCTAAATTGCAATTTTGAAAAACAATTCCCTATTTTATTGAACACGCCTTTTGCTAGTAAGCATCTTGCATTTACATTCTGCCATCTTCCAGAATTTTCTCATCATCTGGTAATGAACTTAACTAAAGTTGGAGGTGTCTGAAAGTCTAGTTTAAAGGAAGAAAACAGAAGCCCACCTGGAAGTATAGAATCTGTCTCTTTACCCTGCAGAGATCCCACTTGCTCCTGAGCTTTCCCTTTTGAGGGCTGCATTCTGGTATTTAGCTGATGGCTTCGTTAGAAAATGGAATGGGTGATTATGTAAGTATGTGGGATAGCAATCCCCAAAGACTTGCAGGACTTAAGGATGTGTCTTAAGAATAGCAGCTGGGTTGTGGAGGTGGATGTTCTGTGCCACGTGTGGGTCTGTGCACGCCCTGTGCCTGCTGTAGGTTGAAGCTCTGTTTGCAGGTAAGTGGTTACTCCTGTAAGTCTCTATTTAACGAGATGGGATTACCTTCAGATTTCTCATTAAATCCAAGAACCTGGGGAGTTGATGATTGTTTTTATTATTCCTGTAGAACATGTTCTTGTGTTCTCAGTTGATTAATACCCATAATCCTTTCTATTAATAACTGTTGCTGCAAGATAAGAGCACACATGAATTCAAAATAAAAATATTGCCAAGTTGCTAAGCTAAATTTTAAAATCTCACATGATCACTATTCATAAATGGTGCTAACAATCATATCTTCAATTATGTATTGATCCAAATTGTGTGTAATGGTACACTAAACTTCTAAAAAGTATGTACTACAGTTATGGTTGTATCTAAATTGTTTGATTGTGGTGTTCATTCTACAGAAAGTAAATCTTTTTGTAATGTATTTTTGACTTTTACTCTTGACCTGCGCTTTTAGGAGTAAAGTGAAGGTATGATTGGAAGTTACAAGTTAGCTAGTAAAGGAAGCCAGAGAAACCCCTCATTGTAAATGACTGGTTTGATTTGGTGTGGAAAGTTCTGAGTGGCTTTAGCATGGAACAGCATTAAAGAAGTTACCTTGTCAGTTCTAAAGTTACATTATCTAAGGTGTCTAAGTGGCTGAAATGTCAGGTTCAAACTTCTAACACACTAATATCTAAGTAATAACTCACTAAAGACAGGTTTTAATTTGAAGGCATTTAACTCCTTTGTATCAGATACAGGGTAAATTCCAGATTGTGCTGGAATATGTACTTACAGCAGCTACTGCCAGCATGTACACCTGTGCTGGGGATAAGCTGCTTTGGTTTGTTCTGAGTCCTGTGTCAGAAATACCCTTTCACCAGTGTTGTGTGTCTACAATACCTCTTAGAAGGGATTTGGTCTCCTGTCAAAGCAATGATGGCACCTGCAGGCAGCCTGAGTTTGTATGTTCATTTTCTGAAGGTGAGGAATTCTGGCAGCTGAAGGCCATGTCCTTTGCAAGGAAAGGCACAGGCTTGGGTTTTCTCCTGGCTAGCACCCTGAGGTCTCACCATCCTGAGCCTGAAGAGTTGTGGACTCTGGGATCTGAAGATGAGTTTGCCATCAGGCTTCAAGGAAGCTGCTTGGAACTGACTGTCCTGAAACACTGAAGAAAAGGGGAATGTAGATTAATGCTACCTACAACTGATCTTGCTTCAGTAACAGAGCATCTGGTAAAAAAATACTTCCCTACCTTCCAGGCCGTGTTCCTGGAAAGAAATGGAGATAGGATCAGGAGAATGCCCCAGATAACTGGGTTGATAATATGGGCATTTAAGGATTTGTGCAGGATGTTTTAGCAGCTTGCTACAGCTGAGGGGTGGTGGCTTTGCTTAGCTCCACTCTCATCATGGACAGCCTTCACCTTCCTATGGAAAATGAAATTGTACCTTCTTTACAGTCTGCTCAAAATACAGAGCTTTTTAGTTCCTAAGATCCAGCAAAGGTGTGGAGAAGATTATCTAACAGGATAATCTGTTGCTAAGCTGGGATCACATTCGGTTGTGCCCCTGTCACTGTCCTGTACTCTGATCATTTGTTTTGGCATAAAGCTTTTAATGGTAGGGCCAGATTAATTTGCTGTTTTGGAGTGTACAGCACTGACTTGGTGGGGTCATGGAAGTATTACTGTAAAGAAGCTAAAATAAAATTACGCCTTAACCCTGAGTTTTGTTGCATTGATGGGACTGTTTGTGTGAGCAAGATATGGCAAAATTGAGACTTATTTTTGGCTGGTAGTATAACTGAACGGGAGGTCTTGCTCATTTTAGCTTTCCTGATAAAGCAACTGTGGTGAGCCAAAGGCCATGACTTTGATAACTCCTGAGGGTGGGTATTTGAGTCTTTCAGCAATTAATTGCTACCCATAGCCCTTAAACTCTGGCTAGTAACCCTTTTGTTGTGCTTTTGTTATGCATGTATCACTGTTTTGTAAAACCAACCTTTCTGTTCTGTAACTCGAACTTCCTTCAGGCTGGGACTGGTAAACACACTGTCAAAGTGAAGCATCTTTGTCTCTTACAATGGTTTCTTCAGATGCTGTAGTGCCTCAGGAGATGCTTACACAAAGCTAATAATATTTATTATTAGAATATGTTTTCATGAGGGAAGGATGTGTTTCCTCAAGCGTTTTAGAAGCTGCATGCTCCTTTTTTTACCATTCTTTTAGCTCAAATTGGAAGGAGCACCAATTAAACTTGATGTTTTTTATTTCAGATAAAGAATGATTCATCAGTTTCTGAGCATTTTAGTTGTGGTGAAGCTGCCTAGGCAGTGATAGCCAAAGTCCGCCAAGTGCTTTTTCTTGCCAATGTAATCTAAACCAATAGGAGATACTATTATTATTTCTGCATGAGAAAATACTGATCAAATGTTTCCAGTTATGGAATTTGCAGCATGAGGAAGACATAGACATCCTGGAGGGAGGTCACAGAGGTGAAGGGGTGGGAGCCTGTCTTCTCTGAAGAAAGGCCAAAGGAGCTGTGCCTGTTGAGCTGGAGAAGGCTCAGGTGGATCTAAGCAGTGTGCGTGAACCCCTGAAGACAGGGTGCAAACAGGGTTGATCCAGACTCTTTTCAGTGGTGCCAAGTGCCAGGAGCAGAGGCCACGGGCATCGACTGAAACATAGGAGGTTCCCTCTGAACATCAGGGAACACTTTTTTACTGTGTCAGTGGTACCACAGGGTGCCCAGGGAGGTGGTGCAGTCTATCTCTCCATGGAGATAGCTAACCAGGACCATGTCCAGACAGCTTTGGACTGAGCTCGAGCTGGCCCTGCTTGAGCCAGGGGTTGGTTGGAAAAGATGACCTCCAGAGGTCCTTTCTAACCTTCTCCAATCTGTGATTCTGTGAACATCTGTTGAAGTGTATGCTAGTTCTTCTGATGCAGAGGGCCAGTGTGGGAATGCAAGACTGGGGAATAAAGGTGATTAAAAATGCATTTTCTGAACCGTGAGCTTAATGGAGGTGGGGTGGAGCAGGAAGGAGAAAAGTCAAACTAACAAGCCAATGGAAAAGATAATCCTATTTTAATAGGAGGACTTTACTATGAAAACAATTACTATTTTCATGAGGGATTCTTTCACATTACAACTTTATTTACATATATTGGATGATTGCTTGCTCTTACTGCAGAAGCCTCTGTTAGACTTCCTCTAACTTTTTTTTTTAAGATGTATTATTGAACTTGGATCCTGAAAAATATTTAAGGCTCCCTCAGGTGGGTGCTGAAATATTTGTTCAAGGGTGATGCTTTAAGACCTCTTTGTAGCCTTACTTGTGAAGGCTTTTTTTTCCTTTGTACTTGCATTCAGATTTCTCAACAAAGCCCATTTTCGTGCTGCTATTTTTAGTGTTCAGTGAAAGACACTGGACTGCTCACTGGTCTGCTGTGGTGTCTTTAACTTTTATACGTTATATCTGAAACTGAAACTTTCTGCTGATACTTTGACTGAAGAAGATAATTGAAATGTGTCTGTTCAGTGCTCCTTTTAAACAAAGTGGAGCCAGTGTGTCTGCTGCCATGTGTGAAATGTTTCTTTGGTTCTCTTTTCCTACAGGCTAATTCAAGATGATGCTCTGGGAGGCTCTAGGCAGGCTTTGTGTCTGCAGGAAAAGGAAGATCTGTTCCTTTTGACTTGAGTTTTAATCATCTAGATGGTGAAGTCAGAATCTCTTTGTTCATATTACGTCACTGAAGCCTCTAGGTGTTGAGTCATCATTATATTTAGAGGGTGGCACACTTCTTTTTAGTCTAATATTAGTATTCAAGCCTGGACCCAGTGGAAGGTCACCCTAGCAAAGATGAAGTCAGGCTCCAAGGCTGGAAAGGAATGCAGGCTTCACTTTGCCTTCCTGGTACGCTTGCTGTTGCTTTGTTTTATTTTCAGTTTTTCTACCTTTTAAGGTTGGTGGTGGTTGATATGATAACATTATCAGAAGCTGCCACTTGAAGCAGACTGTGCCTCGTGCTGTGGAATCTACCTACTTTTCTTTGTCCTGCTTTATAAATGGGATTAGTATTACTCCCTGGCATTCTGTGAAAGTGTTTCTTTACTATACTCTTTCTGTGCATCTAATAAAATGAAAATACAGAGAGCTTGCAAAGAGAAGGCTGCAGGAGTAGTGTCCTTCATGAATCACAGCTGCCCCCTGGGAATCCTATTTTGCACTTTTCCCTGGGTGCTTGTTTGCAGACAGCCAAGCACTGCTTTTTTGTATAATCATGGAAGCTCTAAAATAAAGCTTTAGGAGGCTGTTCTTACTTTAAGAAATATGCAATCTGAAGTTTGTTTTCCATTGCATTTTTTTTTCTGTAACTAATTTTGAATCCTTTTCCTCTGAACCTTCTCTGAGCAATACAGTATTTTGTCTGAAAACACTTGTGATCTTTCATGATCTGCATCTGATATTCCATCTAACTGTTGGAGTGGTAGGCCTAATTTTTTCAGCCTCATTATACAAGTTCTTTCTACAACTGAAAGAAACTGTTGAAATTTGGCCTTAAAATGGCCTTAAACCAAAGGCAGGGTAGGTTGACATTAGATGTTAAGAAGAAATGCTTTACTGTGAGGGTGGTGAGGCCCTGGCGCAGGTTACCGAGAGATATGAATGCCCCATCCCTGGAAGTGTTCAAGGCCAGCTTGATTGGAGCTTGGAGCAGCCTGGTCTAGTGGAAGGTGTCCCTGCCCATGGCAGGGGTTGGAACTAGATCGTCCTTTTAGATCCCTTCCAACCAAACTGTTCTATGAGTCTGTATTTGTCATTCATAAACCTGCCTTTTACCCCATGGTGTAGCTGTTGGACTGTGTTACCCAGCTCTGTGTTGGCCCATGGACTGGGATGTGATGTCACAGCTCCTCCCTGTAGCTGCTGTTCCTGTGCTTTGCCCATAGGTCAGGTGTGAGTTCTGTTGAGGAGCTCCAATAAGAAAAGCAGTAACTTCATGAAGCTGGATGTTCTGTAACGTGTGAACTCTCTAAACATGACTGGCAGTAAGATCCACAAAGCATCTCAGTATCTGGAACTCCTTACGTCTCAAGCCACAGTAACCATAAGGAGCTGAGGTTTTACTGGAGAAGGAGAAGTAGGGAAGTTCACCTTCATTGACATTTGGGATTTGTTGAGTATTCATTGTGGTTCAGAGGCAGAAAATGAGTTAAGTTTGATTGGTGTGTTTTGCATATTCAGAATGTCAATGCATATTTATAAGGAGATGATTTAAGGCTGCTCTTGTAGCTCTTAACAAGGCAACTTGCATTTATGTATGTATATAGGGTCTGATGGTAATTTCCTCTGAAGTGATCTGCAGAATTTCCAAAGGAGCTGTAAGGAGTTGTCAGTCTAGTTTAGGCATTCCTTCCATCTTCTCTTGGGTTGTTCTGGTTGTTCCGCCTGCTGTTGGCATGCAGGAATTACCCAGCTCTGAATATTCCTCAATTGCATCAATGTTCAGTCCTGCTCTGAAAATGCGGTTGGGTGTTTTTTGTGGTGGTGCTGGTGAGGTTTTCTTCTTAAACAAAAAAATCCCTCAACCAACAAAAAAGTTAGTAACAAGTATTTCTGGGTCTAAAAGGCTACTGTCTGTCATGTGGATGCTGTCTAATAATTGTTACAGTACTTGAGGTTATTTTCCCATCCATGCACAGTGTTCTTGGTAGTACAAATGCCCTTGTTCTGATGGGAGAACGTGCCTGGCAAAAGACCAGCTGGGTTAAAGGTAGGCCTGTATTCCTTGCAGCTGAAATCTGATGTAGTGCTTCAAAGCATTTAACTATATACTAGTTGTTTGTAAATTACAAAAATAACCTGATTAATGTTCTTTCCAGAACACACAAGACAGCAGTTACTGTCTGCTTTTTAAATTTGGAAACGTACTTTTTTCCTTAAGAGCAGCTATGGAAAAATTCTTCTAGTGTTGGCTTTCTGTGGCTGTGTTCTACTCTGCAGTCTGGAGGGAATGTGTTATCTCAAACCAGGATGGATGGGAAATCTTTCCTGGGAAAGGACCATTCAGGGTATTTCCATTTTTTTTTTTTTGTTTTTTTTTGTTTTAAATAGGAATATAATTTTCTTACCCGTTCTACTAAAATACAGACTTTTGAATAATGAGACATTTTAAAAAAGGTGTTAGTAAATCCATGCCAAGGTTTATGAGGGCCTTCTGTTATGACATGAGTAAACAGGTTCTGGGAGCCATAGGGAATTGCAAGGTCTTATGTGTAAGTCAGTAAAAAAATCATCCTCTTAATTACTCCTTTCTGCAGCACAATGGCCACTGTAGGTTAAACTGTAGGTAGGTCTGATTTAGATATCACTAAACACTGTACAAATTTAGGTTCAGATTCCACTTAGCAGTTGTCGGTCTCCTGTAATAGGTTGAATTAAATTCCTGGACTCAAATGCCTTTTGATCTTTGAGGAAGTTGGATCTGGCCTGGAACACTGGGGCTGGTGTGGCTTCCCTCTGAACTCCACCAGGGTTAGCTGGAAAGGGGGTTCAGCCAGGGACTTCTGCTGACAGAGTTTTGGTGTTAGTAGAGTTTTCCTTCTGATTATCCTTCTTGAAAACACTGGAGTTTGACTGCATGTGCACAGAATATTGAGCCTTTCTTCTCTAGGATGATAGCAGGATACGTTGTTTTTTGGGATGATAAGACATATTGTAACTGGTGATACTTGCTATTCATGAGTAGTGTTACTCCTGTTTGTTTTTTTTCCCCTTTTATTCTTGTCTGGCATTCTAAGTCATGGCATGTTTTTATAAAGCCAAGATGATAAGATAGCAGGTCACACTTGGAATAAAGCACATCCATGAATTCTGCAGGAACTTCCTTGGGCCTCATTGAAACTGATGCTGGCACACTGCATATTAAAGGAAGAAGTCAACCCTTCTGGTATCTGCTGACACAAGCAAGAGCTACAGCTCCCAAAGGCAAAAGCTGCCTTTATGTAATTTATAGAAGAGTCTTTGGTTTGTTCCACTAAGTAGTTCTTATCAGCAAATATCTGCTAATAATCAAACATAGTTTTGCCCTTCTGCCCCCCAGCAAACTGTCACTCTGAAGTCAACAAAAATCCTGTTTTTCTAGCTGATAGTAATCAAAAAGTGCAGTAAAGCCATTCTAATGTGGTTAGGATAACAGCTGTTCTTTATTTTAATAGCATCAGAGGTCCTAATCCAACCACAAGTTCTGCTATCAGTTTTCTGCCCAAGGAAAAGGCTGCCAAATGAAGGTCATCCTTCATTAGCAGTCCACAAAGACACTGCATTTACAGAAGCAACCTTATAGTTTAATCATATTCAAAACAGTAAATTTGCAGCTGTAATTTCCATTTATTTAATGGAATTTCTCAAATATTTCATACAAAATATATGTTAACACTGTGAAAGAGTTAAATGCAATTGATAAACTTATGGTTAATAGAGATAGGTAAAAAATACTGCTTGGAGAGGAATATTGTCTTAGAAAATGAGGGGTATGGGGAGGTGGTGTGAGAAAATACAGGGTGGAGAAGAGAGAGACGGCGGCTTTAAGATTGTGGCATTAATTAAGAGAGAATTTGCAACAGATTTGAGCACAAAGGTAAGAGATCGTAGTTGAATCAAGGTGAAATGAATTATCAGTTACTTCTGTGCATTTGAAAATATGTTTTCTTCTGTGCCTGATGAATTCCTGATTCTTTTCTAGCTGATGGAAATTTTAGCATTTGCTGCGGTAGTGCAAAGATTTCTCCATAGTTTTATTCTCAAGTCCAATCCTGGGGCAGCAAGATCTGCTGATACCATCCCACCAGTGAGGGTTTTGCTCAAGTTCTCAGTTTCCTGCATAGAGTGTGTGAATGTACTTTTTTTTAGTTGTCTTGGTTTAATGTGAATACTTCTAGTTATTTTCTTTTAATTTGATTGCATTTTCTGGACACTCTACCCTGCTTAAGTTACATAACTTTTGTATTTGGCTTTGAAACTTAATCCAGAAGCAGAAGCATTGCAGATATGGTAGATGTAATGTGGTTGTCTCAGAGGTATAAGAGAAGCCTTCCATGTGATAGGGACTAATGAGCTGGAAGTTAAGATGACAATAAAATGGGGAAAAAATTACAATATCTCTGGCAAGAGAGTAATGAAAGCATCTCTTGCACTGCAGCAGGGTGAACTCAAATCTGTGTGTGTTGGCTTTACCTAGCCTTGTGGTGAGTTAAAAAAGCATAAAGACATTGTAAGACTGCAACATGCAGAATACAGAAATGTTCCATTTCATATTACTGGAGCCAGCACTGGGGAGAAATCTGATGGTTTCACCCGTGTGTTTCCAGTGTGTGGCTGCCTTACAAGGGAAGAACAAGCTGGGAACTTCAGAAGATGCTGAGAAAATGAGGTACCAGCCCTGAATAGGGGGGGAGATGTCCCCTGTGTTAAGGCATTGCTATCAGAGCGGTGTGTACCATGGCCTGACTTACAAAAGCCATGATAAAGTCAAGAAACACATCTCTTCCATTTTTATCCTTCATTACTCTTTTGGATGCTGATTATTTTTTTCTATTTCTTCTTGGAAGCTTTTGGTGGTTTTTTTGGTTTTGTTTTGTTTTTTTGTTAACAGCTGGATTTTGTGGTATCCCTGACTGAAAGCAAATTCAGTTCATTCAGGCTGAAATACCAGCAGTCTTGAAGAGAAGGGAATGAGTGTTTCACGTGGCTGAGGTTGTATTGCATTGACCCACTGAGCCATCTGAATCAGCCTTCTGCCAGTTTGGGGACTGTAGTCATTTTTACATGGTTTTCTTTGAGTTCCTGGGACAGGACTATGTACAGACTGAGAGCACTGACATAGCCTGGAGGCTGCCTCCTGTGTGATACCAAACATTTTTAATGCACGTGAACAAGTTGGCACTGCTTGCTTTCACTTTTTTGTCGTTGCAAAGCTTCTGTGTGGATTCTCCCAGGAATGTTTCCTCAATGAGCAGAGACCCAATTTGGGATATATAATATTAGATGCTTAAATGAGCAACTTCTGGACCCATTCAGTTCTTACATACTGGTGCTCCTGTTCCTCTGAATAAACATGCAGGGCTGCTTCAAACTGTCTGACTTGAGGGATTTGGTCACACACACTTCCAAATTCCTTTAAAGTCTGCTGTTGCCAACAGGAGCTGTGGAAATATATCACAGAATGCTGTTATGTTGTCCTTCCTTTCTGTGTCCCTCTGGAAATCCCTTTATCTCTTGCATCTTTAACTTACAGGTATTTCTTTACCTGGTGTCCATTCTACCTGCTGTGTGCTCTGTGTTGCAGCTGCTTCTGTGATTGCTTTTGTTTCCCTCACAGTTAAGAGAGAGAAACACACAGCACAAATGGTATAGAAGTGTTTCTTAGGAGTATAATCTGTCTTCCTGTTTTTATATTCCAATTTCAAATTATTTAAATAAAAAAGCTTTTTTATTTTAAATAAAATACCTTTTAATAAGTATTTCCCAAAGAAATTGTTTTATTGTCTTAATCCATCACTCTTATAGTTCTGAATGGAAGTTTTTCTGACTCCCTGCTGGTTTTTGACCTACATATAGCAGATGCAGTTTGTTCTGTGCATGTATTTAGATTTTGAGATTTTTTTTTTGGTGGAGCTGTCATTTACTGAAGCCCAGCTCTGATTATCTATTCAGAACCCTGCTGCATCACAGTCTTTCTGTTGATCTGAATTGTATGATGTGATTGATGCCGTGTGGTGACAACACAAGCAACTGCTTAAAATAGCTGCCCAAGCTATGTGTCTGTATTCCATGTGTTTACTTCAGGTCTAAGAATTAAATCCTTATCTGATATTTGTCAGTCTTGAAACAGAAAGAGATGGATGTACACCTTATCAGTAGCTTGAGTGAAGATGAGATTTTTCCATGTCTTCCATTCCCAGCACAGCACTGTATTTTTCCAGCCTGTTCGTTCTCTAATTAACAGGAGGAAGAAGGGAAAAAAAGTTTGCACAGATCTGCATTTGGTATAAGAATTAGTTTTGTGTAAAAACCAACTGCTTTCTGTTGGTATAAGTGAAGGGCAGAAGAGGTGATGGAGTTTGAACGTGAACAATAACAGGCACTGGATTTTCAGAAAATTCTTTATAAGGTGAAAGTCATGTGAAGACAGTGACATTTTTAGAATTTTAGGTGGTTTATGTACTGCAAATATGCAGTATAGAATTTCTGAGTAGTTCAATCTCCTTCAAATATTTAGTACCTGTCTTGCTTTTTCTTCTACATTAGCAGTTACTGCCCTCCCTACTTGATTTTGTTATTAAAGGACCTTAAGCTATCCTTTATCCACATTCTTGTAGCATAAGGACTGCTGTTAACCCCAGATCTAAAAAACGTTAGTTGTCAGGGTTATGATACTGATTTTTAAGAAAATTTTAGGTTCTTTGTAACGCCTTCTGGTTTTTGACCTAAGTTGCCACCTGTATGTTGATTTTGTTTTTATTTTTTGAGGTTTTATCTTAGGATGTGTTTGGCAAGGTGAAAAGGAATATTTGCAACTGGCATTCTTGCATAGATACTGATGTAAACTGGGGTAAAAACACTGATACTGTGGAGTTTGAGATTAAAATTATGGAAGTGAAAAGCACTGTTCCACTTCTTTCTAGTGTCTCCTTGCATCTGATGATCATGCAGCAAGTCACCTTGGTAGAGAAGGTAAACTTGATTTATACACACTTAGACCATTTACACGGTGTAAGGGAAAATCCTGGCTGGTACAGGAAGAAATCCTAGATTTTTGTGAATAACCCTGCCCACTGTGTGTGAGTAAAGGCTATCAGGGTGTGTATGCTCTGGTTCGTGGGTGCCATCTGCTGACTTGTCCCTGCACCACACAGCACTTGCTGTTGGAAGAGGGAAAGATAATACATGCTAAGGAATGTAGTTTTAAATACCCCACCACTGGAATATTAAATACAAAATGCACTTTTTAATCCTTCTAGTTTTGTGGAGTTAGAACAACAGTGTTCACTCTAAATGTCTTTCAGTTTCATTTCAGCCCTGCAAAATAGTTTTACAGAGGAATTATTATTACTATCAGATTTCTTTTGCAGTGTTTTTGCTTATGGTAGACCTAGATCTTAATTGCCTCATTGTATTGTGGCTCAGCACCTGAAATCAGCTTCTAGCATTTTATCTTCAACATTTTTGAAGTCTTTCCTCATTCCATATGTTTATTCAATCTATGATATCCTGTATATAGCTAAGAAGTCAGACTGAAATAATTTCTGTGTTGTGCTTGCTTGGAAACCTGGTAAAATGGGTTCTGTTGTCCTTTGTGGCCATACCAGCAGCCCTACCAGGTAAAGTGGTATAATAGGTGACTACACCTGATTTAATAACAAAGCTGAGAGAAGGGGCAAACTGGAGGAGAACAGTTTAGCTAGATCCTAGAGTAGTTTAGAGCCTGCTGATTAAATTGGTTTTAAAGGCAACTTCTCTATTGTCCTGCTTGTCACAGTTTTCTTTAAAATCTAAAATAGATTTATTGCTTTGAGACACTCAACTGAATGTTGGTGAGTTACTACTGAGAAGGAATTCAATCCTAATAAATATGACATACGTAACACCATTGTCATGGGCTGCTGTAAATCAAATCTTCTGGCAAGGGCTCCATCACTATAATGTGAGATTCCAGCTAATCCTCAGTCATGGAACAACTTTGCTCTCCATACTGTGGAGAGGAAGCATAACCAAATGATTATTGGTCTATGTAGGACTTGGGACCCAAATTGTGTACAGGTTTCTCTTTCTCTCCTGACCAGGACACCATTACAATTCCACTTACTGTAGCTGGATATGTTGGGATAAATGGAATCACAGAGTCATTAAGGTTGGGAAAGATCTCTGTGATCCAACCATTAACACAGCACTGCCAGGGGCACCACTAATCCATGTCCCCAAATGCCACATCTACCTTCCTTTTGAGCACTTCCAGGGAGGGTGATTCCACTAATTCCCTGGGCAGCCTGTTCCAGTGCCTGGCAACCCTTCCAGTGAAGAAATGTTTGTCATATCCAATCCAAACGTTTTCTGGAGAAACTTGAGGCTATTTTCACTCATCCTTTTGCTTCTTACCTGGGAGAAGAGACCACCTGAACACAGCCTTGTGTCAGGTGCTTGTACAGAGCAAATGTATCCTAGGAATGATTTAAGGCACTTAAGCCTGGCTGTTACAGAGAGCCTCTCATAATTTTTTTTTCTTTTTGGTGAAGGAAGAGAAGTACTGTTGCATTGAGATGATTAAAATCTGATCCATGTTCATGCATATTTATTTTCTTATTTGGCAAAGCTATTAAAGTATATAGGATTATTTGAAAGCAAGGTAATGCATAAGATGGATAAAGTTTCATCCTGGTTTAGATGAATGGGATCAGCTAAAATATGTAGTAGTAAATTATTTAAATACATTTACAGTGTTTTTTTGAGCAAAATGAGAAGATGGAGTACTTGTGCTTTTCATAGCACAGCCTTGCTAAGGAGACTGTTTTTGGTAAAAATAGCTTGATAAAAAGCTCTACTTTTAACTTTGAATCTTCTAATTTAAGGATATATCACTTGTGCCTTCTCCACTTGACTGCTAAGGGGCGGGGAGAAGTCTTTGGTATTCTTATCTTTGTGGGGGAGGTGGAATGTCCTCCAGATATGCACAGAAATACTTAGCAGAGCTAATTGGTGCCTAATGGGTACAGTCACTGTCTAACTGAAAAGGTAGTTAATGAATGGACTGAAGAGAATGCTTCCTGAAATATTTTAATACATAAGTAGTTTTAAATGCATAAAACATAAGGAAAAAAAGAAGTATAATTTTCAAGTCTTGTGAATAGGACTGATCTCTTTGATGTGGTTATTGATTATCTCAAGTGCGTTAGGACTGTGATGCTTGTAAGTAGAGCACCTAATATAATGTCCTAGACCCTAGAGGAATAAACACAAGCAAAATGAATAATGTAACACTAGAGATGCCACGAACAGGTTTTTTTAGGTAGATATGACTCATGTTCCTCTAATACCTTAAGTAATCTTAGTGATATCATGTCGTTTATGCAACTTGGACTTTTCAATTAATCCTAAGCCAGAACATTTAATTTTGAGCTTCCTGCTGTAAGGTAATAACTAAAAATGTTTTTGCTGTGTGTAAAAAAAAAAATAGCATAATATGTTTGCATGAACTGAGTATGATGATTACTTTTTTCTGTATTTTGAATATATAAGAGCAGATAATAAACCTTCCTACCAGCTGATTTTTTTTTTTTTTTGCTGTTTGTTTTTCTGTGTTGCATGTGCATATGCATATGTGCATGTGTACGCACAGTGTGCAACCTTCAGGAAAATAATTCTGATATAGAAGGTCACTGTGATTTTCTTGGACTAGTAGAACAGCCAGGTAATTTTAAGAACAGCAGTGGGAAGTCTGCTTGCCAGATTTCAAACAAAGGTGTTACTGGAGCAGTTTAAGCAACTCAGAGTGGGTACAAGAAATGTTTTAGGCAGAGAGACAACTCATCACTGTAAGAGTGACCGTTTCATTTGCAAACAGTTTTCTCAAACTGGAATTCAACCCTGTATACATCTTATTTCTCTTGGCAGTGGTGGAAAATCCTATAGGCCAACTAGGTAAAGGATGGCTTTATATACTCAGAAGCCATTGTGATGAGTTACATTGTAACTGAAAGTTTGGGTAAATATAGTGAGGTATTTAAAATGTGCTAATAGTAATATTTAAGTGGCAGTCAAGGAGGACTTGACAGAGATTTGTCAGACAAAAGAGAGACACTTCTTTAAGCTCTTGGCAATACAAAGTATATTGTATTATTTGACTTTGAATTTAACTTCTCTCTCTACTTCAGGTTTTTTGAGTCTACAAGTAAGCAGACCTCCTTGCTTTTCCTCATGAACATTATAATTAAAAACCTGTAATGAGAAGGAAACCTATAGTGAGAAGGAAACCAACCCACTCCTTTTTGAGTCTGAGAGTGGTAACATGTCCCTGAGTAGAATGGGAAGTGTTTTATTTGGTATATGTATGTCAGGCTAAGGTATGCTGTGCCCTCACCGGGCGTGTTTGTTCCCCAAATTACTGTTGCTGTCCTGAGCAATTAAGTTCCTGCATTGTGTCTTCCAGAGACATGGGTTGGAAGGGATCTCTGGAGGCCATCTGGTCCAGCCTCTGCCTTCAGGTTTAGGACTGCTGCCAACACTAGCTGGGGTCAACTCTGACCGTTTTTCATCAGCTCTTGAAAACCTCCATGTAATTCTACAGCCTCTCAGGGGAGATGACATCTGTATTACCCTTCAAGTGAATTTTTTTATTTTTTAAACAGAAGTCTTTTCCCCTTCCTTACTGTTTTGCTATCATGCACTTCCAGTACATTTGCAATTTGCCTTGTTGCCCAGAGTGCTTAGGAAGATACTGAGCAGTCTGTGCCCTGATACTGACCCTCGTGATATTCACTTGTTATTTTTTGTCAAATGGATGTTGAGCACTTGATAATTAGTGTTCCAGCCTGTCCATTCAGCAAGTTCTCAACTCATTTTAACAGTCTGATCATGCAGCCCATACTTCCTCAACTCACATATGAGGTCATTGGGTCAGGATTTAGGTCTTAGTCAAAGCTCTTTAAGGTGCTTAAGATACAGGTGATATTTGCATAATATTTGAATATTTAGTGTTAGTGTATTATTTCTTGTGTCTGTGGTTTGGTTTTGTTTGGGTTTTTTAAAATGTCTGAGAGTGATTTACAGAGCTCAATTTGCCTTCTATGAGCTGCTGGACCCTGAAACCCGAGCTGATGAACAGCCAAAGAGATGTTGTTTCTTCCTTGGAAGCAGATGAGCCCTGGGAAAACCTGGCTTCCAGAGCAGGAAATAGCAGGAGAGTAGAAAGGTGAAGAGGAAGAAACCTGCAGTGTAACAGTTTTGGTAAGAGAGAAGCACAAGCTGCAGAGACACTGGAAAGGGACTTCCCAGGGAATCAGAGAACACGTTGAGTTTCCTGCAGTGCAGGAAGCCACTTTATTGCTGGATGGAAAGACCCCTGCAGGGTAGCCCTTCCATCTCTGAGGATGCAGCAGACAGAGGTAAATTTGCTTCCAGCTGTGTTTCATTTCTATTTTCTCACCATGAGGCTTCTGTATTTTCACATGTTAAGATTCCAGTCTTCAGTCGCAGGTAACTGCATCGGGTGCTACGTCAGCAGGAGCAGAGCCAGCAGCTGAAGGAGGTGATTAGTTTTATTTACTGGTGAAACAACATCTGGGATAGCATGTCCTGTTTTGGGCTTCTGTACACAAAAGAAAGATGTAGACAAGCTGGAGAGGGGCTCTGAAGGAGAGCACATAATGAGGAGAGCCTTTGTGTGGGGCTGGGTTTGTTCAGCCTAAAGGAGAAGAATAAGACTCTGGAGTGACCCAGTTGTCCTCTGCCACCAAGTGAGTATGGAGAAGAGACAGCCAGACTTTTCTTGCATGTGCACCATGAAAGGAGAGAAGGCAGCAAATAAACCCAGTCAGAATTTCCCACCTCAAAATGTACAAGGAAAAAACAGTTTTCACAACGGGTAAGCACTGAATCAAGCTGCTAAAGGAGGCTGAGGAACCTCCATCCTTGGAAGATTTTCTTGGAAGTTGACTGAACAGGGCCCTGAGCAATCTGATTGCATCTTAAAGCTCTCTGTGCCTTGAGTAGGAAGTTGCCCCAGATGACCTCCAGAGGTCTCTTCCAAGGCAGATTATTCTGCTGGCCTATAAGACATATGTTTACATGGCAGTTTATTGGAGCATCCTGGAATGTAATGTGGGTTTAGGTATGTGTCTGATTTTTTTGTTCCTTGTCTTCTGAAGGTCGTTCAGCAAAGTCAGTCATTTCTTTGTGCTGTGTTTCTCTTAGGGTTTTATAAGGCATTTAATCCTTCCATGTGAAGACTGACACCTACTGAAAAAAACTGATTTCACTGAGTCTGGTGTCAGCCTTTTTCACGTCTGATCGGCAAATGCAGAGTTTCCTTGTGTATAACCTGCTATAGATGGAGTCTGGGTGGTTGCAGGCCTCTTAAAATCCGACTTTTATTTGGACATATTCCTGGCTCTTCTTGCGCGCTGTTGTTAGTACAAATCAGAAGTTCTCATACTTAGTGTTCCTTCCTACATGACTGGGAACATTAAAATTTAATTTTTTCCACATAGTGGCCAAATACCCTGAGCTGAAGTTCTTACTTTCTGACAACCTCTGCCAAAGGAAGTTGCCTCTGGGCTGAGATCTTGCCAGAGTGTGTCTATTGTATTTGTGTGTGGATGTGGTATTTCAGACTATTTTTTAACCTAGTTTGTGTTCTCTGAATTGAGCTGGGAATGCCTCTTCCACTTCAGTTTTTTTACAAGAAACCCAATTTGCACACTCAGCCTGAGCAGTGGGGTGGAACAAAGTGTAATAGGTAAGGGTTGTCAAAAGGTTTGCTTCAAAAGCACAATCCTGGTCTGAACTAAGTGCAAATACAGTTGCACCTATAAAATACTGTTGTATGTGTGAAATTTATGGTAGTTGAGATTTTTCTTACCTGCTTATGGAGACTTAAAACTTATTCCTGAGGCTATACATAGCATCAGTCTAAGCCATGTAAACTCAAACATTTTAAAAGAAAAATACATTTTTGATAATGAGTGACTACATTACCATGGATTCTGATCTTTACAGGTCTTCGTTGTGAAGCTACTGAAGCAACACATCTGCAAATGTGTTGTGCTAGGGTGTGCTTAGCTGAATTTCAGATGTGTAGAGAGAGAAAAAAGAGCAGAGGGAACAGAGGGGCAAACAATGGAAAAAATGTTAAATGTATGTTCTGGTTCATTCCTTAAATTATGGTGTGAAATGTTAAATATGTGGAAAGTCATGCCTGATGAACCTGATGATGGTCTGTGGTAAAGTGATGACCTCAATGGATGAGGGCAGAGCAGTAGATACTCTTTATCCTGACTTTAGGTCTTTTGGCCCCTGTACCACCCCCATGCACAAACTACTGAAGTAGGTACTAGATGAGTAGACAGTGAGGAGGTGTAGTGTGGCTCTAGTTCTGGCCAAACACCAGTGCACCCACTAGAATTATTTATTCATTTTCTGCTGCAAGGTGAGGATTAGGAGAAGAGCAAAGCAGGCTCAAAACTTTGAAGAGTATAAAGAAAACTTTATTAACAGAACTAAAAGAAAAATAATAAGAAATCAGAATAAACCTTCAGAACACTTTTCCTCCCCCCAAACCCTCTTTCTTTTCACTCTGACAATGGAGAAGGACAAAATTTGGTATTTTCAGTCAGTTTGTCACTTCTAAAATAATCTTTCTTAAGTTCACTTAGGGAGAGGAGTCTCTTTTGCCATGCCATGGAGACTTTTCCACAAGAAACGGTTCTCTCGTGGTTTCAACTTTCACAAATAGCAGCTGCCCGGAAATCTGCAATCATGAAGTCTCTCCCATGGTTTGGTAGTCTTCCCACATCTACCACCATGGGTCATTTCAGCTTATTGGGGTGCAATTTTAAGGATGAACTGTTCTAGTATAGAAACAAAAGTTCTCTTCTTTTATCTCTGGGAACAGAGGTTTTCTTCTTCTATCCCTGGGGCAAGGTTTCTCATCTGTCTCAGTTCAAGCTTCTCATTGGATCACAGCTACTTCAACATCTGCTTGTTTCAACACTGGTGCCTCCACTCATGGCTGTGGCTAGAACACTACACCCCCAATGTATTCCATGAGTTACAGGGGAAAAAAAAGTCTGGTGTATCAATTCTATCTTCACCACAGCCTTACAAGAGAATTTCAGCCCAAGACTAAGGTCTAAAGGAAGCTGCCAAGGTCCTTACAGGGAGTCACTTCCGTAGCTCATGGATTTTTTTCCTTAACTAAAAACTAAACTACGTTAAACCACAACAGGAGGATTGAAAAATTGCTCAGCTGCTGAGATAAAAGGGTTGAGATCAGCAGCACAAAGTCCAGCTGGAGGTCAGACGTTGGTGGTGCGCCCCTAGGGTTGCTGCTAGGGCCAGTGCTGTGTGCAAGCATCTCCTTTAGAAGAGTGAAGAAGCTGAATCCAGACTCTTCTCAGTGGTGTTCAGTGAAAAGAAATATGCTGGACACAAACTGAAAAAAAGGAAAATTAATTTAAACATTAAAACAACCCCAATAATACCTTCTTTTTATGGTAAGGTGATCAAGTGCTAGCGCAGTTTGCCTAGACAGACTGTGGACTCAGTCTTTGGAAATATTCAAATCCTGACTGGGCATGACCCTGAGCAACCTGCTCTGGTTTGACCCTGCACAGAGCAGGGCGTTGGACTAAATGATCCCCAGACTTGCCCTTCAGCTGCAGCTATTCCCTGATTCTTATTCATCTTCCGTCCCTTTTAAAAAAGTCACAGCTTCATGCAATACAATCCTATAAAAGCTCTGTACAAAGCAGAATTTTCTTGGTATATTCAGGAGTGCTGATGTGCTAGTATCAGACTGCTCTTGGTTCCTGTTTGCCCTCACATTGCAGACCACTTAACTTAAAATGATCAATTGCTCATACTGATACAGCACTCCTTAGAATCATTTTATCACAGACTTTATTACACAAATTTTTGGCACTTTTTTGACTGGCACTTGTTGCAGTTTTAACCCAAATTAAAATCAAACTCAGTGGAAGTAAAACAGCTTCTAGTATGTTCTTAGTCTAGGTTATAACAAACTCCTGTTAGATCTGGATTTGAGACTGCATTCCCAGTTTACTGATAGACATAACCCACTGTTGTTTGTGCTTCATTGACTCTTTTGGTAGGAATCTTCTTTAAGCTGTCTTGGATCATTGTTTTTTTTTCTCCTGACTTGAGTCATCAGCAAGCTGGATGAAAACCTGGAATTGATTCAGCTTCCCAAATCTTACCTGGATGCTTACATCCAGTTGGCCTGGTTTAGTGTTCACTTACGTGTGCTTTGCTGGCAATGTAAAAGCTTGAATGACTTCAACCAAACGCTTGTTCCTTTTCTGATGCTTTTTTTGTTCTTTTATGCTGAGTATGTCGCAAACACCTCTGCCCTGGTTCCAGGTGGCAGGCCCAGACATCAATCTGTGTTTATCTATGCTCAGCAAACGTCAAGAACTGTTCTGCCCTGGTTCTGTGAATGCAGGAATGTATTTGACCAGCGCAGCCTCTGAGCTGAGCTGACCACACACTTGGGTATCACGACTCCCACACTTTCTCCCAGGCTATTTCATTATTCAGCATCGCTGTTAAGCATCTTCCCTGTGAATCATTGTGCCTGTGATTCTGATGTATTGGAAGATGTAAAATGGTGTGAGATAGGAATGTGCTCAAGATTCTTTTTTCCCCTCTCCAATGCGATCATTCTTACGTATTCATGCTGCTGTTTTACATTTCCGTTTCAAATTTTTCACCTTCTTTGCTCTGCATTTATTCCCTCCCACACTTAAAAATCCTTCAAATCACTCCTGTCTTTTTCTTTCCCACAGCAGTGCCAATCATCCTGTCCTGTTAACATTCCCACAGACATCTTGGAGCTTGTTCCTCAATGACAGGAGTTATTCACTTCCTATGCCACCATCATCTTTTCTCTCTCTGTTTAAATTGTGCTGAGGTGTTGTGAAATGATATAATCAGTGGTCTTTCTTATCTGGAAGTATTCTGCTGCTGAAACCTGGGAATGCAGTGGCTTTTTCTAAATGCTGATTATGTTACCTTACCTGGGTTGTTGTTACCTGGTCAGCTTTTGGTCCCAATCTTGATCTTTCGTGCTTTGAAGACTTTGAGCCATCGGCGGATGGATTTGTAAGTGCTGACCTGTTTGTGAGTTGTCGTGGGTCATGCGTGGGTTGTCATGAATATGACAGATAAAATTCCTGCTAATAATACAGTTTGATAGGAGATATTCACAGCCTTCCCATGGACTGGTACTTCCACTGCTAGCATTGAAGAAAGTGTTCTCCTCTTATGCACTTTGTTCTGCACCAATCCTGCTTTCTCTGCATTAGCAATTTTCTGTTTGAAACTATTTATTATATGTGATCCCCCATTCATTTATCTGAAACCATACTAGACAAAAATGTATTAAAAATTCTTTTAAAAAAAATCCAACTTTAAACTTCTGCTACTTTATTTTAGCATTCAGGTGTATGGATTACAATGATCTCTTTCAAAACACCTTCCAAACATCTGTTGAATTTGTGCAGGCTTGTGCTTGCCTACCACATTTCTGCTGTATTTAAGAAAGCTGTATTTATGTTTGTCCAGACATGGGATTTTATGAGTTGGTGACACAACCCCAGGTTGATGAAATTTAAGCCTGTCCTAACCCCCTGCTTTTGATTTGAGGTGAAAGTTTCGGATGTTTTTTTATTAGAATTTGTAAACAATGCACTAAAGCAAGAAAGCACTCAAATAATGAGATCTCAAAATTAATTTAAGAGACAAGGTTAAATAGTTAGAAAACTTTATTTTGCAAAAACATGATGTAGAGGGAACATAGGAGTCTCTTTTTCTAGTTCAGCCACTTTGAGTGGTTTTCCAGATTGCAGCAGATTCTGTACATTGATAAGTGGAGGTCTGAGATAGTGGAAAGAAAGAAGCTTGGGTTTGCTTCTCTGTTATCTGCCATTTTGAAGACTGAAATCTCTGTCTGGGATCTGTTTGTTCTTTTCCTTTGAATTTAAAACTGCATGGTCTTCAGGCCACTTTTATTTACATAAGTTCTGCAGTGTTCTGTTACTTAACAAATTCTTGTTGTAAATACCAGTGACTCTGGCTTCCCATTCACCAAAGGAAGTAATACTTCAATTCCAGACAAAGCAAATTCTGTACAACATAATTCTCTATCATTATTACATGTAAAGAATTATGGGCAGAAAATTATTGCCTATTAAAAAAATATTCTATTGGTTGCAGCATGCATCTGTCCTGTGGATTATACAATCACTGTTTGAGAATAATGACTTTTAAACAATAGAAAAAATACCTCTGGGTTCTTTTTCTGCCTTTTAAATTTTTGCTTTGAAAAAATATTCCTTTCATCACCTTTTCCTCTTGAAGTACTGCTAAAATCGTTCTTAACCTGTAATTCTGCCTACATTTTAGGGCCAGAAGAACTGCTGTTGGTTTTGAGCATTAAGCTTGCATAAATGTTTTACTTCAGAAATTTGTATAGTAGTAAATAATCCAGCAAAAATAATTATTTTGTGTTTATCTTGATAAAGAGTTTAATTAGCAAATTGAAATATAGGAGTTGTAACTGGGGAATGGCTCAAGGGCATTAGAGGAAAAGTCAAAGATGCGGGCCATTAAAATTTAAATAATTTTTTCTAGACTTAAATTGATGTTTAAAAAAATCCTAGCAGTGCCTTGAAGATCCTCCGTGGCATGATTTTGTACTTGGTAACTACTCTGTCTTCCACAAAAGCTTTTGTCATCCATGTACTTTCAAAATGCCCCATCTCTGGAAATAGCCAAGGTCAGATTTGACAGATTGCTCATTGCAGGCGGTTTGGACTAGATGACCTTTAAAGGTCCCTCCTATGATTCTGTGATATTTAGTAGCTTTTGAACATTTATTTTACAGCTTTGTAACAAACTCTACCTGTAAGTGGGTGTTAATATAGAAACCTGTCTGTCTTTCATCCACCTTTCCTTTACAGAAACAAGGCAGCAAGTCGAGACTATCTTTAGGGATGCCAGAATATGTGTCTTTATCAGTGAGTATGGTTTCAGTCTCTGTGGGTTTGTGTTGCTGCCAGGGTAGGCTCAGTTTAAGCCCCTGTGGCTGCACAGTGCCCCTGGTCTGTGAGCACTGCTCTCCCTCGGCTTGTAGCCTTGGCAGACTGATGGGAGTCTTGTGGTGCTTAGCAAGGGGCTTTTTATGTGCAGATTTTACATATTATGTCCATCACTACAGTGAATGTGATGCCTTGAAGGCTTCAGTGGGCTTCTCTTAGTACAGTCTAACACAGCAGACTGCCCTGAGACAATCTGCGACTTGATACAGGAATTGTTTTATTGGGAAATTGGTTCTTTTTAAAATCTGATCACTGTGTATGGCCTGGTCCGTGTCCCTTCAGAAATTTGGCTGCATTGTTGATGTATGTAAAATATCTGTTAAATGGCAACCAGACATTGCCATCACGTTTTAAGATTTACAAGGGCATTGACATAACAGAAAATAGTAATGGTTTCAGTTGCTCTGTCCAAAAGATAAGACACTATTCTTTGTTCAAGTTGTAATTCAGTGATCTTCAAGGCGTGTTTCTTGGTCTGTGACTATCTTCAGTTGCCTTCATATATCACAGAAACACAAACATGCTTGAGAGACACTGAGATTGGTTCCTAGTCTAAATTACTGCATCAGCTGCAGGGCTTATCCTTGCCATAAGAATGGGTTGCTATCCGTGGATATCACCCAATGTTAGAACTCTCTTTAGCACTCTTTTAAGTGCTAATTTGAAGGGTTCTGACCTTCCTGTGTTACACACATTTTGGAGCATGAGTTTCTTCTTGTTCAAGTCGATGAAAGCAGGGCCATGAAATGAAACAAAGCAGTTCCAAGTGATCCTTTGAGAGAGCAGCTGGTAGAGCCAAGGTGCCTCTTGCTATGTGTTGTAATATCTGAGCCTAAATTTATCTCTGTAGCCTGAGAAAACTGTAATGTAGCTGGTGGGATCTCAAGTGAATAATTTTAACTACCATTTTTGTTAAATACTTTCCTTATTTGGATGTTTAAATCTATCTTGTACAAATGATAGATGGACTGGGCTCTAGAGTACAGCTCACATCAGATTATTGGGTCTGCATCTATGTATCTGGATGTGCACAAGTCAAAGGCAGTTGCTGTGGGATTGAAGTTATGACTTCATAAAAGTTTTTTTCCTTTACAGTTTATGAGTATCAGTGATTGTATGGTTTTTTGACCTTTGCAATTGGAATGTTTTAATACAGTTAAAAAAAAAAAGAAATATTAAACAGGTCCATTAGGCTCTAGAAAGTATTGATTGATAAAGCGTGGCTGGGAGGGGAGTGAAGGCAACTAAAAGATCTTAAACGTGGCCAACAGTGATGTGGACTGTTGCATGCTACTGGGTCTCAAAAGCAAGCTTAGAGTATTCCTGGCAGACTTAGTAACCTGGAGTAACTGCAGGTGTGATTTAGGAATCAGTTCTAGGTCCCAAATGTGTGTAGCTACTTAATGTGAAATCTACAGAAAATTAACCAGCATATTCCCAAAGTTAAACAAGTCCATAAGCTGGGTTTGCATAGGTGCGGAGCAACCAGAGGCTTATTAGAAGCTGTGGAAGAATAAAAAAGTAGAGGATGAGAAAGTCTTGTTTCCAAGAAAACAAGAAACATCACAGAACTTCATATAAACAGTTATTTCTGGTTTCTCCAGTTTTGACAGGGGCTTCTGACTGAAACTAAATTACTTAAAGTGAAATGAACAAAAAAACCCCCAAACAACCTACAAATAAACCCTATTCTAAAGTAACAGCTGAACTTGCTATAGATTAGTTGGACCCAATATTTGGGTTCTCCCCTTTCTACCTTTGGCTTTCCTAAACCTTTTTTCCTTCTCTACTTTCCTATCAAAAGCAGAATGAGTTGGAATTTTTCTATGGACATATTCTACTACTGCAAGATGCTTTGGTTTGGGGAATATCATGCATTTGGTTTGTTGTTTGAAGCTCCATGTTTCAGAAGGAAGCTGACTGTTTAAATATAGATCAGTTGCTTTGAAATGAGATCAATTTTCTGTCACTCACTTGTACTTTAATGTATTTGCTATTTCATTAATGTCAATTTAATACTGACAATGCAGTGTCAAGCTCTTTTATATTAGAGAGTGGACCAATATTATAGAATAACTAAATGGTTTGGAACTGTTTTAAATACTTTGTGAAACCACACTGACACCTCGTGTATTAAATGCCTGTATAGGAACTAGTTCTGCTTCAATTTTTAATTTTTTTTTTATTTTTGTTGATGTCTCTTTAGAGTTTTATCACACTTCATTAAAAATGTAGAGATACTGAATAAACTGAGAGTTCAAAACATAGGAATAGAACTGCTTTTGGTCCTTTCCTGAGCTGGGTCAATGGAAGACTGTTTCTTGAGTTCTAGTTAGGAAAATAAGTGTGGATTTTAGGGAGAGGAAAAGGGGGAAACTAAATCTGATCTGTCTTCAAATAAGATACAGGGTCTGAAATGGCCCATCATGGTCTCTTCCTTCTGTTTGTGAAATCAATGAAATCTGTCTTGTAAGGAGAAACTAGAATAAATCCATTTTATAAATACAAGTGCACTAATATCTTAGAATTGCTCAGATTTCTTTTTTTTTTTCCAGTCCTCATGTTCATGCTCTAGGGGAAACAAAACTTCCTTAACAGTATTCTTATTTCACTTTAGAGCCATTGGAATCTTTGTACCTGACTTTTAGGTCTCATTGTATCTAATCTCCATCTGTCTTTCGAACATAAATAAAAAAATAATGGCAGAGGATTTATCAAAATAGACAATAGTGTCACCTGTAATGAAGACAAGAAGTAATATTTTTATATGGCAAATTTTAAGTATCAACACCTTTTTTTTGTCTGCAGTTTAATCTGGGGATTAACAGAAGAGACTATTTGTTTTAAAGTGTTGCAGCAAAATAAAACCCACTCTATAATATCAGGATAAAATAGCAATTGCATAGAAAATCTATTATTCATTGCTTCATTATTTGCTGTCTGACTGCATGCTGTTTGCCAGTGGGCTTTTTTCTCTCTCTCTTTTTTTTTTCCCCTTTGAACTGGGCTGCTTCTGCTGGCTTGGCAGTAAACGCTGTTTTCTCTCAGCACAGCCATTAAATCTCTCACCTGCGTGTCCTGTGCAGAGCTGCAGTTGAGAGATAAGGTTGGTCTCTCTCACAGCAGTGAGCATTGGCATTCCAGGCTCTTCTTTCAAGGGCATTTTGCTGCAATGAAGCGTCTGAAATGACAAGGAAAACATACAGGCATGTTAAATACCCTTGCTAGTCTGAGACAAGTAAAGGTAAATGGAAATGATTTTAAAATACATTTTGAAGCTGTTAACAGAGTTTGTGGATAACTGCAAATCACAGTTTTAGGCAGGAGTATTACAGACCTATTCCAACTGGCATCATCCATTAAGTAACAAATAGTAATGGAGAGTCCTTGTCCTGCCCAGATTACACTTAAAATCTAAATAAAACACAAAGCTGAGCCATTATCCTGAGCCATTCTGAATGTGTGTTCCTGCATGCTCTTCATCCAAGGTCACAAAGGTAGTTCTTGTGAAGAATTGAATCAGTTTCTTCAGTGTCTTATTCCTGTGACAGCCCCTGAGCACCTCCATCTTCCCACTGGGCACTGAGGGAGGTGCTTGGGTTTTCAGTTTCCTGCAGCTGTCAGAGCACTGGCCTGGCATCCTCTGTGTGTATGAATCTCGTACAAAATCCTTATAGGACCTGGTTTTAATTCTGTTTTCAAGTTCTGCAAGAATAAACATATGTAAGGACTTCACCTGTTTTGTAGTCTTTGACCATTATTACTTTTATAAAATTAAAGACAGCATAAAATTCTGTTTTTCATGTGCTCATTAATATTGGATGAATTGACAGAGCAGGTATCACCATTCCTATCTTGCTGTTGGAGAAATTGAGGAACAGTGATAACTTTATGTGTAGGATTCAGTTAAAGATTAGCACTTATATTACAGCATCCGTTTAAAAATGTGTACTTATGTGCTAGATGCTTATGTTTCTGTTGTAGTTGCTGGAAATCTCATTAGCAGTCAGAGGCTGGAGAGAAATTCACTCCATCCTAAACTACACAGCAAGTGATTGATCAGCAAAATCCCACTCTAATAGTCCATGGAGTACATTGAACAGGGAGTGTGTTGAACAGTTGTGCAGATAATAAGTGCTAATTTAAATATCTTAAAGAATCTCTTGGGGCCTCTGGCTGATGGTTCAGAGGAGGGGGATCTTCCAGAGGTCCTGAATCATATCTGTTAAGCCTGAGTCTTAGATAGCTGTAGGCATCTCCCATTGCATTAGCTATCCATGCTGGAGCCATGAAATTAATTCCCAAGTCTGTTGCTTATACTGGCAATGTGTATACCAGCATGTGGAGATCTATGTTTAGTTCTCTTAATTTGAAACCTATGCAATTTATCAATGATCCTATGTAGCTAGGCTACAAATAAATTCAGCTTACACTGCAGAGTTATGATCTTCTTCTGTTGCCAGGGGTTCATGTGTGTGTTATATATTCTGTAGGTGGTCATGGGTTCACCAGATGAATCAAGGATGTCCTGACTCCTGAACTGCAGCAGTTTATTTTACCAGAGAGAGGACTTTGCAATTTGGGACCATAACAGTTGTTTTCCTGTGTGGATCTGGCCCAGAAAAGGATTTGTAACCATTCTGAGTTGACAGAAGACACACGCACAGATTTCCGCCCCCTCACACCTCCCTGAATTTACTTGGAAGCGGAGGACTATGAATGGTACAGGCACGTTAAAATAATTGAGCAGCTCTGACTCACAGTTGCAGCTTGTGTGTAGCTAAATGAGACAGCAGAGTGATGCTGCCTGACTGACACACTTGTTTATGCAGTCACTGAAGTATTCTCCCGTCATGTGCAGACCTTTGAGTTGTTTGGTATTATCTTTATTAAACAGGGAGAAATCCTTCATAATGCTGATGATTTGTTTTATTTTCTTGGATGTCCTCAGATTCCGAGACCTAGAAGCATGACTAACAGAAAGTTATTGCCTACAGAAAAGCAAAATAGCACTTAAAATACAGAAAAGCTACCTTTCCTAAAAGCAAAGCTGGCCAAGGCATTTACTAAAATCAAAAGTCTCTGCTTGTATGAGGAACTTACTGATTTAGGATTATTCTAAATTTAATTGAACTTTTATTGTTTGGTCAAGATTCTGTGTCTTTAAAAATCTTCATATGAATGATTATTTATTATGAGAAGGGGTGAATTTAAGTCCTTTTTTTGCCACAATTGATGCCAATTTGGGCTTTGTAGAAACTTTAGCCTGGGGGTCAGACTCATCATGGGAAAATCAGTGGGCTTGTAGCTGTTGGATAGTTCAGTGTTCCTTATTTACTACAGATGAAAGGTAAATGTTCTATTAAAAACAGACATTTCCAAGCAGTTTGATGGGTATTCTGTTTGCTGGTGTGTTCCTCTGGCTGGATTTGTCTGGTGCTTCCATTGTTTTGGGGGTAATTGACCTTAGCACAAACCAATGCTCACTGTCATGAGAAAAAAAAAAAATTCTTTCTATGGGTCAGCTGAACCCTACCCAGTCTTCAGTGTTCTATTTTTTTTATGTCCTTGTGAAACACCTCATTGAAGGAGCTAACTTTGCTCCTGAAGAATGTTTGTGGTTGGCCATTTTTATCTTCTTCTGTAGACAAAGAAATTGGAAGAACTGTCTTCTTTCTCTGAATTTTTTTTCTGAGCTGTCTCTTACATTTCTCAATTTTTATGTGCTTTTGAAAGTATTTATCATTTATAATTCCATTAAATGAGATTATATTTGTAAAAATATGTTCCTACTGACAGGTAGGAGTATGGTTTAAATGCCGTTTGCTTGTGTAGCAGGCTGAACAAGATCAATAGAGATGCACATCATTAAAAGCACTTCAATCAGCCATAATGTGAATCCATTCCCAGTGTTCCATTCAGCCCTAAAAGGGTCATTGATGGAGGCCTTCTTTTTATTTTTCTGAATTTGTACATTGACCTAGTAAGGTTTGCACCTGCAAGCAGAGCTGCTACAGGAATAACCCCTCGAGTACCAGTGATAACAAGCACAAGCTTCATCTGTAGAGCAAAAAAGTCAGGATCTGAATTTAGCTGCTGGTTTTGGTTACCACGTGGCTAATGTTACTGTGAGGTCCAGAGCTGGTGAAGTTTCCCTAAGGCTAAATCAGTAGCAGTTTGCTTGCAAAAGGAGGGTCAAGATTTTGCAGCAGTTGTTTTAATGACTTGAGAGTTGAGCTTGAAAATCTTAAATCCGTGGTGCTGTTCATATGTGTTAAGCTGAGACAGCTGGAACTACAGGAGGGAAACAACTCTACACGCAGGAGTAAAGGCTGTGTTGTCCCAGGAACTGTACGGATCCAGAATGCAAGATTCCTGTCTGGAATGACATGGCTTTTATTTTCCTTCTGGTTGAGGAAATGAAAATATAAAAGCTGATGAAAATATAAGACCTGATCATCAAGTGTTAATCATCAGAGTCTAGTGATGCTATGGGGTTACTGTGGTGCTTGTGAAGGACCAATAACCTGGAATATTCTCTGAGTTCTAGAACCTGACGCCTGTGCATGTAACTGTGAAAACTTGGTATTTCCATGCTCAGCCTGATTTTATAAATGAGCCTCAACTTCTCCTAAATTCAGCCCCCTGAGATAGTCACATATAACAAGTAGTGCCCCTTGAATTCCATGCACAACTGTTACTATGGACAAACATTGAAACAAATTAAGAAGCTTCTGAATAACTGTTCAAAACTCTCTACTTTCTGTTCTCAGAATTTATGGTTGTGGTCTTAAACCCTATATAAAATTGGTGAGGGATGGCAGTAGAGTTACATACTGGTACCAGTTTGTGATCTGGAGAACCTACTGAATGAATATCAGTCCAATGCTGAAGTGCAGGTCTATCTTTATCAATTTCTATTTATTAAATATAATACTTTAAAATATTTATGAAACATGGCTTCATTTTTTCTTGGGAGTTTGGTGAACTGCAAGACCATCTAGAGACAGAGTCAGGAAATTTTTTGAAAGAAATCAAAATGCTTTTTTCTTTAAATTTGGATGAAAAGCAAGTCTCCTGAATTGGAGAAATAAGTCAATATTAACCATTTTTAAAGAGTTCAATAAGAAATTTTTCATTAACATTAGGTGAGACTGCAAGGAATTGTGGAGTGCCCTGAAAAAAAACAAACATTCACATAGGAATATGTCTTGATTTCAAATGAGAAGTGAGCAGTAACAAATAGAACATGACATATATTGAAAGATATTAGGTGGAGTACTCAAAAGCTTTGTAGAGTTCTTCTGTTAGGTAATCTTTGTTTTCAGGAGGTAAAACCAACTAGGTTATCTTCGTAAAGAGCTCACTAAAATACCCTAGTGAGCTAGAGTGATTTTTAAGAGGAAAAATTAGGTTATACTTTGGAATAGGCAAGAAGAAGCAAGAAATGAAAGTAACTGTGATCTCAGTAAGGTTTCCTTATTCAGATGGAGTGGAAAAATTGCAGTGATTCTCTTTTGAAAGGAGATGAACAGTGGAAGTGCAGGAATAATCATGAAGTGGAACAAGTCAGTTTGCACATCAGGTGCCAGTTTTCATAAGAAGATTAAGGCTATTGAAATTGACAGGTGACAGTTTTTAAAGAAGAAGAAAGGAAAAAACTAATTCCAAAACTATCCAGTGTAGCTCTATAATGTGAGATCTTTTTTCCATCACTGCTGTGGAACCACGCTCAGGCCAGGCATCACCCTCACTCTGGATGCCTTTATGGACCTTACAGACCATCATCATTCTTGATCTTTTCCTTTCCCAAATGCTTGTTTTATTTTCATCCTCTTGGTCCATCACTGTTAAAACTTTCATAAGACTCAGACACATGACTCATCTTTGCTTTCCGAGTTTCCTTCCTTTGATAGCACTTACTGGCTTCTCACTTTTCTGATGCCATGATTTTTCCATTGCTGTCTGCCTACAACTTCAATCAGGCCTTTATGGCTTTTTTTCTCTTTAGTACATACATATTAGATTCAAATATATGAATAAAAGGTCCTATAAACACTCACAAAAATGTTAACTTCAAATTCTTTCCAAAAAGTGGTTTCCTGTGGTTTATGAAAAATCTTGACAGTGATTAAGTGACAAGTGCACAAAGCAATTGATAATTGTGACAAACAATACTGATTCATTTTCTGCCTTCTGCTGCACTACCCATTTCTGTTTGTTTGTATAGTCTGTGTTTGTAAAATATTTAGTGCTGGGATATGTTTTTGTCCTGGCTGTGGACAGGACAGGATCTTAGTTTGTGATTACTGCTGGAGAGGTTGCTATAAATGTAGGTTGAAAAGTGGGAAAATTATTTAATAGAACTTGAAAAAGAATGCTCTGATAAGAGATATTGGCTTATCTGTCTCAGCATCTAATGTCACTACCCTCTCACAGTAAAGAATTTCTTCCTAACACCTGGTTTTAGTATAATTAGGAGTTTATCTGTGAGTGAAGTGGAGGTAAGCAGAGCAGTTTCTTACACTGAGCCATGAGTTGCTTTTAGATTCATATCAGTAGTTAAATATTTAATTCTCCTTATTAAACTGATGTATTCATAAATGCCCAATCTAAGCCTACATTTAATAGTAATTTATTGATCACAGGAATGAAGTGGTAGAGGAAAAATAATGGTGCCAGTCTGGGATAAAGATCACTTTAGAAGTCCCAGACATGTAGATATTTTATTTCTATCATTAATGATAAAACTTGCAAAGAATAAACAGATCACTGAGTCAGCAGGTGTAAAGCATCTTCACTTCTTCTTGTTTCTTTTGTTGAATGCAGTTGTGTTTGTGAAGGGTTAACCCTTAGGATGGATGGTGTAAAGGTTGCCTAGTGTGCAGTCCTAATTTCAAGGAAATTTTCATGTTCTGTTCTTTGAAGGGGTATTGACTTCCAAATCACACACAGACATGCCTCTGATCTTCCTGGGGATGAGTCACAGTGCAACGTGGATGCAAAGCACTGGCATCAAATTTGCAGTGTGTTGATCACTGCTGATGACAGGATGAGATGTTCTCTAATCCCGTGTGTGGGGTTGTAGGGTGCGCTTTATTAAAAAAGAGGACTTAGAGCTATTAAAAGCAGAGTGCTGAGATTTTGTTGATTTGAGGGGTTTTTTATTAGTGCTCTGCTGTAGATTTTAAAGTATTGTAAAGTAACAAATGTTACCTTGAGATTAGTGGCTTTAAATGGTGGGTTAATTTACACTCAGACTGGATCTTTCAGTGTCAGGCGATCTCTCTTTTTTTTTTTTTTTTTGCCACCATAAGCACTCAGCTGAAACAACAGCTATGACTCAGTTGACAGTGAATGCTGCTTGAATTGATTTAGTCCGAGTTCAGATTTAGCACATAATCATGTTCAATTTGATCCACTGTGCTGCCTAGAGATAAAAGGCTTGAAAAAATAGATTTAGCTTATGTCAGTCTTTGTGGTGATGTCATTGCCATGAGATGGAATAGCGCTGTTACTATGCTGTGCCTGCTCAGTTGGTGGGTGTACGGGGGACAGGCAACCAGCAACTCACTTTAAGTGCACAGAGCTCGTGTTGGAGGCTTGCAGGCATTGCCAGCGCTGAAACTGAATCTTGGACTGTTCAATTGCAGTACTGAAGATTTTTTTTTTTATTCTTTTGTTGTTTTCTTCCATCGTTTGTGACTCTGAGCTTGCCTAACTCTGTGTACAAAGGCGGGGGATGCCAGCCCGTAGCATGGACTGTGATGTTTCCACTCTGGTTGCCTGTGGGGTTGATGTGGAGGTTTTTGCCAGCCAAGAGGTTAAGGTATGCGCCTGCAGTCCTTTTGTTGCTTCTTAGAAAAGCCTTTGGGAGCAATAGGCATTTGTATGTAGCAATTGACAATAAGGAGGCAGATGAGATTCTGCTGCTGTGGTAAAAGAAATGCAGTTTAAAAAAATCTGTTAATTAGGGGAGAGAAATATGGGAAAGGAAATGTGCCTGCTTTTTACTGTGTTTTCATAAGCTGAAAGATTAGCCTGGTGTTTACTCTTTAATGATGTAAGAAATGGGTTATATAACTGACATCTGTGCATATGCATGTTTCATATTCATAAAAAAATCTTTCATTGTTAATTTTGTCAAGTTATTTTTTGTCCAGTGTCACTTTTTAGATCAGCCTTGCCATAAATGTTATTTATTGATGTTGATAACCTTCAGATGTCTTTACTACGTTGAACAGTAGCTGTTTCTTTCCTTCACATTCAAATCAAATATGCAAACATAAATTTTTTTGAAGGGCTAAAAGTTTGTAGTAAGTATCTTTGTGCATCTGCAGTGTAACAGAACACAAAAAGTTACGCATCTTGCATATCATATGCATACCTGAAAAACAATGCTTAAATCTAAGGCTTGATATGCAGGGCTCATAGTCTCTTAATTAGACAACTGCTGTAGAAAAGTCATTGTGTGTAATTGCTTACTGTTGAAATCAATTATCTTTTTCATTTATTCTCATATTACTGCAAGAAAATCGCTGCAAATTAAGTTTGAAAGAGGAATTCTAAGTATGCTTTTCACAGATCATCTGAAAGAGCTCATAGATGTAATACAGTGATATTCAGCAGTTTGTAAAGGACAAAGGTATGGACAAAATTAGTTTCTAATCTGATGGTTCTTGGTATTGAAAGACTGGAACAGGGAAAAGGATTTACAAACTGGAGGTCAAATTTTGAACCTCTGTTCTGTTTAGCTCTGAGTCAGACATTGAAGCCCTTGGAAATAAAACTACTTTGATTTGCAAGAGGCTCTGATGATTTTTATTTGCCTGTTAGTCTATTACTGTGTGAGATCATTTATACTTTATGCAGATGCTTTTGTGTTTGCATCAAGAGATTCTTCTTAATTTAAGAAGCTTTTTCCTAACAGTTTAGTAGTTAATTTAGAGATGAAAAAGTGAGTAATTCAAAGGAATGATTCAGGTGAGGAGTCTTGCCTGCATTGGGACATCTTTCTTGTATTATTTTGTAGTAGTAAGATGTTTATCTCCTTATTCATTTTTTCTTTTCTTGTTTTTCCTCTCTCTCTTTTTTGTTTTTTTTTTTTTTTACTCGAGAACATTTTCTTTTAACATGTAGGATTTACACCTATGTTGATATGATCTTATACCTGATTCATTTAGTGTCTGGTCCATGTTTGATGTAAGACCATGATAGAAATTAAAGTTGTAGTGAGCTTCTTGTATCCTCGTGCTACTCATGTGTCAGTAGCAATGCAAAAGCAAATTTTGATTAACATAAATCAGCAGAAAGCATTCCAGTGACTTGGGTAAGATTTAGATTAGCCTGATTTAAGCTGCAGCATCTATAAAGTGTGGGCCAGGAGTATGAGATAAGAGAACTAAAGGGTTACAGAGACATTACAAGAATTGCAACCCTTTTATGTTACTTGGATTTTCTGTACCTTGTTTGCTTTGGTTAAAACTACCCTGTTTTGGTTTTTTCCCCCTTATGTTAGAATTAAAACGTTGATTGCAAAGACTTTGGGTATATTTACAGAGAGGACTGCACTGCAGAGCGCACTGCAGTTTAGAAATGCTAAGTCTACTTCGAAGTTGCCTGGCTCAGAGGCTGTGAGCAGCGTGTGCTCTGTGACCCACGGCTCACTGCAGGCTCCTTTCCACTGGGTTGTCCCCAAACTCTGTCGTGGAGGCTGTGGCCAGCTCTGTGCTCATCCCCGGGCTCCCCATGCAGCAGCCTGCAGTGTGGGCATCCTCTTTGTGTAAGTTTCACTGCTGCTGATAATTTAAAGCTGGAGATACCTACTGCTCTTTGCTCACTTCCAGGAGAATCATAGAAAAGTTTATGTAGATTTTGATAGGATGGGGAACAGATTTAGGGTTAAAAAGGAAGGAAACTGTTGCTGAGAAGAGATGGGTGTGGAAGTTGAAGAGCAAAAGCAAGCACAGAATTCCTGTCTTCACCTACCCTGTGAGTACCCCTCTGCCCAGCCCTTTTGTGGGTCAGCCTGAAGGCACAGGTAGCGTTGACAACTAAAGTCCAGGCTATTGTCCCTTCTCTGATAGAAGATTTTATTGCAGGGAATCTTCTCCCTGTGTGAAGGGATGTTCCCTCAGTGGTAGAACAGATATTGAAGATCTTAGAATATATGTGGTGCTTGGTGAGATTTGCTAAGAGGAGCTGTTAGTCTTGTAGAATAGTTCTCTGATGTCAGTAAAGGTTGTGTTCAGGGGTTAGGATATGCTTACAGCATATCTTACTTTAATTTCAGTTTAGGTTTAGAACTGACATGAGGTTGGGAGAGGGATGCTGGTGTTACTGAGCCGTTGTTCTCCCATGAGGTTTGGGAGAAGGATGCTGGCAACACAGAGCCATTGCTCTGCACTTTGCAGCACATGTTGGCCACAGCTGCAGGCTGGGGATGTGAGGAGCCTGCCAGGACTGCAGTAGCAGAGCTTGGAGTGTTGGGGCTCTGGAGCAGCAGTTCTCACAGCAGGTGGCAATGGGGACTCCTGGAAGTTACCACTTCTCAAGAGCATCGGTCCCTCAGAGCTGGGGAATTCTTATACAAAACCGGCTTTGGGCACAGGACTTGGAGCAGAGGGAGCTCTCCAGTATATTGCTGCTTTTCCACCTCTGGAGACCTTCTTCTGTAGGCTTTATGCTCTTAGCATCTGGCAGTCAGGCTTGGAAACACTCTGTTTCCATTTGGCCCCTGGAACAGGGGAGCAGTATTATTTATTATTTAGTGCTGAAGTCCAAGCTTTTTAGTTGCTGCATTTGGAGCTGCTCATCCTTTCAATGAACAGAGGCTTGTGTGGGTACCTTGGCAGTGGCAGTTGGCCCCCAGCACTGACACTGTGGGTTTGGCACCCACAAACCCATCCAACAAGGCCTTCACTTCTGATTAGTGCTGCTTTGAGTTGTCTTTTCTAATCCAGAAATTGGGTCAGGCTAATCAACATGCTACTGACTGTAGATCAGGAACTAGAAGAGTTGAGAAGGCAACCAGAGAAATCATGGAGTTCTGCTTTGAAGTTCACCTGATTGATTAAGATTCTTTCAGTGCCTCTAGATGATAATTTCATGTAATGATCTTTGTTACATAAGCAATTAGTTAATGAATATCTTGTTTATTTCTAATAGAGGACTTCCAGACATCACTGAAACAGTGGAACAGAATTTAAACTTGTATTTCTTACTCTAAGCAATGTGTTTTTATATGATTAATTCTAAATGTTCTCTCCTCATTTTTGTTCACACAGACCATTCCATTCAGAAACAAGGTAAGATTGGGGCAACTTGGCACTACTGTGAGAGAAGAAATACTAATGATCCAGATGGATCACATCCTGAAGACAGTAATGTGGATGAGACCATTATCTTAACACACAGAAAAGCCCAATATGTCCATGAGCCGGGCAGCAAAGGGAAATAGTAGGAATAGCTTCACTGTTTGGACTGTTGCTTTGGAGGATTAATCCCCATTGGAGCAGGATCTCTGTCAATCTGTAAACTCATTACTCAGTTCAGATGCTCTAGTGAGCACCTTGCTAATGGGAATTGTTTGGCATGGATGGGTTGGAGGTCCAGTCACTGTCCTGCAGTTGCCTTTGAGAGGTTTAGCAGCCTAAACTTCTGAAGTCTAAAGAGCAAAAGCACACTAGATGCTTGTAGTTTTTGCTCTCCACTTCAATTCTCCACTTGTCTAAGTGGCTCATTCACAAAGATGTTCTGAGGTTTAAAGTTTAAGTGCTCTAAGGTCAGAGTGAAGTGAAGAAAACTGGAGAAAGGGGGAGAAGTGTTGCTGCCTCTCTGGATGGTGCCAGCTGTCCAGTGACAGGAAGCATGACTTGCTGGGAGAGTTTCTGGGTTTCTGTCTTTACATCCTTCTCCTTAGCCATGTGAGCTTGATCCGTGGGAAGAGTCTGTTGCGCAGTCATAAGACTTCACAGACAGGCTATAAGGAGGAAACTAAACAACAGCATGACTGCCAAAAATACCCTGATGGCTAGAAAGGCCTGCTCTGTAACTTCTCTTGGTATTTTCTGTAGTTGGTAGTTCTTTCTAATTGCAAATTAGGTTGTCTGTGAAATCTGCATGATCCAAGAGTTCTGCTGGAGAAATAAGCATGTGTGTCTTTTGATCTCTGCTTACTGTCCATGTTGATCTGGAGGAAATAATGGAGAGGAGCTCACCAATTGCTGTAGTGCTGTTTCCAGGACACTGACCCTGCTCTTGGCTTCAGGGTCAGCACAGAGAGGCTCTGACAGCAAAGCTGGGACTTGTGCAGTGTGCCGCTGCACACTGAGGTGCTCCCAGTTCCAGTCACAGGTTGGCTCTGTCTCTGTCCTTCTAACACCCTTATGTGAAGGCAGCTGGACTCTTCAGGGAAGTTCCCAAAGAAATGATAGAATGGTAAGATTTCTAAAGGTCACAATATGCCTTTTAGGCTGATCTTCACTTATTTGTACTCGCTTTTCCCTTGCCTCAGAAGAAGGAGGTGCTGCTGTTTCACCAGTGGTCGGTGGCAGCTGCAGGTGTTTACACACCTCTGAATATGGCAAACCTTCTGCTTCTCCTTTTTCACCCTTTTAATGCTAACAGGGAGCAGCAAAGCAAGGCAGAGGGTTTTGTGTTCTCTCTAATCCTCCTTTGTTGGAAGTCACATGAAGATATTTCCCTTTCATAAGGATAGCTAGACAATGAGTAATTTGTCAAATGAAAACAAATAACAACTAGAATGTGTTGGTAGAAGGTGCAGAATTAATCCAAGGCAGGTAATAAGGTAAGATGGAGCTTGTAATTCTACTGACAAATGGCCCAGCCTGTGTGAGGAACACTGAAGAGATGGTGATTTTCTTAAGCAGATTTAAAGAATTAATCAGTGCAGCTGTAGATTGACGTACTTGTAATATGGATACATATGTGATACTGATTTTTCATTAAATAATTACTTAAATTATTAAAATTTTAGAATAAAATTAAAACTCTCAGAAGAACCTAGAGAGATAAAGTACCCAAGTTCTTTCTCTTCTTCTCAAAAAGAAAAAATTATCAAAGACACATTATTTTCAGATCTGTAGTGATCCAGTCCCATTTTCCTCTGAAGGGGCTGTATATGTGCACTCTTTTGTCTCAAATTTTACTGATGCTGTTTGCTGCTGCTTAGCATGACTAAGATTTGATACTGAGCAGCGTTGCAGGTTCTGAGGCAGAGGTCGGCACCAACCTTTTATGTATCTTTAGTAATTTATAGTAATTTTTTTTCTCAATCTTTTATGTATATTTAGTAATTTTTTAGTAATTTATAGTAATTTATTTTTTTGCTCATAGACTAATGTACATGCTTTGTGGTTGGAGAGGTCTTCCTTTAATATTTTCTAGGGGTGATTCTACCAGAGGCCTTAAATAATCTACTCAGTTTTGATCATTCAAGTGCTAAACAGCCTGTTTGCTTTGGAAGATGCTGCATAATCATATGCTAGAGTGCAAACAGCCGTGACAGTGTGGTCTTGAGCAGAGAATTCTTCCTTGGCAAAAAGACACTGAGGAAATTGTACCACAGTTTGTCAAACACTTGGCTAACACACAGGCTGCCAAGGATCAGAAACTGGCCAAGCAAAGCCTCCAGTCAGTGGCCACTTGCTGGAAGACTCTGTTTTCCATGCACATATTTATAGTGGTGCTAGCATTGTATGCATGAGCCTTTCCTGAAGATTTCCCCCACTAATTTGATTTTCAATAAGCACCTTCTCTTTCTAAAGGCCAACAGAATTAAAATTTCCCCCAGGGGAGACTTCTCCCCTTTCTTTTCCTTATTGGCAATGCCTCTAAAAAGCATGTGCAGCCATGGAGTTTGGCTCCAGCCCTCCAGCCTGTGTCTTCCATGTAGGATTCTGGTTGATTTCTGCTTTGTCCATGTCCATTCCTGGAAGCATAGGCTGCCTTCTCACAACATCAGTGTCCTTGTGATGCCTTTAATTGTCCTCAAATGGAATTTCTGTTGGTGCTGAATCAAGGAGAAGCCTTTGGTTGTAGCAGTTGTGATGGAGCAAACAGCTCCGCTGTCTTTGCAGAGTGGGAAAACAGCTGGATGGGTCCATGTAGAGCTGGATGCTGCAGCAGCATCTCCATGGCACCTTCTCTTCTGTACATCTGGAGTTGCTGGAAAACCTCGAAGTGATGTTATAGGTAAAAAGTTCCAAGTGTTCTCATTTGCAGATGGAAAACTAAGGAACCAGGAAGTAAGTTCTCTGATTAGGAAACTGGATTTGGCATGCAGAGCTGGTGTAATTAATAATTCTTGGTTTTATTAGTCATATTCTGTAGATGTTCAGTCACAAATGTTGTTGAACTCTAGCCATTTTTCAGAGACCAAGGAGCTTGGCTGAGTTAGTAGCTGATTTTGGTTGGTTTTTGGTGGGAGTTTTAGCGGTTTGTTTTTGTTGGAGTGTGTGTGTTTGTTTGTTGTTTTGTTTTTAATTAGCCCAAACATTATCAGGAGCATGGAAGAGCCTCCAGTTTTGCAGCATCAGGTAGTTCCACCTGTTAAAATAATAGTCCCTGAACTGAGAAACCCAATGAATCTGTTGAGCTCTGAGCAGTAGCAACAGGCAGCTGTACAGGGGAATTTCTGCAGTTCAGTTTGTCACTTGCAGTAGAATCTCTCTGCTACATCTGTTGCAGTGAGGGATATGTTTGCCATTGAAAGGTGGAGGCATCCACAGGGCTGAATCATGCAGCAGGACTTCTGCTGCACAGCCAGAGAGAAGCCACTTTGCTGAAATCTCACTTCACCTTTTATTCTTCTAGGTCAGATGTGCTGGTGTGAGGCAAATGAGCAAATAATGATAAAAAACCTGTTAATCTTCTCAGTAAAAGAAATTCCATATATGAAGGAGATAAGAAGATGATTGTTTTATTTGCTATACAAATTTTACTCAAACATTACCATCCTCAAGTTTCATCATCCTTTGCTGTGTGTCCTCATGCCCAGTGACAAGGTTCATTCAGTTTTGGCTACTTGTCCACATTTCTTAGAGAAAACCTGTAACTAAACCACTAAGAAGAAAAACTTTTGAATTGTCTGAATAATTACACCTATAGTGGCAAATTTGTTTTAACCACAAAACAAATGTTGGTTGTGGTGGGAGTGGAGTGATGTATATTTTGTTTCATTTGGAGGATTATTGTTTTATTTCCTACTGCTGATACAAAAACAAAACCAAAAGCAACCCACCAGCAGAAATGGCCTTTCTCCCTCAGAGAAGAACATTTTTTTTAAAGAGAAGCAAGTATCTCTACTTGCAGATCATAGATGGAACTGTTCCGAGCTGAGGGAGGAGGAAATCAGTTGGTTATTCAAAATGTGGCCAAAAATCAGGAAGGGCAGCATGGGGATTAGGAGGAGGGAAAACACTCTGATGAAGTTCCTCTGTTGGGAAAGACCAAGACTGGGGAAAACTCCTGTGGAGGCGGGGGGAGGTGGTGGCAGGACTGGTGTCTGCAGGGGTGACAGCAGCAGGGGAGTTGGGAGGGAAGGAGAGCTCATGAAAACAAGAGTAATAATGGAAGACAAAGGTGAGAACAGATGACTTTGACTTCTTGTGCTGTAGTGGAATGATTTAAGGGCAGAAGATGATACAAGATGCTGGAAAAAAAACATTGATAGTCTAAAAAAAGGAGGATTTTTGTGACAAAGCTTTCATCAAGCAGGCGTTAAGCATCACTGAAACCTTAGTTAAATTAATCTGGACAGCTTTCTGCTTTACTGAAAGCATCTCCCACAGGTTTCCATTTCACCTCCAGGTAAGAAAATCCCTTTGTGAATGAGTACTTTGGGCTGCTGCCACTCTACTTTCAGCTCCTTCCTCAAAACTTTTTGCTGTTAAATGTCTCACAAGGAGTTAAACAATTGAACATGACTAGACTAAGCTACATATGCCCGCATGGGACAGAAAATAATTTGGAAACCTTACCAAAAAGAATCAAATATATTCTCTTTTTATATATTTTACTCTCACCTCCTCTGTCTTTCTGCTTCATCCTCCTGGAATGCAAGAAGGAATTTTGTGTTTTCATTGTTGTTTCTGTTCAGTGTGGTAGATGATACTAGAAACAAATAACAGTAATTTTTAAACTCTTGGAAATAACCAAACAGTGGGTGATACAGTAAGACATATATCAAATTATGAGACTGTTCTGGGTACATTTAGCAAATGGAGGTAGGTAATTTTATTTGATTTTCAGGTTTGATTTTAGCAGTTGAAGAAATTAATAATGTCAAGTACTGTTGGTGAAAATTATTTTGAAGTTAGCTTTTGAAATAAAGTCTGAAGTCAGAGGAAAATAATTTTTCTGAAAAGTCATTTTCAGTGACCTTATGGAGCTGGTAAATAGCGTCTCCTAAGAAGATTATCTGAGAGACCTAGAAGAACATGAGAATTAGCAGCTAAGGAGGCACTTTTGAATGCATAATGGAGATTCTCTGTCCTGATGCAAAGGACAGATGGGATGTACAAAGAGAGACTGTTAGGGCTAGATCAGATACTCCTTTTGCTTTTGAGCAGTTTAAGGATTTAAACATAACGTGAAAATCAAATGTGCAAAATCACAAAATAGGTTTACATTATCAGAGGTTTTAAATAAGAACAAGGGAAATCTTGTGATGTATATAAATTAAGAGGAAAACAATGTGTAAATCAATTAATAGCAAGATGCATAATGTGGGGAGGGTTGTGGTGTGACAGATTTCATTTATGTTATTAATAACACAGATAATTACCTAAATTAATAGAAAAAAAAAACCCTAGTAGTGGCCAGAGCAGAGAAAAACTGCTAAAAATGCAGGAGTAAGACAGATATTTAAGTGTACAGGAGCTGTTAAAATCTACCTAAGTATGCTTTAGGATGCAGCTGAAATAATTTTTTACTATTTGAAATTATCTTTAAGAATTCATAGGTTACAAAGAGATTGCTGAGGATGGGAGATAAAAAAAATAACATTTCTGTTTAAAAGGGGGAGAGGAGAAAGACCTGGACAATTACAGGTATTTTTATCTGACTCAAATTTTTGAAATAAGTTTGGAAGTACTTTGGAAGTAGGCCTGGGTTGTGTAGACCAAGTCATGTCAAATCAATGTGCCTTCCTTGTTTGACAGGGCAATGGGATAAGTAGGATAAAGGAGATGTGGAGTGCAGATATTTTGACTAAAGCTTTCACACTGTTCAAGTCATTTCCATAAGTAATCTACACTCCAAATATAATTTCCATAAGGTGGGTGCATAGTTGTTTACAGAATGTGTAAACCAGAACCTGTTCATTCTCAAATGGTGAAGCCATTTAAGTAGATGAGCTCACAGGTTCCTTCCTGAAAGCAGTTTGAGAATAATTATGGTAGTCAAAAGGAAAAACCTCAAAAAAAGTGTGAATGACACTGTCTTGGTAGGGCAGGGTCAAAATTCTAAACAACCCTTGCTGAAACAACAGGATCAAATTTAGTGCGAAAAGAAATAAATCAAAGTCACAGCTGTATAAAAACACTCACATGACTAAACAGTTGTGTGATGCAAATCTCTTGAGCTCTAGTGAATGGCAGTGGATAATTAGCAGCAGTGTCACACTTCTGGAAGCAAACAAATGTGGATTCACTGAATGGTTTGGGTTAGAAGGGACCTTCAAATATCATCTGGTTCCACCCCTGCCATGGGCAGGGACACCTTCCACTATCTCATCTCCAAGCCATATCCAACCTGGTCTTGAATACTTCCAGGGAAGAATTTCTACCTTAGGTCCAGTCTTAACTTGCCTTCTTTAGTTTAAACCCATTGCTCCTTATCTGTCACTACAGGCCCTGGTAAAAGTCTCTATCCATCTTTCTTATAAATCCTTCTCCATCTTATCTTTTTTAAGTATCCCAAGGCTGCCATAAACCTCAGAACTGCTAAAGCCTTTTCTTCTCCAGGCTGAACAGCCCCAGCTCTCTCAGCCTTCCCTTACAGGAGAGGTGCTCCAGCCCAAGTTTGCTGTTGCAGCTGTGCTGTTTGTCTCTGGTGAGACTGGTTAGAATTTTCAGATGCACATTTTCTTGTCTAGAAAGGAGATTTCATGTTGTACCTTGTTTACAGAGCCTAAGAAGGAAACCACTGACGTGTGAAAAGTAGTACCTTTATCTTTAGAAACAGCTGATTCCATGAGAGGAGCTGCAGGGCTGTGTGGCCAGCCAGCTTTCTGCAGGCGGCTGCCAGTCCTTGAACCAGAATTTGGGAGTTGTTGAGCTAAAAAAAATTCTTATTAATCAAAACAGCTGGGAGGAAAGCCAAATGCTGGGCCATAGCAGAAATGAGTATGCTGCTTATATTAGATAGAAGTGAATTATTAGCGTACTTAAAATTTTAGAGGCTTGGGAGCTGATGTGGTTTTGCCTGATTTTTTTTTAAAATAAATGAATAAAGAGGAAAGATGTTTAGCTATCTGCTTCATGCTTTTGTAGCAAATTATTAGACTGTCGAAAAACTGTAGTGATGTAACCAAACTGCCCACAATCCTAACTCCCAAAGTGGTGGTCTTTTTTGGGATAGGGGAAGGAGTATACACACAGTGTACTACTGTATGGCATACAGTAGTAGTCACTAAACAAGAGTTTACTCAATCTATGCTGCATCCTAGAATACAGTATAGAATATTTTTTCATGTCATTGTCTCCGTGTAAAATTCCTCCTTAAGCTTTAACTATTTTGCAGTTTTATAGTTTTTGTATTGTGTAGTGAAACAGAAGCAGAGCAAAGGAGAGTAGCAATTCTATAAAGAAAAGGTCTTGGATAAGGGGAATTTACTTTGGGAATAAGTAGTTGGTATAAGTATGGTGAAATGATGGTATAATGGGAGTGTACACTTGTGTGTAAAATGAGGTGTGGATGATAATGCTGCAGGTTGGTACCTATTTAATTACTCTATTTTAGAATCATAAAATTACAGAATCACAGACTGGGATGAGTTGCAACGGAACTTAAAGATTATCCAGTCCCACCTCCTGCCATGGGCAGGGACACCTTCCATAGACCTGGTTGCTCCAAGCCCTGTCCCACGTGGTCTTGAACGCTCCCAGGGATGGGACAGCCACAGTCTCTCTGGGCACCCTTTGCCAGGGCCTCACCACCCTCACAGGAAAGAATTTCTTCCTGATACCCAATCTAAACCTGACCTCTTTTAGCTGAGACCACTTACTTGTACGAATGTACCCTCATTGGTTTATTTCCCCCTAATGTTTCCCATTCAATTTGAAGTTTATATGTAGCAAATCCAGTTCTATTGTGTTTCTGGTTTGAGTATCCCTTGGAGAAAGTCTGGACTATGCTGAGCATGAATGTATTCACTTTTAGTTGATAATTTGCCCTTCTTAATTAAATACTAATATCCCATACTAATTAAATACGCAATTTCAATTTCAATTCAAAAGTGTAAATTTTGTTCTTGGGGTTACAACTGATGCTGCTTCTGCAGTGCAATGATGTGCAGCTGGATGCAGGCGGAGTCCATGCATCAGCCTTGAGTCTGGGACACCCTCTGGGTCTGGGACACCCTCTGAACTCTGAAGATGTAACCTCCACAGTGAACAGGTGGCTTCCCTTTATTTCGAATGACTGCTTCCACCAGATTTGGCATCCCACTTCTTCTCCTGTCATTTAGAATTTATTTGCACCAAAAAATCTCCTTGACCTCAAAGCCAGACTCCTTGAGTCTGCACTCCGTCATGGAAGGCTTAGGTGGGATTCCCCAGAGGGTGATTGGGCACTGAGTGGGCTCCTCAGGGAATGGTCACAGCCCCAAGGCTGACAGAGCTCAAGGAGTGTTTGGAAAACGCTCTCAGACACAGGGTGGGATTGTTGGGGTGTCCTGTGCAGGGCCAGGAGTTGGACTTTGGTCACCCTTGTGGGTTCCTTCCAGCTGTGGACATTCTCTGGTTCTACACGTCTGTCTCCAATGTTCCAGACTGGCACAAGGGCATTTGCAAGGCAAATACAACACAGAGCCAGTGTGAAACAGTGCTACAGGGCAAGAAACTATGGGATACTGATTATTTTTGTGTCCTATTTATTTGTAAAAAACTTGTTCATGAAAAGAAGAAAATCTCCACTTGTTACCACCCTGCTTGCCAGTCACAGGGCTCATTCCTTCTCACCAATTGCTCTGGATCTGTGGACAGCAGCTTCAGTTTCATAATCCCAGTCTAGTATCTTTTTAATAGCATGCTGTTGCTGATATATTTTTCACATCAGGAAATGAAAATTATTTTGATGAAGAGCAGTGCTAGTTTTAGCTCTAAGATAGGATTAGTCTACTTTCCAGTTCTTGTTTCTAAACAGAATTTGTGCCAACTGGAAATTTTCCAGATGGTTGAAAAATGACATGGGAGCGGTTTGGTCAGGAATATTTGCTTTTTCACCCTGGGGTTCCTTCCATCTGCCTAATAAAACAATTATATCACTGTAAGACTGAAATTCCCTGTGTTGTCTGGAAGTGGATGGTACTAGTGGCTGTTAAGTCAGATGGAAACCTCTGCTTATTTTTCTACCCTTCTGTACCCAGTACAGAATCTGTATCTGTCATCTCAGCCTTTTTGGGTGCTGGAATCTGCTTACTAAGTCCAATAAATCCTCTTTCCTGGCCTGCACAAGCCCAGTTTTCTGATGTGTGCTAAATACTTGATGTCATGAGGTACTGTAACACTGTAAAGTTCTAGAGGCTAATTATGCATTGTGGTGTATACTGGAAATTAAAATATGCTGTTGAAATATTTTTAATAGGCAGGTAAACCATTGTGTGGTGTTCCCTTGGTATTTCAACATCTGTGCAGCTTGAGATCCTGGCTTTCTCTAAAGACTGGGACCTCTGATGGGGAAGAAAACAGCTTCTCCAAGTGTAGAAATGTTTCAAGCACTTTTTTTGTTCCACTGAAGTTTATTCAAACTGGAAAGCATCTTCAGTTTTTTTGTAGGTCAGTGCTGAACTGGGGGTTCCAGTGACAATCTAGAAGCAGCATGGAGGGAAGAGTGTATCATCTCTGTTTATGCAGATGCTTTCCATCCATTTTCTGCCATGATCTGCAAAATCAAATTCACAGTTAAACTTTTCAGACTGATAACAGCATTAAAAGGAGTTATACCCTCTAGATTATAGCTCATTTGAGCCTCCTCTGAGGACACCAAATCAGTGAATGTGGGAGAATGAGAAACTCTCAGTTTTTTATAACTCTTTCAATGCAATGTATGAACATCAATATTTTAGTCTGTGGAAGTTCTAGTGTTTGAAGTTAGGAGGAACAGACTGTTACCTGTAGTTATTTCTTTTTCTGAACTGAAATTTTATGTGTATGTATATATATATGTATATGTATGTATGTATATGTGTATATATATATTTACACTGATGTCTTTATATTTTAGCACAATTCCTGTTGTGGGAAAAGTCTACATCCTCTGTAATAATTTAAAAAAAATCTGTTCAAATAAATGCATCAAGTGCAATTGTTCTCTTATAAACAATTAGTGAACGAAGGACTACAAGGAGCAATTAGGTTAAAAAGAAAATAAGTATAAAGAATTGATGATGGATTTTCACTGGCAAGCTACAGAAGGAGATGTGCTGTATTCCTCTGAGTATGTGGCCTCCTCTGGGCCTGCTCCATCAGGTTCATGTCCTTTTTGCAGTGGAATCCTCAATGCTGGATGCAGAAGAGGGGCAGAATTCCCTCCCTCAGCTCTTGCACATTGTTTTTGGTCCAGCCAAAGACATACATGATATATATCAATGTGATATCAATAACCCCCAATTTGTCATATTTGTAAACAGCATATTTCCTGCTCTTCCAGCCCACTGATGATTTTTTCTTTAGTTTTCTTTTTACCACTTCCTTACATGTTTATCTCTGATACTTCTGTTTATGCCATGAATTCTGAAACACCATTTACTTGTAGTTGATGTAGGTTTGCTATAGACTCCACTCAGCCACTTGACTGGAGGCAAAGTATTCCCATCCTTGGTTTATCTTCATTGTACAAAGAGCCTCCAGTCTCCAAGGCTGGAGCTCCTAGGAGCTGCTCAGATGTACAGACAAACAGACCTGCTTGAGTAATTTGCAGATGAGGTTTAAGACAGGGAATGACACATGGCTGGGACTGAGAAGAGCAAAGAACAGTCAGACAGCACAAGCAGAGCATTAGACAGTGGTCACAATGCTGCTGGTTGTGACTGAGGGGGTCACTGACTGGGGGCTGCAGAGGAAGTAGAGAGAGGATGATGATGAGAAGATGTGCACTGGTGGGTCAGGAGTTTCCCTTGTACTGTTTTCATCAGTTAAGCAACATTTATGGAGCTGCATGATATTAGATTCTATTCTGCTCTCCTACTTTTTTTTTTTTTTTTTTTGCTTCATAGTCACTTTCAAAATTGTCAGTGTCCTTTCCAAATCCAGACAAGTTGAAATGTTGAAACTTTATTTTTAGTCCTATTCGTGCAGTTTGCAGTGTTAGAGGAGAGGGAGAAAGCATTCCCCATGACTGATGAGAACAGCTGAAATGCTATAAATGTTGATCACTGTAGGCAAAACAGTAAATCAGGAACAGGCAATGCAAGCATTTTATTAGTTTAAACTGTCCCATGGCTTGTTCTTGTTTATTTTTCTCGTTTAACTGTGTTGACAGTGTCAGGGAATAAGTAGTGTGCATTTTATGGTTGTTTTACAACGTTGCATCTCCAAGAGTATAAATAAGACACAGTGTCTCAGCTCTTGGTGTTGCCTTTATTGTAGTTCATCCTTGCATTTAGTATTTTGCACACTGATGTCCTGAATATGCAACACAGCAACAGAGGTGTCCCCTGACGCTTCCACAGCCTCAATAACAGATTTTTAAGAGGCTGAGGTTTCTATACTCCAGTTGGGGATTGTGTAGAAGTAAAGTGTTTCAGAATGAGTTATGAAAACTCTGCTTCTACTCCCATGGTGTCCCGTGAGTCTGTGGTTTCCCACTGTGACTGTGGGTCTGTCCTGGCATCAGTGTCACCACATGAACAGGACAGTGGGGTGGCCTCAGAAGACTTGAGGACATGAAATTGCAGTTGCTAAAGGTCAGTGAAAAATAGTGTCATAATAAGATGGATATTTGTGTAGCTTTTCTTACAATATCAAAGTTTATATATCAAAGTTAATAGGAAGAAATTCTTTAATGTGAGGGTGGTGAGGCCCTGGCACAGGCTGCCCAGAGAAGCTGTGGCTGCCCCATCCCTGGAAGTGTCCAAGGCCAGGTGGGACAGGGCTTGGAGCAACCTGGGATACTGGAAGGTGTCCCTGCCCGTGGCAGGGGTTTGGAACTAGGTTAGATTTAAGGTCCCTTCCAACCCAAACCATTCTATAGTTCTATGAATATGAATGATTTTCACACAGCTTCTCATAATAAATAATTTCAATCTTAGTTTTGTGCACAGGTTTGATCACCAGTCCCTTATTTATTATTATCTCTAGCACTTAAGTTTGGTTGTGGAGTTGTTTTATTCTTCTCCTGGAGTGCCAGCTAACTTTTTATGAGAGATATGAGCTTGTGTCTACATTAGCATTTTGAGTCTGAGCTGGGCATTCTCATGAGGCAGCTTTCCTGTTGCTCTTCATAAACTGTGCTTTTACGTTCACATCACAGAGCAGTTCATGAACTGGATGCCTTTCAGATGAAATTCATACAGAAGATGCACTCTAGTAGCGTGCCTGATATGCTCCAGCTGCTAATGGGCATTCAGTTTGTGGCACCTGATCAGAAAATCCTCAGCACCAACTGTTTTGCTGCGGAGATCTGCTCCTGGAACATTCCTTATTAACATAAATGTAGCAGATTTTGGTAAAAACTAATTAAGGTTATTTTTCTTCCTTTTTTTGTGTGCTAAATTAAGATAATAAGAACTTTATAAACATATACACAGTTATTTGTTCCTTATGCTTCTAATTAATTGTTGGGCTTAACAGGAACAAGATACAAGCGATAGCTGGTATTGTACTATGAACATTCTTAAATCCAATGCAGATGAGCCCCTTGGAGTTCACTACATACATTATCTCCTCAGTTATTGTTTGAAATCTTAAAGCAAACAAAAATAGGCTGTTTTTTCAGGACAGTCTGAATATTTTCTTCACGTCTTTTTTCTTAGCATTATTTTTTACCATTCTCAAGCCAAAATGTTAGGTTGCTATTTGAAAAACAAATGCATTAAATCTTCTACAAATCTGTTCAGGTTTTGATTTTTTTTTTCACTGACAAATACAATGCAAAAGAGAAAAATAAAAGACAACTATTACGTGATGTTGCACAATAATGGTAGCCAGCACTGGAATCAAATATAGCTTTTCAGGGAACAAAGAATGATGTCTCTACAGAACACTCCCCAGCACTGGGGTTGAAATTAATGGATCTGGTCATAGAATGTGCACTTTGCCAGCTGGTTTGAAAGAGCACTTCCAGCATTTCAGGGAGCTCATACAGCATCTGGAACTGGAGTGCTTCAAATATGGTGTTCCCAGAAAAGCTGTAGCTGATGATACAGTAAAATAACAGTGCTCCTATAAAGAAGAAATGTAAAGTGTGGATTTTTCTTTTAGCTCAATCGTTGGGTGTGAAATTGAATTGAGAACTCTCCAAACTATATTAAATCAGCCCCTTGGCATTGCCGCAGGAACAATTTATTTCATCTTGAAGGAGCCTTTGGTTTCCAGATCAGTGGAGCTAAGCAGGAGGAATGTGCGTCACATTGAGGTAAACAGGGATGTGAGCTGGTTAAAAACAGAAAAGGCAACGCAGCAAAATTCTGTGCCCCTGACATTTGTCAGCCTCTACTGAAATGTGAATGCATTTCCATTAAGCTTTGGGGCAGATATTATCTCTGTACCTTTTGTTGTGTGATGAGCTGGAAGACAAAGAAAAATTTATTTGGTTCAGCTGATCTTTCAGGAGGGACATCTATGTTGTTGTGTTCACCAGGATGCTCGCAGTGCTGTCATGCCGTGGTGGGCATGTAATGCAGGAGGGCTGGTGAGGGATGGATGCCTCCTCCTGCCTTAGTCCCAGCGTGAGGTGGGACCAGCAAACTTCTTCCAGCTTTTGAAGTACTTTTGCCATCAGGGCTCTTTGAGAGATGACAAGTTACAAATGTCTTTACAACACTGTGTAATGTCTGTTAGACTTTCTCAAAGTCCCTCTCTGGAACAAGACACTGGATCTGTAAGCAGTAAGCATTACATCAAGTATTTCTGCTGTCAGAATGATTTTGGCACAATGTGGAGGGCAGAACACCCAATGCATCCTTCAGGATCTAAAAGTTCTATGCAGATGCCTGTGAACAGCCCCAGTGTGTAAGGATAACACACAGGATGTGTGAACCATGGACCAAGGCTGTGTTTTGTGGGCAGTGTGCTCCTGCTTAGGGTTGGTTCACTGAAAATTGCAGAGCAACGAGGCCATTGAGCATCACTTCTGAAATACAAACTGTGCATTCTTTACATAGTAAAGCTTAAAGGTATTAGGCTCCCCTTTATCAGGATTGCAGTAATGCAGGCAAATCAATCTTCATTTTACTGGAGAGAGCAAGATTTAATGCTTTTTGTAATGCCCCCCATCTTGAAGTCCAGCCTTAATTTTTTTTTTTGGCTTTACTCTTTTATTTCATCTCTGGTTCACAATTTGCCTGACCTTCACTTCTTGAAAACAGGAGAAAGCCAAGCACAGAGCAACAAACTGAATGGACAGGGGTAGCAAACTGGGTTGGTTTGTTCATGTACCGAGAGAATTGTTCAGATTTGGAAGATGCTAATTACTGTCATGTTTAATGTAAAAAAACCCAAGCTCTTTCCAGCCCTATCTCAATGCTCTAATCTAACTTTACAAAGAAATGAGCAGGGCTGTGCACTGAGTTCCAAGGTGAGGAACACACTTTTAGACAATACAGTAACCAGGAGGTCATTGCAGAGTACCTTGTGATTCTGATTACCTGACAAAATAGCCACTGTTCCCTGGTTTCCCCCCCTTTCAAAATGTTTCACATGTAGAAATGTCCTTTTAAAATGTACCCTGGTGAATGACAGGTGGAAAGGCACATTTTTCCATTGCTGTTGCCAGCTATGGGATTGCATGAGAGACTCCCTTTGGTAACAGAAGGAACATTTTGCAAACCAACATTCAGACAGTAATACTCAGTGTGAATATTTTATTCAAATAATACCCTCCCCCACTTGTAAGAAGGGAGTAGGAAGATCTCACACTCTCAGCTACAGCTACCTACAGTGAAAGGTGAAATAAAAAGCTACAACCTGGAGACCATTGCCTTAAGGGGATCTCTAAATGGTAAATTTGTATTTTATTCTCCTGCCATTACTTAAAGGCAGCAGGACAAGCCCATAGGAATTCTCTATTTATCATCACTGTTTTAAAATATTTCCTGTATTTACAGCACTCCTGGAATTTTAACTGAGAATCAATTGTGGTTGTTCATATGCACTACCAGGATTTCCCAATGAGTTTCATCTTTTTAGAAGCAGAGAATTTGGAGAGGCTATTGCTTATACTGGCTGCTTCTGGGAGTTCTTGCTTTGAAGGAATTTTCACATGTGAGTTATATCAAACTGCTTGCTTGTTTTGTGTGGATCATTAAATAATTGTTAAAAGCACTTCAGATGAACCCAGTGCTTTTAAGTTTTCATTAGACAAATCAGGTTCCCTTTTTGTTTTCCTCTAGTCTTTCCTTTTGTCTTTGAGAACCACAGAAATGCATAGTGCTCTTCCCTAATCTTTCCTTCTTACCTTTTTCATCAAAGCAATTAGGTTTTTTTCTATTTCTGGGCCAGTAGCATTTTGATATGTTACAGGTCTAGTGCCAAATAACTGCCTCAGTTTAAGTCTAAATCTTTTATCAGGCAGTCTTTGTTTAATATCAACACTGTTGGTTATTTTAATTCTGCTAATCTCTTTCCCTTCACATTATTTGTTGATTTCCTTACACACAGATGCAGCAGGAAACACCTCATACTTCAGGTTCTGTTTCCCAAGGCAAGATCCCAGAATGGTTTGACCTGGGAGGGACCATCTCATTCCAGCCCCTGGCGTGGGCAGGGACACCTTCCACTACACCAGGTTGCTCATGTCCCTGTCCAGCCTGGCCTTGAACACTTCCAGGGATGGATATCATCTATCTTTACCTCCTGTGACAGGTTCACAACTTCTCTGATCATCCTTGCAGTCTTTTGTTGCTCTTCCGTCTCGTCTGCATCTTCCTCATCGTGGATGAGAAGAGCCACACACAATATCCAGGCTAGGTCATTACAATACCCTTCACATGGCATTGCCATATCTCAATGCTGAAATCACTTCAGCTCATCTTTTCTAGGCTTCTGTTTTAGGATTTTTGTGTGTATCACCTTAGTGAGTCCTTTATCCCTCTAGAAGTAACTGGTGTGCCTATCCTCTTTGCTATAAACAGGGAATTATTCTGTTCTTATATTGTTTTTTCTACAAGACTCTTCAGTGCACAGCTTTCAGAGTTTTACCAGATTCTGTCTTTTTCCTTGTGCCTCATGAGAGCTTCATAGCTTCGTGGCTTGTCTGGAAGCAGAATATATTCAACTCTGAGATAGGAGTTTGTGTCTTTCAGGGATATTTATATTCAGTACAGAACTAATTTCAGGAAAAACTAATTTCATAATTGTGAATTATATCCCTCTCCCTATTGTGGTTAGTTCCTTGGAGTATCTTTTACATGAATGAACAGGAAAAATTAAAATAGGAAAAATGCTTTCTTTATTTGCTTGCAAAACTCTAGGAAAAGCATTAAGCTAAAGCTCTAAATCACAGCCATCTCCTAAATCAAATGTGTAGCAAGGGTGATAATGAGTGTAAACACACTGAATAATAAAATGTAACTTGGGTTCTGAGTTCTAGGGCTGTAATCCAAAGCTCACTGATGTCTATGGAGAGGCTTCCATTGATTTGAATTAGGCCTTGGCTTTAGTCCTGAATGAACACAATACCAGTGGAGCTATTCATGAAAGAAATGTTTGGAAATAAATCACAGGAACTTGCTGTGTCAGAACCCAATTCACTTGCTAATTATGGCTGTCATGTTTTACAATGCTCATTGTGTCGATACTTTGTCATAGTCCCTCACATGGACTAACCAAATTCAATCTTAAAAAAATAATTTGCTGCCACTGCTGTAATTGGAACGTTGTTTCTGGATCATTACTCTGATGTTTGAAACCTTCTTTAACTTCTAGACTAAACCTATTTATGCCAACTGTTTCCACTTGTTTTATGCCAGTGTAGTCTTCTAGATTTACTGCATACAGTGTGATTTGTCCTTGCTCTGAACAGTACTGGTAAATTACTGATGACTGTCCTATCTCCTCTCAAGCTTTGTTTTGTTTTGCTAAATAAGCCAAGCATTTCAATTTCTTATTTAGTAAGTTGTTAATTCATAGAATTATGGAATGGTTAAAGATGGAAAAGACCTGTAAGATCATTGAATTCTGCCATTAAGCCAGCGGTGCTGTGATGGCCACTGTTCCATGTCCCCAGGTGCCACATCCATCCACCTGCCTTTTGAGCACTCCCAGTGATGATGATTCCACCAATTGCCTGGTAGTCTGTTCCAGTGCCTGTCAACCCTTTCAGTGAATAAATTGTTCCTAATGTCCAGCCTAAATCTCTCCTGGCTCAGCTTGAGGCTATGTCCTCTTGTCCTCTTGCTTGTTCTCTGGGAGCAGAGCCTGACCCCCACCTGGCTGTCCCCTCCTGTCAGGGAGTTGTGCAGAGCCAGAAGGTCGCCCCTGAGCCTCCTTTTCCTTGGCTGAGTCTCCTCAGTTCCCTCAGCTGCTCCTCATCAGACCTGTGCTCCAGACCCTTCCCCAGCTCTGTTATCCTTCTCTGGACTCATTCTAGCACCTCCCTGTAACCTTTATCTGGATCTGTTCCCATTAATCTGCTTAGGATATAGGCAACAAACCCTGCATTTTTAATGAGCTGCTACAGTGCTCTATACAATGCTGTTAATACTCTCCTCGCTTTACTGGAAACACTTTTCCAAATATATCCAGCATTTTGTTTACCTCCCTATGGCTGCATTTCACTCATCACTGTTACCATGTGACTTGCAGGGTCTTGGTCCCAGATGAGTCCCATTTTGTGCTAGAAATAGTTCTTATTCAAGGAGGGCATAGGTTTGCCCTTGTCCTCAGAGGCTTTTAGCTCCTGTCTGTCACTCCAGTGCTCATTTCTTCCTTGCATGGTGCTCTGTTTGTTCTCGGCATTGGCTGTCCTAAATGATAACCATCAAGCTGGAGTAATCAGCAGCTTTAATTAGCATGGTCCTACTTTGTGCTAATTTTGTTAATTTAGAAAACAAACAGAAAAGAACTTTGGAAATGGCTAGAGGCACTGAGTGATGGGAGCTGACAGAAGGTGACAGGAGAGAACTGGAGAAAGGTGCCCAGTGTTGGGCAGAGGAATAACAAGATGAAGAGAGGGCACAGGGCCCAGGAGAGAGAAGTAGGAACTTGGTGAAGAGAACGTTGCTCACATTTTCCAGAGCATTAATTGGGCCTCATTGAGACATACTTGGGATGGATGAAGACACTCCAAAATCCCAGAAATAAACACATAACTCATGACTTTCTACATTTTGACTTTTTAAGAATAGCAACACTGCTGCTTAACTTTGGATGTTTCCTTTTTTTCCCCCAAGTTTTCAAAGTGCTTGAAAGTTCAAAGATGTACTTTTAAAAAGCATTTTAAAAGTACTGAATCCTAAAAGCACTTTAAAAGTCTCAAATTGAGAGGATTATGAGTCTTGAATAATTTATCCACAAAACTTGAAAGGGAAAGAATTTGCTTAGGTCTTTAAAATGCATATGATAAATTTTCTTATAGATTGGAATGACTCTGAAAGACTTTTATCCAGATAAGTGCATTCAGCAGATATTAGAAGTCACAAGCAATAGCAATTAAGGCATAAGGCTTTTCCTGGGAATTGATATCAAGCTCAGAGGAGTGGGGATGGCTCAAAAGGCAGCTGAGGGCCATTAATGTCACTTGATGATTAATGACCTCTGCTGAGATCATTATTATTATCAGCTGAAAACATTAAAGAAAAAAATCCAGATTTATGAATCTTTTTAATGGGAGTTGCAGTTTCAGTCAGTGCAGTGGAAGCATCCCCACTGTGGATAGACTGCCCCTTAATAGTATCAAACAGAGGGCTTGATTTCTCTCCTCCCCACAGCATTTTCAGGAGCGTTAATCAAGGCTGGGTCTCTAAAGCTGTGCCAGTATAAAACTGAAAAGCAAGCAGAATAAAGTCCATAGTGCTTTAAAGTTTTCCCAGTGTTGCAATGGCATCCTGGACTTAATCAGCTTTTTTACAGTTCTCCATCTATTCCTTTCAGTCCCCAATCAGAGTGAGTCTCAGTGTAGTCCAGGAAGGTGCCCAGCACATTCCTTGTGCTCACTGTTCTTGGACCCACCTTTGAAATCGTGTCTTCCTTAATGTTGTGTTAGGTCCCTCACCAAGATCTGGGCTCTGGGTTGTGTTACAGAGAGAGAGGGCAAGCACACAGCCCTGACTACTGCATCCAGAAGGGGAGCATCTCTTTGTTAATAAATAATCAGTTGGAATAGATACTTCCCAGTGTCCAGAGAAGTCCATGCATGGTTCCCAGGGTTTCTTCTGCTCTTGGTGAAACTTTTTTTTTAATATGCTGAATCATTTCATTGTTGACTTGTAAAGAAACTGAGAGGTACGACTGGGAAATGTTCACCTTGCTGCGAATTTTTGCCGTATGAGACTTCTGTTATAATGTCTTGATCATTCTATGTATATATGTATAAATACCTTTATATCTCTCACAAAATCATAGAATAGTTTATGTTGAAGACATTTAGGACTAACTGTTAACCCAGCACTGCCAAGTCCCCCCTAATATGTATTTAAATCTGTTTATTTCATTTTAAAAATGTACTGAAGAGGTCTGAAGTAGGTAATAAAGACAACATGAAGACAGAAGCTTTAATTAGTCACTTTATTTTTTATTTGGACTATGTTTCTGAATGCTGTGTGAGTCCTCCTTTACAGAGACACTGGGCCTCTGTCCCTTTCTCTCCCTTCCCCCAGCCCTTTTCCCCTGGTCATTGTGAAGGCTGTAGCATCAAAATTCCAATCAGGACAGGACTGAGATGACTGCTGCTTTTGGCTGACCTTTATACAAATGCCACTGGATGTAAGCTTCTGCTCAGGAAAATGGAATTTTTCAAAAATACAAGCAAAGCAGATAAAAAGTGTAACTGAGGTGTGAAATGTAACCATTTGGACATTGGGTGGTAAGACTAGACCTGCTTGTACAAACCTATGCACCTCTCACTGTTTTGGGGATTGCTGCATGCCTTTAGTCATCCTCTGCCAAACCACAGAGCTCTCACCTCCCTTTTTTCTTCCTTTTTCTTTTTTCATTCCTCCAAAGTATCTCCTGCAGTGAGAGGAAGAGGTGAGTGAGGTCAGGCAGAATGAAATGAAAATCATGAAAGCTTAATAGACCATAGGGAGGTTCCTTTGAAACGATGCCAGCGATGGAATATCAATTATGGGGAGGAAGACCACAGAGCTGGCAGTGAATGAAAAGAGATCAGGCACATGTGCCGTGGTGTCACAGTCCTGGCTGTGGAACTGGGCTCTTTCCCCATTAACTCCTTAACAAATGTCTCACTTTGACAGTAGTTACTCCCATGGTGCTGTTAGTGCTCCCTGATGCAGCTGCACTGTGCTTCAGGATGCATTTTTTCTGAGAAGTTCTGAATTTTTGTTTTGCTTGTAAGCTCAATAGATGAGAACTGAAGTATTGATAGGATTATATAAATTGCATTTTCTTTTTTATCTTCTGTAGTCTCTACCAGTTATCCACTGTAAGGGAAAATAAATTGTTTTCCTGGATGAGAAGCAAACAAGTCGTATTTTAAAACATGTAAAAGTGTGAGGACTTGCAGAGATAGCAAAGAAAACAGAATCCTGAAATGGTTTGATTTCCAAGGAACCTTAAAGATCATCTCATTCCAATTCCCCTCCATGGGCAGGGACACCTTCCACTAGACCAGGTCACTCAAAGCCCCATCCAGCCTTGCCTTGAACATTTCCAGGGATAGTGCATCTTCATCAGGTTGTTGTCAATATACATTAGGCTATTGTAATTATACAAACCCCTGACAGAACAGCCCTCAATGTATATGAAATGCTGTTGCAAATAATCTCACCAGTGTTTTTTTTTCAGAATAAAGCACTCCTAAAAGCAGGGGTTTTGGTCTGGCTGATTCTCCATCTTACAAAACTTCAAGTCTTGATTGCAGTAGCTAAAATGCTCAGATTTGATGTGTGACTCACTGGATGGCACTCTGAAATCTGAGTAAACATGGAGGCTGGACTAAATAATAACTGCCCTCTTTCAGCCTTGTCATTTTATGAATCTATGCTTGTGTGAATGAAAAGACCTGTGCAAGTGTCAGAATTGATTTGAGGACTTTGGGTTTATTTGATGATGTGGAACTTAGTCCTCTATGTGCTCACAGCTTGCAGAGAAATCAGGAGTCTGAGCCTCCAAGGCTGCCAAAGTGCCTTGAATTTCTGTTCATCTCCAAGTCCATGGATGTGGTAAACTCCAGAACTTCCTTTTACAATGCTAAAATATCCCTATTTTTGTCACGAGCTTTTGAGCATGTTTCTACAGCTAAATATTTTGAAGCCTGAAGTTTGTCTTTGGGACAGATCAGTTTTCAGTTGTCCAATTTGTTTCCAGGTGCTGCAGGACCTCTCAAAGAGCAAGCGTGTATTCTCTTAAGTATTTAAATGAAAAAACTTCCAGAAAAACGTATCATGCAATACAAAATGACCCTGCAGTGCTGATGTGGATGTAAGCCTCAGCTGCAGCCTTTGTCTGACTTCACTGTAATTCAGCACAATGGTTGCTTCTGTGCAGATGAGCCCACTGTTGTCTGGTGTTTTCAGTCATGTGCCCTTTCAGCTTCATTTCATATGTCACTGTCATAGGTTTGCTCAACTTTTATGAGAAGTTCAATAGCTGCTGGGTTCTTAATTTGAAGACTTCTTCCCGTAAACTTTTTGCAGAGTTCAGCACTACCAGACTGCTGCTTTCCTTAATTTCTTTTCACAGAGCCTTTATTTTTCTATAGACACCTGTCCCCAAAGGCCACAGGTTAAAACCTCTTGCTTAAACAGTTGCCAAATTTCAGATTGTTGTTTGATTCAGACTGATGTGACAGAGCACAAAGTTGATCTTTAGCATTATTTCTTTTTCCTTTGCAGGAGAAATTTGAAGGTTTGTTCCGTGCCTATGATGACTGTGTGACATTCCAGCTGTTCAAAAGCTTCAGGCGTGTGCGGATAAATTTTAGCAGTCCCAAATCAGCTGCTCGTGCCAGAATAGAGCTGCATGAAACACAGTTCAGAGGGAAGAAGTTAAAGTTGTATTTTGCACAGGTAATGAAATCTGGAATCTACTTCTGTGTTACTGCACAATATTTCTTTAAAAGCTATGCACTAACACTGAATAAAAGTAATAAAGGTTTCTCCCATGCCCAATCTCTCTGATAGAAGATTACTTAAACCTCCTTGTGTTGACTGAGCTGTTTCTGCCCTGAGGGTCTGCAGTAAATTTAAAGGACCACTTAGGACTAAAGTTGCTCATTCAACACACAGAATTATGTATCTCAGAGGCGATTTACAACACTAGGTGTTGTCTTTGGGTAACTCTCTTAACTAACCCTAAGAAAGTGCTAATTCAAAGAATCCAAGTGAATTAAAAAGGTAGGACTGGATTACATATTTCGCTGCAACCCTGAGCCACAGTCAGTCTTCCTCCTGCCTTTTTGACTTTTCCTTTCTGAATACATGAATTACAAATGCTGAATTCCCTAAAAGGAATTTATTGAGTCCGAGTCAAAGGAAGAAGGTAGGCAAAAAAACCACTCCCAGCCTGGAGCTGTAGGTGATTATATCCATCTATTGGAACTGTCAGGTGGGTATTCAGTTCTTTGCAAAGGGAGAAAGAACATAGATCTCCCACAGCAATCTGGGCCCCAGACAGGATAGAGGAAGTTGAGGGAGGTTGAGAACCCAACCACCACCTCTTCTGAATGCAGTTTAATAAACTGATGTGGTCACTGTGGCTTGTGAGGTACCCACTAGTGTTTATAAGCAATGTAGGTGTGCTTTGAGCTGTCAGGTTGGCCCTTCAGAGGACTGAGGATAAGGGCTGGCTCACTTAAAAGTATCAAGCAAACTCATAATGTTAAATTATGAGCCTCTTCATCCTGGTCAGAATAGGAGCAGGAGCAGAACCACAGGAAGATGGGAAGCTACAGCTGTGAAAAAAACAATGTGTTTAATGAGTTAGATAAGCTTAGAAGATCTTACAGCTGGATTTAGATGTTAAGAATCTGCCTCAATCCCATTTTCCATGCTCTGATCTCCTAAATCTGGCTCCAATTCTTTTTCTGAAAGGTTTCAAAACCTGCAGTAAAGCAGATCTGAGAATAGTTTCATTCTAACTGTACATTCAAGAGGCTAATTGAAAACTTGGGAGAACAACAAAAAGAAAAATGTACACAATAGTGATTAGTCTCCCTATATAAGCTGATTTCCTGCAGAGCCATTCTGGTACCTGCACTATGCTCTCCAGTACACGTAGTCTTACAAGAGCTTATTAGTTGTGCTCAGGGAGTGAAGATGTGGAAGCAGCAGTGTCTGCAGCAGTGCCTGGAGCAGTGTCTGGCCTCAGCCAAGCTGAATAACCACTTCCAGACCTACAAGTTCTGGGGAACATGGAGTTGAGAGATCTAGACTGGCTCTTTAGAAACCTCATGTTTGCTGTCATGGAAATAGAGTTTATTGCTTCTGTGCTCGAGCTGGTTGTAACCTTGCTCAGGTATGGCTGCACTACAATTTGTTTATGTCAAGGCTTCTTTAACATACTAGAAAAGAGCAGGAATTAAAATAGATAATTTAAGATGGAAATAAAATAAGGGCAGTTAGTTGCAAGTGACTAAGGAACATCATAGATTCCTTTTTCACTTCAACTAAAGAAATAAAATCTGTAGAAACCTTTCTGAAGTTACTTACAAGGCCTTGGTGGAGGAGTTACTTGTGTAATGTCACTTTTTATTTAGGCATTTAGACCACATCAAAACAGTACCTTTACAGCCTCAAAAATCTCTGAGCTAGCAGCTGGGGCTACCAAAGCTTTGCATTTATCCTGAAAGAACACACATAAGAGGCACAGACATTGTAGCTTTGCTGATGTCATAGCCCCACACTGCTGATTTACTGCAGAGGCACCTGTAAGGCTGAGATGAAATTCAACTCCAGGCCTTCTCTTCTGAGACCGATGCTGAAACCCTGCCTGGGTGGCATTTGGGATGAGAAGGATATGATTGTAGCAGTCATTCCATTTAGCCATCCTGTGGAGATGAGAAGCTGGACACGTGCTGGCAGTGCAGCCCTGGCACCCCAAATATCCTGGGCTGCATCACCTACAGTGTGACCAGCAGGCCGAGGGACATGACTGATCCAGCGAGACCCCACCTGGGGTCCTGTGTCCAGCACCGGGGTCCCAAATACAGGAAAGGCATGGACCTGTTGGAGTGAGGCCAGAGGAAGCCACAAAGATGCTCAGAGGGCTGGAGCCCCTCTGCAGTGGAGACAGGCTGAGAACTGGGGGTGTTCAGCCTGGAGAAGAAAAGGCTCCAGGGAAACCTCACTGTGCTTTTTCAGTACTTAAAGGGGCCTTGTAAGAAAGATGGAAATGGACCTTTTAGCAGGACCTGTTGCAATAAGACAAGGGGAAAATAGTTTCAAACTAAAAGAAGGTTGTTTTAGGCTGGATGTAAGGAACAAATCTTTTACAGTAGGAGTGGTGAAACACTGGCACAGGTTGCCCAGAGGAATTGTGGATGCCCCATCTGTGGAAATATTCAAGGCCAGGCTGGATGGGGCTCTGAGCATGGCTGGAGGGTTAGAGGAGATGACCTTTAAATGACTCTTCCAACCCAAACTGTTCTGTGATTTTATCCTTTACTAAACAGTGTCTTTGTTATGCTTTAAAGATTCAGACCTCTGAGACAGATGGAGACAAGCTTCATTTGGCACCACCACAGCCTGCAAAACAGTTTCTCATCTCGCCTCCAGCCTCCCCACCTGTAGGGTGGCAACCAATAGATGATGCAACACCTGTCATCAACTACGACCTCCTTTATGCAGTTTCTAAACTTGGACCAGGTAAGCTTGGGGTCCTTGGGTGAAAATGTGTCAGGAAAAACAGACAAGAAATACCAGTGTAGATAATAACTGTAGAGGGAGTTGGCATAAAGCTGGAAGTTGCATTAAAATTTGGATTTCAGTTGATGGATGTCACCTGGTTCTTTCCTTCAGAATGAGTTTTGTCATGTGTAGGCACAGAATTGTGTGAGCTTGTGAGAGCTGATCAAAGCTTTGCTTACACCATTTATTATGCTGGGGTTTGTGCCTAGATGAGACAGCTGATGGTTTAGGTGGGAATTGGACAAATGTTTGGCTATGGATGTGAGGAGTTTTTGCTGTACACGACATCTGCTCAGTTGTGCATTCCAAGGTGCAGATTTCTCACTTGAAAAAGTGCACATCCACTGGAGTGGAGAATTTCTCACGTTGTTTGTTGAGAGAGAACTACTGTTCCCCAGTCCCAGTGGGATTGCTCTGTTAGGAATGCTCATTTCCTGCTGAAAACTATGCAGGAGGAATGGGATAAGTTGTAGCCTCCGTTAGCACAGGATAAATGTCAATGGATAATGCATCCAGGCTTTCTTCTCTCTTCCCATCTTCAGCTAACGCCAGGAGTTGAAGCTAGCTGGGATTTTCAAGCAATGCTTTCCCTTGGAAAATGCTCATCTGATGAAACCAAAACTTTACATAGGAGAGGGTTATTTTTGTTTTAACTAAGTCATCTTTACAAATAGTTTTCTTTCAAAGCTGTTAAAGCATCCTGTTTTAGAATTTTCAAAATGAGAAAGGTTCCAGATTCAGGTCTAAGCAGTATCATTTACAAATTAATCTAATTTACATTCATAAGCAACAAGGAAAAAATAGCCTATTAAATTATCTTCATACTGAAATAAAACACTTCAGATCCAATCTAATAACAATTGTGGGGGTGAGCTCATGAAAATTTAGCAGTTTATTTTTGAAATTCTTGTGGGATGAGAGAATTGTTTTCTCCCCAGCTGTACTGGGAATGCTGCTTGCTCGCTCTGAGAGCAGCTTCCAATTGCAGACACCTAAGCATTGGGGCTTTTGTGCAACTACACCAAAGGAACTCAGAGCTGGAGTGCATGGGGTGCAGAAAGATATTTCATTATTCACAAGGTTTGCAGGATTATCACCTATCTTTTTCAGATGGGATGTCTCACAAGAGGAAAATATGTATCAGGAGATTCCTATGGTTTGTTTCCCTTCAGCAGGAAAGCCTGTAGAAAAAGGCTGTCAGGTGGAAGACTTCATACAATATTGCATATTATTTTTTCCAGGAGTGATACTTTTCTTCTAAAATGCTGAATAAAAGAAAAACCAAAAACCTCCTTTTTTTCCCCTCTCTGATGCAGCAGTGTTATAAATGGAAACATGTAAACGAATTCCTGAGCTAGCTGGGTAATAAATCAATTCCTGTTCTGGAGCAGTGGAATGTGAAATATCACTCATTGTCCCACACTCTGGGACAGCTTTGCGTGAAGGTCAAATTCACCCGGATTTAAGGAGCCTGCAGGGAGCAATATGAAAAGCCATTGTGTGCTCTCTTCATTCTATTTTTAGCACTTGTTAGAGGGATCAATTTTAGTTAACTGCAGCGGCGGGTTTAAAATAGTGTTGCTGTTCTCAGTTGTGCATTTACTATGTTTAGAATTTCATTGAAAAACAAATCCCTCTAACACTCCTTCCTCTGTATTGCAGCAGTAAAACACTGCTGGACCTCAAACAGCATTGGTAGCCTCAGAGAAGACATTTTTTTCATTCAAAACCACAATTTAAAAATGTAACTACGGCTTATCAGCTGTCGAAAAATACTCACTTGGCACAGTTGTTTACAGAGCTGAGAATGTTAGAATCTGACTTCCATGTCTTTAACTTGTGAGGAATCACTGCTGTATTAAATGCAGTGATTTGGTATAATAAACATCTGAGGACCAGGAAAAACACATTAGGGCTTCTAAATAGTGAACAGTGCCTTTGTATGCCCTCAGCATAAGATGAGTTTTATTGTCCTACTTCACTGGAAATGCAAGATGTACCACATGGACACAGACCCATGCACCTTTCCCATTCCCTAAATCCAGGTGGTCTCCTGTCACAGGATGGTGCCATAATCATCATAGCCACAAAATTAGAGACCAAAACTGTCCCTGGGTGCAAAATATTGGGAAATTTGCTCCAGAGTATAGGAAGTATGCTGGAAGTGAGTTAACACATTTGCTGTGTGCCAGCAGTTTTGGGACAGGTGTTTTAGCTGCAGCAGTGACAGGCTGGCACCTTGGAGATCTAATGGAACAGATTTCTTTCTGTGCTCAAAAGGAAGCTGGTTCCTTCACATGGGATTGAGATCGGTGAGGGTGCATTTACTCCTTAGGGAAGATCGTGGCATATTTAATTAAGTTCCTGCATGACTGATGTATATTCTCACTTTCTGCAGATGCAGAAATTAGGCTTTAAATGAGGCATGAACAGAGTGGATCAGTCAGAGCCAGGAACCGTGACTGTGCTGGTCTGACCACCAGCCTACAATCTTTTCAATATATTGCAAATAAAGGAGAGCAGTCGTTCGTCAGTTTGATGGAAAACACTTCCACTGTCAAGACAACTTCCAGTAGTTTGATATGCTGATGAAGATGTGCAGACATCAGGGCCTGGACTACAGAGCAGCTTGATAGGTTACAAGCATTCCTGTAGGAAAAAGCTAGCTCCAAGTTAGGCTAGGTGAGGATACAATCTGGACTTGACAGGCAAACAATCAAACAACCACCCCACCTTGCAAACATATTTTATATGAGAAACATTTGCAAGGTGGAGGGAGTCTCCAGGTCCAGCCTGTATGTACAGCAGAGCTGCTCCTCTCAATGGATGAGCAGCTGTTTGCTGTTTATTAGTGCAGTGGTTTGCAAACTACCCTCTTGGCACTAGAATATGCTCTTTCTTTTCTGGAAAGCAGCCCTCCCTCTCCCTATCCACTCCCCAGCCTGCCTATATCTGCCCTCCTTCCCCCACTGCCTCTTTCTTCACAACAGTCTGCCCTGTACCTCCTCATTTCTAACTCTGCATTCCAGAGTGCCTTTCCCCAGGATCCCAGGTGCCACCTTGACTTCCCCTTGCCAGCCTCAGCTCCTGCTCTGCCCTGGGTTTGGCTCACCCTTCCACAGGGAAGGGGAAAACAGGTGAGAGCAGGACCCTGCCCAGGGAATGCCATACACAGGGATTTTAAACCATCTCACAAGGCAGATGTTCTGTGCCCGGGGGCTTTCAAACTCTCATGTTTGTCATCACTGATTCAAAGCAAATACTAAATATCTCATATGACTCCCAGGGAGGATTAAAAGGGGATGGAGGGACAAACAACTGGTGATAGATAAAACTTTTCATCTCTGTCCTTCCTCTCCCTGCTGTTCTGTGGCTGCTATTGTCCTTCCATTCTCTTACCAGGAGCAGGGTACAGGAGAGCTGCTGGATGGAGAACATTTTTCCTCTGGCTGGGAGAGGAGGGTGCCCAGCTCCTGCAACGTCAGTAATGGGCTTCCAGGGAGCAGCTCCTCCACTTTGCTGTGGCAGATTTGTGCTGCAGAGGTGTATTATGGAAGCCTTAAGTATTTGTGGAATGGGCTGTAGCTCTTCTGTTACAAACATGCACCCATACAAAAGACCTCCTGTTATTTGCATCCTGTTATTTGTAAAGCACCTGGATGAAGGGACTGTAAGTGGAAGGTATTTTCATGATGCTAATGCCACATTTACATGGAATGGGTAGCTCTGAACTCATTAACCTTTGCTCATGAGTCTGAATTAGGGATGAGGTAGCTACATGTTATCATTAGCATCTGTTCATTATCCTTTATGTATATGAACGTGGTCTTTGCTGGACAAAAGGGCCCTGTTAGACAGGAGCTGCACCATCAAGGAAAGGTCACAGTATTGACTCACAAAGAGATAGAAAATCCTATACCATTATTTTTAATTCTGAAATATCATAAGTTGCTTCTGTGCTCATCTTTCTTGAGTCATCCAAGGCTTTACTCCTTGGGTTTACTCCTGGCTCATCCCGTCACAAAAGGTAGGGCCCAGTGACATAAAAGCAGCTGTGCTCATTGTTAAGGGAGAAAACTTCAAATTCATACTGTTTTTCTTATGCAAAGCAAATGGTTAGAGAGGAACATCACTGCCGTTTTCAGGGGCATATCAGAAAGTTTTTTGGACAAATCTATATAGTGGATGTGCCACAGCTGAATTCTTCCCTGAAGGGCAGAGTATATTTGATAAATTTTATGATAATTTTCTAAGTAAATTTATGTGAGTTGCCACTGTTAGCTTATGTGAAGGTTTAAATTTATTATTACGGATAGAGATAAGCCAAAGACAGCTGGAGGAGAAAGACCCCTGTTCCCAAGAATCCTTTGGCTTAGCTAGCCTGTAAGAATTCTCCAGACAAGCAGGAGAAGCAGGAGCATGGATCAGTGTAGGGCCAGGGAACACAGAGGAGGCCATGTCAGAGACAGCTGAATGAGATCACTGGACAAATGCTTGGGTGGTATTACAGAAATTGGTGAGTCTTACCTCTGTTAACTCAACTTGCTACTCATAGCTTGGGACAACCTAGGTCTTGTAAACATAACTTCAGTGACTCAACCATTGCTTCAGTAGCTGAACTGCTGCAGGCTTAGCTCGTTAATTTTTTTTTTAAGCTGGAAATAGTGTTTAAGAGTAAAGAAAAAAACATAGAAGAAGGGAAGCAGCAGAAGGGAAGGGCTAATCTGGCTGTATCTATTGGATTTTTATTTTGTGGTTATCACCTTAGTGTTTTTCAGCAAACAGCGACTATGTTTGGAACAAGATACAGCTGTACAAAAGTCCCAGAATTAATGTTGTCCTCTTCCTAACTCAGCCAGGAAAAGGTTTTGTGCTGTTTGCATACAGAATAGAGTCTGCAGCTCATTTATGTCCAGAAATAACTGTACACCTTAAAAACCTAATTTATGAGTGTATCATATTTTGGTTTGCAAAGTGACATTAATTGCTGCTGCAGTTGCTTGTGCCAGAGGCATCTGAATATTTTTCCTTGTGTCTGTACTTTTTTCACCATTCTTTTTCAGCAGAAAAAGTGCTTCTGGGAGGGATTTGAGCAGTAAAAGAATGTGGCATTTGAACTGGGATTATTACCTTTTAAGAGGGCAGTGAATCTGGTTTCCTCGGCGGTGCTGCTGTAGGAGGACAGGCCGGCGCTGCGTGTGTGCGGCACTGCAGAGCTGCCCGCGGTGACAGTGACCAATGCAGCCCTCGGTGCTGCCTGGCGGCATTGACGTCAGCCCAGAGCTGAGAAATTAGCTGAGGCCCGCAGGGAAAATGGGCAAAGAAAAACCATATAATTCCTCAATGCAGCACAACCAAGCTATTTCTCTTTTTATATTTTAGCCTATCAGCAAGACCTGTAATGCTTTGCTCTATTTGGATTCAGAGGAAAGGTTGCCAAAAATAGAGCAGTTAAATGTCAACATTAATGGTATCACAGCAGTAAAATATTTCTCACAGCAAGATGCCTGGCTTATAGCTATTATTCATTAGTTGCCTGCTTGTTTTTAGGCAAAAATACAGTGTGTCCTCTAGTCTCGAGCCACCCAGGCTTATTTGGACCAGGAATTTGTCAGCACAAACAGCATATGAGCACAGTCCCAGAACTGCTTGTGCTAATGCAGGGCCAAACGTGCAACCTCTTCCTCATGTGAATTACTCTGCCACAAAGTGGCAAACAAATAAAACTCCAAATTAGTACCACAAGCAAGCCACAAGTGCTTTGAGGCAGGGACTGCCATTTGCTTCCACGGCACGACACCTGGCACTACTGGGTTCAGCCAGTGCTGCACCATTTAGGAGCCACTGTACCACAAACAGAGGCCAGCTGGATTTGCTGGGGCCTCACCTTCCTCATCTCAGAAGGTTTAGCAGGCAATGTTTTCTCTTTTTTTTAAGTCTTAAATTAATTTCTTGTAATTTAATTACCAATACCTACTTGAATCCCATGTAAAATCCAGAATATGTGTAGTGCCAGCAGGTTGAATTCAGGACTCAAAGTCCTCTGTCTGATCCTTTGCTTGTGGACTTTTGCAGGTAACCGCCCAAGCCCAATGGGCCAGTCTCTTAATAGCTGAACTCCATGATCCTTGTGGGTCCCTTCCAATTCAGAATATTTTCTGTGGAAAAAATAAAAGCCATGTTCATCTTCCTCAGAGGAATACTGTGTTGAGACTTAAATAAGGAATGTAGATAGTTAGAAAATATATGTACTGTTTAGGCGTTCAGCCTGCTCTGGTAAGCATTTATAGACTGCTCTGTAATCTCATCTGTAGAGACAAAATTTGTTACAGCCCCAGCTAAAGAGCTTTGAAACTCAAAATCTGTCTGGAGCAGAGATATGGGGGAATTTATTTCTGGAGAAATTAGATTAAGTGTTGAAATCTGTCTAAGGGCAACTACTAAGCTTTAAATGGGACTGAAGGAAAGCCACAGCAAGAATGAAGAACCTCAACCCAACAGCTGTGAAATAACTTCAGACCAAAGGTTGGATAGGGTGGGTTCCAATTCATCTTTTTAACTGTGAACTTCTGTGTTCTTTCTCCTTCCTCTGCCTACTTTGGGGGTTTATATCAGTGCTATTGGCCACCAATATCGGTACCAAAATCCACTATAAACACGAGGATGTATTTTTTGATGCCTTACAGACCTGTGATCAAACTGCTCCCTGGGGCAGGATCCCCAGGATGTGCTGTGGCAGCTGACAGAGTCCAGCCGTGCTGGTGCTCACCTGTGTTTAGGAGCAGCACACACTCAGCTCCCTGCCCAGGTGTGGAGTATTCTGTCTCGCTACTCAGATTGCCATCTTTTGACATGATTGTTTTTCTCTGCTTCCAGGAGAGAAATACGAGCTGCACGCAGGAACAGAGTCCACTCCCAGTGTGGTAGTGCACGTTTGTGACAGCGACATGGAGGAAGATGAGGACCCAAAGAATTCTCCAAAGCCAAAAATCATTCAAACTCGACGCCCCGGTGTGCCGCCGCCTGTATCTAACTGAGCCTGTCCGGCAGAAGCAGCACTTCTCTCTCCTCCAGCACAGCTCTTGGTTTTTGTTTGCTTTGTTCTGTTGAAAGGCAGCCTTTGCCTTCTGAGCACCAGGACATTAAGGTCACTGAAACCCCTTCACAGTAATCAAGCCTCTGTAACAAAAGGGCTAGGAAAAAGATCTTTGTACCTGTAACCATATCACACACCAACTGATAGATCTAGCTGGAAAGGACAAAACAAGGCTGAGGAAACAAGGGTGGGTTTCAGTCTGAGGATCTTTTCACAGCTGAAATTTGCATGCTGAAACACAACTACCAGAGATTGTTCGGGTGGGAATTAGGCCAATATCAGTCTTGATATTCAAACTCCCAGGATTGCTACTGCCCTTCATCAAGCAGCCTGCTCCTCTGCCCTCCTCACTTCCCAACAGACCTTAATCTTCTCCTTTTTCCCTTTTTTTTAAGGGGGTTAGGTATGTTGTTTTTACCCTACTAGCAGCTTGGTGGCCTTTGCACCCCCCTGGAATTTTCTGTAAGGAATACTATCTTTGCAACATTTTCAGAAACAACAGAAAACAACCCTCTTCCAGCAACAGCTGTAGAGAACTGTGGTTTGAAATGGTGGCAGGGATGTGAGATGGAGCTCTCTGGGCTGAGGGGAGAGGCAACAGCTGCTGAGGGATCTGGTCAGCCCTTCTCTCTGGGGAGGAGGGAGCCAGAATATCAATAAGGATTGTCAGTTCATCTTCTATCAAGGGATGAGTGGTGCTTCTCTTTGGGTCTGAGGAAGAGGAGCTGACTGACTGCTCATGTAAGAGGGCTTGCTCTCTGTCATAGCTGAATGTTCCAGTAACACTACAGGCTGAATGCTTTCCTAGTGGTGTGGTGAATAGCCCTGAAATTGTCAGTAATTACTTGCACATCTCTAATATTCAGCCCTTTTCCCTTCCCATGTCCTGTGCTTCAAAACCTTTCTTGAGCTGTATGCAGTTTGGGTTTGTGGAGGTGAACAGAGGTCAGTTGAATTTTATTTTTTTTCTCTTTTTTTAGGCCAAAGAAAACAGGACCATAATTACACACTTGAAATTAGACTGCATGCAACTGAATCCCCTTTTTTCACCCCATCCTGCATGTTTCTTTCACTTGCAGTATATACTGGGTTACAAAAACTGTTCTGTGTTTGCATCATGGCTGACAGCAGACAGATCCTGGATTCCCTGTCTGGTAGGTCTTCCATGATGATTTATTTTTTTAATGCATACTTGTCATTTTGAGAACATATTTTCTAGACATTTGAGCTCAGATTTTGCATATATTTAAGCATGCGCTTAATTTATGCACATGAGTAGTTCCACTGAAATTAATACTGCAGAAACTGAGCATATGTGTAAGGTATGGTGGGATTTTTAAGCTAATTAGCTGCAGCTGTACTCCCCAAAGTGACTATAAAATGGCACAGTGAGCTTCCATGGTTTAAAATCCTTTACAGCTTAAAATAAGTAAATACATCTTGGAAGCTTATTCTAGGATCTGAAAAGTCAGCTTAGGTTCTGTAATCAAGATTTTTGTTGTAAAACGTAATGATCTGGTTTCTAAGGGAGGGTTCCATCACACCCTTAATTAGCAGCGATGCTACAAAGCCTCAGCAGAGTCAAGTCCCCCTTGCAGGGGCCTTGGCTTGGCGGCACTTCCAGGACAACAGGTGTGTTGCTCTCTCAGTGAGGACAGGAGATGGCATTCCCAGCCTGCATGATGAGGACATCTGGGAAGGACTTGTCATTCTCACATAGTTCAGCCTCCGACCACCACAGCCCCCCCCGTATTCCTGATAAGCTGTAGTTCTTTACTCAGCACTCAGCGCATTTCTAATGATAATTGTTACTGCATTATGGGCATCATTGTGTGCGTTGTTACACTGACAGAATACTGCTCATTAAATACAGCAGAGACTGAGCAGAAAATGGGGCTTTAATATCTTCCTGATATCTGTGTAAAGTTTCCTTAAAGTAACTCCTTAGAGGTGCCACTTCAGTTATTTTTCCAGTGATACGTTTAAAATTGATTTAAGGAAACAAATTGTCACTCACAGGCCTAGGACTGTATCCTGTTGAAAACATCATCTTAAGCCACAAACAATATTCCAGGAGTAACACCACTGGCTTTTTTGGGAACACACCCAGCGCTGATGTCCATGGAGTTTAGTTTAGCCCAGTATAAACAGGAACAGTAAGATTTAAACACGTAAATGATCAGATATCATTGCTAATGGATTTCTTTATAGGCAAGACTGTAGGAGGCCAAATCTTGTCCTTGTATCCATGTCCTCAAACTTTGGAGAGACATGGTTCTGAACTAAGTACTTTGGCCTCAAATGTTATAAAACTACACTGCAAATTAAAGCACTTGCCCTTAAATGTTCTTTCCTCAAAGTGCATTTTCAAACAGATCTAAAACGAGACCCCTTTCAGTGACTACTCCATGCTATGTAAAGCTGTGTAGTACTACCCAGGAGGCAGCAGGACACAGCTCATTGCTTGAAGCATTGAAATAGAAACACAATTACAAACCTGAAAATTCAAAGCAGCCTCTATGGTGAAAGCTTATATATCACCTGTATGTGATAAAATAATGATCATCCTAAAAAAATATGGTGTTTCACATATTATGGAATAATGTCCCTATCATCAAAGTATCAGAATTTGTGATTCTTGAGAGAAGCTATTATTTTACTAAAGGCTGGTTCTTGCCTGACATGGAAAAAAATGCTTCTTTCAAAAAATCCTGGCTATCTGGAAGGGGAATTGTCCTATTCAGTAAATCACAGGGAGAGCCCCTACTCATTTTGGAATTTGCTTTTCTGTAGCTTTTCTGAGGTCCGCCGCTCTGACTTGCACTTCTTACAGGGTGTCAGGAGTTCTCTCCTGCTGGAACCCTGGAAGAATGGAGCCTCAGTGTTACACTATGGCTCCTGAGGCACAGTGGCACAGCCTACATCCTCTTAATTTCCTCCCCAAAGCAGCAGCTGGAGGGAACGGCTGGAGGTGATGCCCTGGGGCCTCTGAAGGGTGGACATGGCTCCTGCTGCCCTTTGGAAATTAAAAGAAGGAAATCAGGGAAGTACAGCTGCTGCTTCTGTTGCCTGCTGCCTACTTATCCTTTCTGACCTCTTCAGAAATGAAACTGACATTTTAATGACTTCCTCACTGCAGTTTAAAGCATGAAAACATTTCCAGTGCATGGAGAAAGAGTGTTTCAGAATCTGCTCTTTTGGAACAAAACAAGTAATTTTTGTGGCCTTGATTTTTGTAATTAAGACAAGGTGTGCAAACTCCCCCCCTCCCTAACATACACAGACACACTCCAGTAAACTTTGTTTTCAGCCAAGAAAATATGGCAAAAGCATCCCTTCCTCAACCATAGCAAGACCACAGCCATAATTACTGTAAAGTGTTTTAGGTTATAAAAATTCTCCCCATGCATAAATTTTGTAGCACTAATTTGATCCTAAATTGGGTGAGAGGGGTGGGTTGGTTTTAATTTGGTCTTTTCCTCAACTCTGTCCCATTCAGCAACACTGTAAAAGCTTTCAGCAAAAAATAGAGATTGTTATTTGTATTGAGGAATGGACTGACCTCCTCGCAGGATGCAATTCCAGTGGTTTGTCTGAGCACTGTCATAGATGCCATGAGCTTTTCCATTGTATTGTACATAACTTTTGAAATATTCTCTTTAGTCATATTTTACAGGAGTATTAAAAAACTACTGGCTAATTAATCACTTTTACACTTGTATAATTCAGAGCTTAGTTTAAAATAATAAATATGGCAAACAGTCTTTTTGTGTTCTGCTTGCACTGGTGTTTGGAAAAGCAACATTTAAAGAGTTAAACTATATCAATAAACTGAGTAGTGTGGTGTATACCTCTGGTAGAACTGAAAATGATTAAACATGTCATAGGACAAACCCTGTTTCAGTAGAAATTAAGGGGAAAGCGGCCTTCTTGTTGGCAGGATATGCCATGTTCCATTTTAAGCCACTGCAGTTTCACAGTCATGTGAACTTGCTCTGGTTTGCTGTGGGTTTGGCTCGGTGTACACAAAAAAAGCTGCAGTGCAGTCCCTGGTGAGCAAAAGCTCAGCATGTCCCAGACCCCTGATGTGGTTCTCACTGTGCTTTTATAACCATGGGTGATGCTGTGGCCATGAGTGCTTGGACAAGGAACATGGCATCCAGCTGCCAGCCAGGCTGGGGAAAGAGTTCTGTTAACATTCATTATTACAAAAATTGAAACTAATTGTTGTCTCTTGTATCAGTTTGTGCTGGGTCTGGCAAAAGACTGGAAACCGGGAGTTGAGTTGGCTGATAACTGTCCTGTGAAATTCTGATATTGAATTGCTCAAATCTGGATTTGAAAAAATTATTCGTTTTTCTGTGTGCCTGGCATAAAAAACTTCATTTCTCAAAGGATGATTGTTCATGATTCTGAAAATTAGATCACTTAAGGAGTCTTACTGGAGAAGTAAACTCTGAGCTCTTTAATTCCTTTGGAAAGGACAGACCTTAACCTCTGTGTTTTAATTAGAAAAACTAGTAATAGCGAACTTCCTCTGGGGTTCTTTTCACCTCTTTTAGCGGTGAAATGCAGGAGGCCTAGTTTATTCTTCACTTTGAGCACCAAAAGAGCTTCCCCCACCACAGTGAGTTTCTTCATCCACCCAGCTGAAATGCTTTATTTGTGCCATGCCGGCTGTGGCTCTTCCACTGTGCTTGGCACGGGACACAGCACTGGGAAATGAGCTTCAGGGCTTCAGCTGCGAATGGCAGAGAGCTGTGTCCCAGAGGATCAGATTGATCACAGTCACAGTGCTTTCAGATCCTCTAAAGAATATTTACTGAATTTATTTTTGGTCCTTCTTTAGTGGCAAACACTTCAGCACTAAACTTCTTGCCGTTTCAGGCTTTCTCTCACATACCAGTGTGAGTGTAAGACCTTTGCATTTCCTTGATTCCCTTTTGCCTAAGAAATCACTTTTAGTTCTGGTTTATCAAAAAAACAAAACCAGCTATGGATTAAAGTCCCAGCCAGACCCTCGTTTATACTCAGCATCATGCAATGCTCTTGAATAACAAAATAGCAAAAACCCCAAACACTGCTTTTCCTGGTTTAACCCATCTTCTGGGGGAGTACAGCAGCTTTCAATAATCTAGGCTCCTCTTAAAAAGAGGTGTTTTTATAACAGTAGCTGTTATAAAAGCTCTTTTTTTGAATACATGTAGACTGCAGCATTCATGGATAAAAGGATAAGGGAGGGAAAGCTCTTGTAAAAGCTCTTTCCCACAGGTCTATTTGAAGTGTGGAGTATATTTGCTTTGGCTTGGAGGCGGGGAGAAGCTAGCACTGTTAGAGGCAGAACAGTGGCAGCACTCTGGATGGAAGGGCAGGAACCCTGAAATCCCTACTGCAGAGGTGCTCAGAAAGCTTTAAAAAACAGCCTGAATTCTCTCTGCCTGTGAGTTTGTTCAGTAACTACACAGATTCTGGGGTTGCAGCAAGAGTTATCTTAATATAGGATTGTGTCCTGATGCCGCAGCTACAAAGCTTAAATAGGGACATTTGTTAGGGAGATTCTTGCTGGAGTAAGGCTGGGAAAGCTGTGAAGTGTGAGCAGCCTTGAAGTTAATGAAAAATGAAGATATTCAGAACCTTAAAACAGACTTCAGGATGCAGAATCATGTGCCCGAGAGCTGTATTAAGGGCCCATTTGAACCAGGGGCTTCCTCACTCACAACATTAAGAGTATCCAGCAAGAAATATTAAACTTCTCTATTATTCTCACCAGAAAATCAGCCTTCTTTTAACAAATTATTGTAACTGATCATATATCTAGTGCAAGAAAGTTGTGTCTACATTAGTGTCACACAGATGTGTTCTCTTCACTGTTGGGTTAATGAAGGTAAATGTTTTGAATCCATTTTAGAGCAGAGTTCTTGTACAGAAACTTCTGACACAATGCCATCTATGAGGACTGGTGGATCCTTAAGTGTCAGTTTGGCAAGTTGTCCTACTGTGGGTAGCTGCAGAAATATTTCATGTATGTTGTTGTAGATTTAAAAGCATTGCTCATGGTTTCATTCGAGTGTCTGCATTTCTGACACGATGTGACATATCTGTATATATTATAAATCAATACTATTTTTAACCACATATTTTGTACAAATATTCACATTAGCGCTGTACTTCAATGAAAATCTATTATGGTATTAAACATTTTGGTGGAATTAGCAAACTCCTTGTCCGTGCTTTGCTTTCATTTTATATCAGCTTTAAGCAGCTTAGCCATTTCTGGCATCCAAGGCAAATATTATCATTTCCAGTTATTCATGTTGTTCCTTAAATCCAGGTGCACCTGTACCCTCTAGTGACTGATCCCAGACACTGCAAAGGCAGCTCCCAACACCTCTGGATCCGAGTGAGAGCCCAAAATCAAACCTGAACCAACAGCAAATGCGAGCACAGTTTTTTCTAGTTAATGAGTAACAGCGTGGGACAGCACATTGCTGTTGAGGGACACCCAGCAAGAGATTTCAATACACACTGGTGCAGTTTTATAACAACTTTTTCCTTTTTTCTCTTTCTCCAAAGTTTCTGGTGGGGTTCACAGCCAGGAATCAGATGATGAACTTTGTCCGACAGGTGCAGAACAGCAACATCCACACAGGTTCTACCAGGCACAGCAGCAATGTGATTCTCCAGGGTTGGACTAGCTCAGCCTCACACCTGTAACAGGACAGCAGTAATGAGGAGGGGAAAAAGGCATTAAGAAAACAATTAGAAGAGCCTTGTTCCCTAGTACAATCCCTGGTGGTAGGGTGAAGGGGAGAAAGGTATCATGTATATGTATATAAATATAAATATTTTTAAAAAAATATATATTTATTCACCAGATAGGCAGTGCTTTTGTGTAAATTTATATATATATTCACTAGATAGGCAGTGTCAGCTATAAAGTGATTAATAAGCATCATGTTTGATTCTATGATCCTATATGGTTGGACTTGATCCTCAAGGTCTCTTCCAACCTTGACAATTCTACGATTCTGTGTTCCCATGCAACAGTAAGAGGATAATGGTTTTGTACACTGCCATGAACCGGGGTGGGGTTTGTGTACATACACAGGATGCAGACTTTGGACTCATACGTGGCACAGATCCTCAACTAGGAAAGGTGGAAAACCTAGCTTGGACTTTTGTCCAATTCAGCAGTTTAGATTCTAGTGAGATGGGGAAGGATAAATTCATTTTCATTCCAGGGCATAGCTGTGGGTGTGGGCATCAAAAGGTGGGAGAAAGCATCTTCTGGGAAGCAAATGGGAAATTTAGAGCCTCAGAACACAAGAAGAGAAAAAAAGCCTGATAGAAAAACAGCAGAATCAAAGCCAATTTTTAAATTATTATTATTATTACTAACTGAAGAAGCACTTCCAGATATCCAGAGAATGAATTTTATTCCTTGTTTTACAGTCAGATCACAGCCGAGCCTGCCCGGCCGGAGCTCTATGACCTGTAGCAATGCCCTTACAACCTCCCCCTCTTGACATCTGCACAAGGGCTGTATCGGGGAGCCTGCTCCACACACCACCCGAGGTCACCTCACCTGTGACCTGGGGTGCTGGTGACAGCAGCTGAACATGATCCAGCTGTGTCCCGGTGGCCAAGAAGGCAAAAGGCACCTGGGCTGTACGAGCCATGGTGTGGCAGCAGGGCCAGGGCAGTGACTGTCCCCTATGCTGGGCACTGCTGAGGTCACCTCGAGGGCTGTGTCCAGTTCTGGGGCCCTCAGTTCAGGAAGGACCTTGAGGGGCTGGAGCGTGTCCAGGGAAGGGAACAGAGCTGGGGAAGGGTCTGGAGCACAAGTTTGATGAGAGAAGCTGGGGGAGCTGGGGGGGCTCAGCCTGGAGAAAAGGGGACTCAGGGGAGACCTTCTGGCTCTGCACAACTCCCTGACAGGAGGGGACAACCAAGTGGGAATCGGGCTCTGCTCCCGGGGAACAAGTGCAGGACAAGAGGACATGGCCTCAAGCTGAGCCAGGGGAGGTTTCGGCTGGACATTAGGAAAAATGTCTTCACAGAAATGATTAGACACTGGAATAGGCTGCCGAGGAAGGCGGTGGAGTCACCGTCCCTGGAGGTGTTTAAGGAAAGACATGGTACTGAGGGCGCTGGTTCAGCTGGCGCGGTGGTGCTCGGTCACAGGGTGGATCTGTGATCTCAGAGCTCTCTCCCGACCCAAAAGACGCCATGCCTCCGTAATTCCGTGTCCCGCTCCCGCCGGGCCCGCCCCGCGCCGTCCCGCCCCTCACGGGCTGAGTGACAGCGCCGGGGCCGCTCCCGGGCGGGGCCGGGCTGGACCCGCTGCTCCGCGGCCCCTCAGGTAACGGCGGCGGCTCCGGGGCTGGGGGGGTGCCCGGAGTCCTCCGGCCCGAGTCTGCTGGGGGTGCGGGTGCTGCGTGTGGGGAATGGCGGCCTGGGCTCGGCATTCGCGTGCGCTGAGCTCCGGCGGCCGCCGAGCGGGGCCCGGGGCGCTTCTCTGTCTGTCTTCTCCGTCCGTGTGTCCGTGTGGCAGCTCCTGCCCTTGGCAGTCAGGTGGGTTAGTCCCCCCAGAGCCCCTCCGGTCCCCGGAGTTTTGTGGTGCCGATTTCTGCAGAGACCTGGGTCAGTAGATGTGCTTAGGCTGTATCCGGAGACAAGCAGTATGAGAAGGCCTTGGAAAAAGACCAAACCACCCGTCATTTATTATTTATTGAGAGCATGCAGTTAAGGAATTAGAATAATAGAATTATAGATCATGCTGAGATCATTAGTCATGTAAATTTCAGAAGCAGAGACTTGATTTCACTTGAGAGGGCTTCAATCCATACTTGTCTCTCCCTAGAAGAGGAATTTATGGGCTAAGTCTCATTTGGCAGCTGGGATTCCCATGAACACAACAGTGTGTTGTCCTTTCGTCCTTCAGGTTCAGCTGGAAGAAATCCTCCATCAGGTGGATGTGAGGTAATCTGTAGCCTTTGGGTCTGTGTTGTTTGCTGAAACGGGAATTACGTCTCTGGAATGTCAGTTTGTTCTTAGCAGAACTCAAGGCCTGGATTTTAATTTCAAGGGACACACAAGTTTGGTGTAACATTTGACTGTCTGCAAGTCGCAGAATCCTAGAATCACAGAGTAGTTTGGGTTGGAAGGGACCTTAAAGCTCATCTCATTCCAACCCCCTGCCGTGGAGCTTTCACCAGCCCAGGTTGTTCCAAGCCCTATCCAGCCTGGCCACGGACACTTCCAGCGATGGGGCAGCCACAGATCCCATTCCATTGTTGCAGTGGTATTTAGATGCTTGTTATACCATAACTTCTTATATTCACTAGTATATTTATGTACTCTGAGTATTAAGATGGCTTTATTAATTGCAAATTCACTGTTTTCCAGCTGAATTTCAGTGGTGATTGAGTCCCAGAGGATTGCTGAAAGATGGGAACCTAAAGGGAACTGTGGAGAATATTGGTACCGCCCATATGCAGGATTGGATTGAGCAATATCTGGTCTTGTGGTTAAATGATGTTGTTGAGCAAAACCAGCAAAAAATGGGGAATATTAGCATGAAATTTTAGGTCAGTTACAGACAGGGAAGTTCTGTGTGAGGGTTCTTGCTTTGAGAAGATATCTGAGTTTAAACAAGAAATTGTTTGGGAAGAATAAGAGGAAACTGGGGCAGGGGAGCACAAGCCAATACAATGTGAAATTATGTGTCATATTTTGTCAGATAAGGACATAATAAGGACTGTTAGATGAGGAATACCTGTCATAGCTAGGAGTAGTCAAAATCCTTGAGTCTTATAATCAGAATTAAAATCACAGAATGGTTTGAGTTGGAAAGGACCTTAAAGGTCATCTTGTTCCAACCCCTTGCCATGGACAGGGACACCTTCCACCAGACCAGGTTGCTCAGAGCTCTGTTCGATCTGCCCTTGAGCACTTCCATGGATGGGGCAGCCACAGATCCTCTGGACCTGTGCCAGGGCCTCACCCCTCCTCACAGTAAATAATCTCTTCCGAATATCTAATCTAACCCTGCCTTCTGTCAGTTTGGAGCCATTCTCCTTTGTCCTGTCACTGCATGCTTTTCTAAAATGTATCTTAGAGTATATAAATACATAAGGAATATTTTAGTCTCTCATTCTTAAAACTAAGTTATGACTTTGACAACTTCTGCCTCTGCTCAACAGATGCCATGTTGCCTCAGAAGAGGGGACAGATACCTTCCAGAACAGCCATGAGCAGTTATTGGAAAGTCCTGGGAATTTTCTTACTCTCTCTTCAAAGTGCACTGTCTCTCCAGGCAGCCCAGCCCAGAGTGCTGTTGGTGTCGTTTGATGGGTTTCGGTGGGATTACATCTACAGAGTGCCCACTCCCAATTTCCACTATGCCATGAAGAACGGGGTGCACGTCAGGCAGGTGAAGAACGTGTTCATAACAAAGACGTACCCCAACCACTACACCCTGGTGACTGGGCTCTATGCAGAGAGCCACGGCATCGTCGCTAACGAGATGTATGACCCTGTCCTGAACGAAACCTTCTCGCTGAACAGAATGAACACCCACAACTCCAAGTTCTGGGAAGAGGCCACTCCAATATGGATGACGAACCAGAGGGAAGGACACAAATCTGGTGCTGCTATGTGGCCTGGAACAGATGTGAAGATACATGGAGTCTTGCCTACACATTACATGCCCTACAATGAATCTGTACCTTTTGAAGACAGGGTAGCAAAGCTCATTGACTGGTTTACATCAGAAGAACCCATAAACTTTGGTCTCTTGTACTGGGAAGAGCCTGATGAGACAGGACACATTCTGGGCCCAGAAAACCCACTTATGGGAGCGATAATCAGTGACATTGACAGAAAACTGGGATATCTCATTTCTGAACTGAAGAAAGCGAAGCTGTGGGATGTGATAAACGTCATAGTCACAAGTGATCACGGAATGTCACAGTCATCCTCAGAAAGGCTCATTGAGCTTGATCAGTACGTGAGCAGAGAGCTCTATAAAGTCATTGACCACTCCCCTACAGTAGCCATTTTGCCAAAAGAAGGTAGGAGCTACAGCAGTAATGTTCTTGAGGAGGTACCTGAGTATCCAAACTTCATAGACTGAGTTGGTGGTAGCAGCACTGATGGCAGTAGGACATCAGCCTTGAACAAGGAATACTTGCAGGATCCCTTTGTTCTTTTTGCAGGCTGTGCCAAAAGCCTAGATTAAATTTCAAAAAGAAAAGGGAGCAAATCTGTTTGCTGTTGACTAATATTGCCATGGATCCTTTAGTCCTTGTGAGAAGTAAAATAATTTGATGGCATTATCAAGGCTGAATGGTGCTCTAGATAGATAACACCTGAATGTTACATATCTTGCCTTTCATCAAGATGCTGAAGCCATAGTGGAAGAATTATATTTCTAACTCAAACAGTAAACTGAGAACAGATGGAGATCTTTGATAAAAAGAAAGCCTATGTTGGCTATTTGATTAGCTGCCAGCTATTGTAGTTCACTTGAGTTTTTTCCCTCTGTCATGCTTAACAGCCAGCCAGTTACATTAATTGCATTTTTATTGAAATAAAGATGGGCAAGAACAACGTTGGAATCGAAATCTGGTTGTGGTCACCTAAGGGTTGCTGAGTTGTCAGGTGTATGTTTAGCGTCACTAATGCATCTGCTCTGTATTTTGACAATCAAGTACTGTAAACTACTTGGTGCAAAAGTGTCAACCTGGAAAATAACACCCCTGCTCACACAAAAAAAGTGCTAATTTGGAAGTCGAATTTCAAGGTGGCCTTCTGGAAAGGTGTTTTTTAAGAATTGTGTAACATTTGCATCAGTAATGGATAGATAGCACTCTGTATTTAATGCCTAAGCAGGGAGGGTATTTTGCAGAATTAAGTGACCTGTAAATGCGTGAACAAATGTGTCTTGTCATTTTTAATTTGAAGAATACTCCAGATTAAAATGTGAGTATGCTCAAACTGAGGTCTCTGCTGCCTGAGCACAGTCAGTAGCTGGGTTCTGTTTCTCTCTGTGGTGATAAAAGAGCCAAGTTTGGAAGCTTCATCCCCATAGAGGCAAACAGGTTGCCCAAGATGTTCTCATTAGCAAATAAATAAGCTGTAAAAGCAAAGTTCAGTGCTGACACCTCCCTAATGCAGTAAAGGAGAACTTTAAGATGTGTAACTTGATTCTCCTGTCTGCTAAATGCTGAAAAGAGACAGTATCTCTGCTACAATTAGATGACAGAATAGTAAAAAAGGCATTTCAGTGGATTTCAGAAACAGCTTGGATTTGATTTTGCCCAGAGATTCAGGTATTTATTATACTACCAATAAACAAGAATTAGTTTTGAGCACAGCTAAAATTCCTTTCTTCAGTGGTACCAGATGTGATTTTTATTATAAGACAGTGAGTTTCACTGTCAGTTCAGGTATGAGCTGATATGTACTTAAGTACATAACACTGATTCATGAACTTGTTATTCAGTTTGTCTTTCTTAAACCAAGGGAATGGTAAAACTTACTGAGATGGAGAAAAAGCTTGAATGCTTAAAAATGCAGCAATTTCTTTTAACTGTTTGGCTGTCTATTGCTTCCCCAAGAGATGGATTAAAGCCATTATTTAACCATGCTGGTGTATTAGTGTTTGTGGGGAACTAATTAGATGTTCACAAAGAAGGTACCTGTACCATGGCTGGTGATGCTGGCCTTTTTCTTGCATTTAATATAAATATATTAATTCAAATAATTAGGGTAAAATCAGTTTGCTATATTTGAGTCTTCTCCTCTCTGCTATCCCATATAGAAAGCTGGCATAGCAAAATTAACTTTATTACTAATATAGTCCTAGAAATGCTGCATTAGAGTCCATTTTCTTGTTGCTGTAACTATCTCTGATATCTTCACTTTTGCTGTCTCATCTTGACCTTTGTTTTATTTCTTAAATCTAGTGATTCTTTTTTTTTTTTTGTGCCAGTTTGCGATAAGAAACATTAATGTGTTTCCTTCAGAATGTATACATTAATGTATTTTCCTTCAGAATTTCTGTACTGGATTCTAGGAGCTGAGGGGAGAAAAGGAAGATGGTTTCTTTAGAAACACTGGCCACTTTCTCCCAAACTTTTTTCACTGATAAAATTCAAAACTCCATGGATACTGGAAATGGCAGTCTGAAAGGGGCCTGCAGGCACACTGTGCATTCAGCTGCACGTGTCACACAAATACGTACCTAAATGACAGAGCTGAGGGAGTTGGTGTGTCACAGGAGTCTGTTTTGTGCTCTCCATGGCTCTCATTAGGAATCTGGCCTTAAGTGGAGGCAGAGAATGAAGAAATTTGGTCACATGTCTATTCCTGAACTTGCTTTCGTGTTCCTGGCTGTTTGTTCTGGTTTCTCCATTCTGTGCTCTGGTGTTCCAGCCAGCTTGACCAACTGGTTTTGGCTCTTCAGTGCCTTTTACTGGAAAGGCAAGCTCAGAAACTGGAAATAAGCAAATAAAGAATTGGGGGTGGACAATGCCTATTTATTCAGCATCAGTAGAGCTCTTGAGGGTTTGTGCTCACTGTGACTAGGGAAGGGAAAGCAGCAGACACTGGGAATACAGAGCAGTAGCTCATGGTGTTGGCTGTTATTGAAAAACAAAAGAAAGCAACAGACTGCTTTAAAATAGATGTAAAGTGTCACTTGTTGTCACAGCCAGCTAGGTGACAGAATTTGGCCTGAATGCAGCCATTACCTCACAAATGGGTTTAGGAGGTGTCTTCTTGCTTTCAGGCATTGCATGAAGCTAGGAGGGTTTGGGTCCTTTTCCAGGAGACAACTGAATGCTTTCTAACTCATTCCTGTGAGAAGCTTACATTCTGATAACTGTGAAATGAGGATTTTTTCTAAAGTTAGCAGGGCAGTTATTGCTTGGGAACAGGCTATGAAGTCTGGTGCTGAGGGGGATCGTATCATGACTGAGGCTCTGGATTTCTCACAGGAACTTCTGTGCACACACTGTTGTCTCTTACAGTTATAATTCACTTGTGGGGATGTGCATTCTGCCCTCTTCTTTCAGCTGTATTTCAACTATTGATGAGTTCAGTAAACACACTGGTATGTTTAATTTTTGTCTTTTGTCTCTTTTGTTTGTTTGAAGGCAAACTGGATGAAGTATATGAAGCTTTGGCCAATGCTCATCCCAACATGACTGTATATAAAAAGGAGCAGATTCCAGATAGATTTCATTACAAACACAACCGTAAAATTCAGCCCATCTTAGCAGTGGCTGATAAAGGATGGGAAATTGTACAGAACAAGACTGATGGTTTTTTACGTAAGTATTCTGTATTTATAGTGCTTTGCTGTATCTTCCAAGGCAGGGACCTTATGTGGTACTTTCTTTCCCTTTCTCTCCTAGTATCAGTAACCAATGTTCTTTTTTTTTTTTTTTTTTTTTTTAAGGCTGGGAGGAAAAACTAAAGTGTATGAGATATATAACTTTTTCCCCTGATGGGATGGGGAGCACCCTACTGTTAAGGGAGGAGGATCTGCACTTACTCTTTCTTTAAATATTAAACTTACTGAGATAAGATCAATCACATGTTTTAGTGGCCCCATACTTGAGGTCTTTCAGGATGTAGCAAACCAAAAAGAACTTCCTGAGAGATTGAAAAAGAAGGTTGTAAATGAATGTGTTGAGTAGAGGGTGAGTAAGGTTGTTTTATCACATTTTACTTATTTACTGGAGAAGGGATGGGTTGGGTTGGAAGATATAAGAACATTTTCTGAAAGTTCTCAGCTTGTGTGGGTGCTACACTTAGAGTAACCTCATTTTATTCCTACAAAGAGTCTTTGTAGCACACCAGTGATTTTCATTTGCCTGGGAGGAAAAAATGCATTCTAGGTGATTTGGAGGAATGAAATCCCAACACTTTCAAGCTCCTCACCTTGCAGTTTTGAGATTATTATAGGTAGTTTGAGTTATTATAGGTAGCATGGAGACAGTGAACTGTAACTTCTTGGTAACCTAAAATACAGGTGTTATATGGTCAGTTCTTACATTTCTAATTGAGAACCTTTTGAACTTTGCTGCCGGTTATGAACCTGAAGAGTGTTATCAGCAAGACTCAACAAGATTTTCAGTAGCTGCTGAGTGCACCTCTTGTGCCTGTGTGTTTGACACGTTCCCAGATTTTAATGCTTCTGACAGGAATGGGCATTCTTGGGCAGTGAGTTCTTACTTGTTGAGGAGCTGATGGTGCACAAAATTGGATAAAATGTCAAAATGTCTCCTTGAAGTCACATGGACAGTCTGACTCTACATGTTTTTGGTTTTTTTTAATTTTCCCTAAGAGATCTGGACCAGTTGCAAAGTTGGAGTTTTTCCTTGAGGAAAATCAAGGAAGTGTGGGTGTACACAGTGTGCCATTGACAATGCTGTTACTGCCATATAAGCTCACTTTTTCCCCCCCTCTTTGTTAAATAGTGCTCTCTGTTGTGGGTTTTTTAGGTATTTTCTCTTTGTAGTTCTGAGACTTGGTATTTGCTAGGAGACATTTGTGCTGTCAATCAAAACAGTTCTTCTAAACCTCTCTAAGGATGGCTGTGACTTTTCTGCATTCTGCTAATTCTTGAAAATGTTCAATGCTTGTTTTGAAACTTTGAGATATTGACCTTTATCTATCTTTTATTTCTAGTTGGTAATCATGGATATGACAACACTGTACCAGAAATGCATCCCATTTTTTTGGCAGTTGGTCCTGCTTTCAGAAAGAACGCTACCAAACAATTCATGAATGCTACAGATTTGTACCCCTTACTGTGCCATCTGCTTGGCATCAACCCACTGCCCAACAATGGTTCCTTCAATGCTGTGAAGGATATACTTGCTGAGGAAATTCCTGGAGGCCGTGGAGCAGATTCCTACTCCACTGTTGTAGGAGTCTTCCTGGGCAGCTTGCTTGTTTTGGTTTTTACTGCAGTTTTTGTTAAGCATTTTGTCCTTGCCCAAGCAAATTCCATGCAAATCCGACACACTGAAGCTGCCCAGCCACTGCTGCAAGATTAATAACACCTGGGATTATTTCCTCTGAGGCTTAAAAAAAGCCTATACAAAGAAAATAAACAATGCGGGTGGATTAGCGTGAATCTGTGGAGTGAAAGGAGATGGATGCTGATCCATTGGTACTCTGGGGCATGTACAGACCAGGGATGGAGAGAGAGAGCATGTTCCTGCTTCACGCTGCAGCTGCTTCCTCTTCCAGGGCTTGAAGATACCCTAGGTAAACCTGGGAAGCTCTGTGTGTATGTACACCTGTAGTGACAGGTGACCTCAAATACCTTATTATGGCTATTTTTAGGGATATAACATCAACTGGGGTGCACGTCACAGATTAAATGGTGGTTTCATTTCTTTTTTGTTTTATTCAGGTTTGTTTTTTGGGTTTTTTTTTTAGACTCTTTGATTTTAACAAGTCATTGACTGGTACTAAACTTCTTTGTTAGTATTTTTTTTCCCTATATAACAAGGAAGCTTTTGCATGGATCACCATTACAGACAACTTAGTGGTTTAAATCCTGCAGGAAAGAACATTATTATCCAGCTAAGTCATGCAGTGCTAGGTATCTAAGTTTAGAGTTACTTATATTTCTTCAAATTACTGTTTTAACTGTGGCCCCAAAATACAAATCTTAAGTGGTATTGCCTTCAGCAATCAGCATTAAACTACTTGATTTTTAATGTTTTAAAAATTTACTTAAGTAAATATAGGTTTTTGCCACTTTAGATATGATTTCAAGTAAATGCAGGTCTTTACTATTTTCTAATTCCTGTACACTGCACTAAATTTTCTATGAGTTTCATGCAGCTGTCAGGATAAAGACACATACAAGCACCACACCTGTATATACAAATGGAGTATTTTCTATTTCTGTGGTACTAAGGGAGGTGAATAAGTTAAGGAACAAGGATGCTCAGGCTGGTTTCAGAATGTTGTCAGGCTTGGCCCTGGTCTGCTACTGGAGATTCTTGAGTTTGACTTGTGTCTTGTGCTTTACCTGCTGTGTCTGGATGGACCTTGGAATGGGTTGATCAGGATTACTCACGCAGTTTAAGGGGCAGCTCTATAAATCTTAAGCCATATATATTCTTAAATCTGAAAAAGCACACTTTAATAATAAAAGAAAAGGTGTAAGACTGGAGTTTACTTTTCCAGAGGAAAACCTCTGTTAGGGAAAAATACTAATTCTGAGTCAACAAAGGTACGTATTCTCATTGTGTGTGGCAATAAGTCTTCTTGCTAGTGTAGCTGTGAGGTTTTTTGTGAGCTCACTTAAATGGCGAGAATCTGCTGACTAAAGTTTATATGAAGAACGTTCTGAAGTGAGAAAAGTTGTCTATTGTCAGACTTCTCCCATTCTCCCTGTGAGATAATTGTATTTCTCAGCACTTTGTTGCTGAGTACAATGCCTGAAGGAGAAAGAAACTTTCAAAATTAGTGCAGAAGTAGCAGACTGGGTGTTTTAAAATGCAATTTATATCTGTATCCACAGCCCTCAGCAGAGGGAATGCCTCAACTCTGGATGTGCTCTGCCAAACCAGTGACAGTCAGTACTGCAAGGGGAGGGCTGGGGTACAAAATTCCTTTTGCTGGGCTAAATTCCAGACTTAATGAAGATCTGTTGTGTTCCTCTGTAATGGCAGGGACACTTGCTTAGCACCAAGCTGTCCTGCAGACAGATGTGGACGTTTCCAGAGGCCACATTTGGGTGCAGCAAAGGCTTCAGAGGGAAGGCAATGAAATATCCCACCTTAAGGGTTATGCTGAAAGTGGAGCTATGATAGTAGCTTTAGGAAGGCAGGAAAAATGCAGGTCTGTTGGAAGACAGCCCTTGATTTGGGGGGTGTATATGAAATCGTGTGAACTCCAGCTGACTCAGTGCTGTTACTGTGCTGTGAACTGCCTTGTTTTCCTGCATTGCCATTTTCTTAAGAAAACACTGAAGGAAAGGTCTGTCAGGCTGATTCTTAGTGCAGCTGGCCCTTAGCTGTGCCCGAAGTTGAAGTTGCTGGCACAGGTAAAACTGAGTGCTGCAGGGGCTGCAGCTGAACCACGACACCAGTAACGTGTTCACAGCAGTTTTCAGAGACTGGGGAAGTCTGAGCACAAAACCTAAACCTCTGAGTTGTTACTAATCCCTTCCCTACCCACCTTCCAAAAAGTGGATAGCACACAGCAAACTAATGCACTAAGTCCACATTTCTTGCCTATTTGCAGCTTAAAAATGAATTGTAGCACAACTCTGTTGTGTGTTTAAATGAAGATCTGCAGGCTTTGATAAGGCAATAACAGTGACAATTGTCATAACATTGCCATAACCTTCACCTGTAGCTTCTGCACTTTGGATTGTTGCTTTAGTAGGAATTCTTCTTATTGCAGTCATTTCATAGCAGTGATTGTGGCAGATGTAAAAATAACTGGGTTGTAATCTCAGAGCTTTTCCTTAAACCCCACTTTCATTATGGCAAGTGCGGTTCTATCGTCAGCCTAAGTGACCCGTAATTTTAAGGAGGGGGTAAAGTTTGTCAGTGTTGATCAGTCATTTGGGACTTAGATTTACCTGCCCAAATATGCAACAAGGATAGAGCAGTAAGCTTCCTCCAACAAAGGGTTTGGTAACAGTAACACTCAGAATAGGCTGGAGACACAAATGTGAGAATTGTTGATGTCATTGTTCTGTATTGCACTGTGAAGCCCTTCTTTGAGGAGGGCAAAATAAAACTTTGTAAAAAACATGAAGGGAATCTTGGGGCATTTGAGTATTTCAGATTAATGTCAAACATTTCCTTTATTCTTAGGTGTATTTCCAGGTACCTGTTGGGTAGTTCCTTGTTAAGTTATTGGGTGTGAGCTTAATGAAATTGAAAGCACAGATGATGCCACTGGAGAAAAATAGGGACTTTTTCTCTGATGTGACATTTTGTCAGACACCTTTTTGGGTGGGGGGGACGTGGGATTTGGTATCTGTGTATATGATACTTTCTATGATGTACAAACAAGTTTATTGGAAAGAGAATTTGAGTACACTGTGTACTGCTTGTAACTTGAACTTGGAAACCAAGAATGATGCATCATGTGTTTCATTACTGACCTGTGGAGCATAGAGATGTCAAATGTTTTCTTGTTTCTTCTTGTTTGGAAACATTGAAGTTAAAATACATCTTTGCTATAATGCTGTCAAGTATGGAGTGCTGGCTTTAAAACACTTCTGGACAACAAAGTTGAACTGGAAGGAGATGACTAGGGGAGAATGGTTTTAACTTGTACGCATCCCAGGTATTCCTTGGACTCTGCAAAGTGTATGCCTTTGTTAAAAATAACTGGAAGTGTGATAGAAGTTTGGAATTTTAGGTCACAGTTCTTATATAACAGACTTCTTGTTTCCCACCTTGCTGCTATATATGGAAAAAACCAGCTATCAGTTACCAATAGTGGGAATCCAGTTTCTTTTATTAAAAAAACCTTCCAGACTTTCTTGGTGAAGAGCTGCAGTAATACTGCTACAAGAAATGCAGTCTCAAAATAAAAAAAAAAAAAGTTAAAAAGCAGAAAAATCAGCTTCATTAAATCACTTAGGTTAGAAAAGACCTTTAAGATCATCCAGTCCAACGATTAACCCAGAACTGCCAAGTCTGCTGTAAGATGAAATGTTGTGCAAACTCACTTTTCATAAAGATCAGCTCATTTCAACCCCCCTGCTCCCCTGACCTCTGTCAGAAGTGTGAACAGCACAATCTTAACCTGCATGTGGGAGAAAGACAAATGTGCAGTAGTTGGGTCCTGTTGTTTTGTAAAATGGAAATTTAACAGGCTTACTTCTCAGTTTTCTTCCCTGCTTAAATAATGCCATGGATGCTGTGCTGGCCATATCTATGCTGTGTATAAACCTTTCATGGCATGTTTATCCTACAGTGAAGGTGATACAAGCCTTTATTAGATAGTAAACTACAAAAATTGTTGCAAGCACATGAAAATTATAAATTCAATAGTGGTATCAGCCTTTCCATAATGAAATCCTAATCTGAATCCTATTAACAAACCTCTATTACTGGTTTGTTTTGTTTTTTTTTTTTCAATAAAAGATGCTACCATGCATATTAGAGCAAACATCTGTCCGTGTGGTCTGGTCCTTGGAGGTACACAAAGTTGGTTTATTTTCACAGGCTGGGTGTAGGCAGCAAGTTACTGAAAGCAGTGTTTCAGAGCTGTAGTCAGGTGAAATCAGCTCAATTCTAGAACTGTTTCTGTGATGACAATGCCCAAAAAGCGTGGAAACCCAGAAGGGTTTGTTTTAGGGCTGCTGTACCCAGTGTGGAGAGTTCCTGTATGGAGGCACTCAATATAACAAAACATCAGCCTTCAGCACTGGGACGTGTCACTAAATATCCCCTGCTGCCCTCTAAACTGCAAAGGCAGTTAAGGGTTAGGAACTTCGCCTGAATTAACCCGCCCTGTGTGACCATTGTTGAGTTGTGTCTATTTAGCAAGTCATTAAATGTTGCCACCAACTCCTGTCCCTTTATCGCAGCCTGGAGGAAGCACAAGCCACAGCTCTGCTGTTCTTGTTCTCAACTGGCTGCCCAAAGGAAACCAGCCAATGGCTTTCATGAGAAGTACTTCACACAAACCAGAATGAGGCAGTGGAAATGTCTTGTCATGTTTAAGGCTCTGCTGTTAAAAATAATCATCCTTAAATAAATCAACTGCATGTCTTGAAGACAGAAAGATGTTTTTTCTTGATTCGTACATGATCTGTATGAAACTGGTTGTACAGGAGCTACTGTGAAACCCTTTGTGCCAGGAAGAAAACCCTTACAGACCACACCACATCTCTGGAAATGAAAATAATCAGCAGTTCAACTGGAATATAGTTTATCTTACGTAACACTTAAATTTCCTCTTTAAACCCTTTCCACAGTAGCACTGTCTCATCTTCGTGCTAAAGGGAAGAGGAACAGAGGGTGATAAGGATTTCCTCGCTGGTTTGACAGCAGCTCAGTGCCTGTAGCAGTTCTTATCAGAAGGGGCTGCCTAGAGCTAGGAAGAGAAATGAATTTAGACCTTGATTTCCCCAGCTGTAGCAACATTCCTATTTCAGATCAGAGTTCTGCCATTGTGCTTCAGTCAGCATTTACAGTTCGGGTCACCAAAGCCTTGCTGGTAACTTTGCCACCTGCCTGGGAGGGGATGCACAGAGGATCTGAGAGCACATCAACCACACAGCTGTGTGACAGCTGCTGGGGGGGAAGAACAGAGTAGAGAAAATACTGTCCTAATCAGTTTAGCTTCTAGAAAAAAACCCAAAACTCACAGGATGTTTGCCAGAAAGGTAATCTCAGTCAAGCCTTTCCAAACACAAGTGATGCAAAGCATCTCCAGTAATTCTCTGACTGACCCTCTGAGGATCCCACTCTGGATTAGCAGAATTACCAGAACCTAACAAAACTCTCTCCAACACAGGAATTCAAGCATCCTCCCTTTTACAGCATATCTAAGCCTAGGTTCTACCCTGCAACACATTCCCTTTGCAGTTACTCATTAACCTGACCTCTTGGTGCTTGTAATTAATTAATTTAAATATGGCAGGATAAGGAAGTGACTCTGTGTTCAGTCCAGCTACTGCTCTAGAACATCAACAGGCGAAAATCCAGTACCCTGTCAGTAACAGCACAGATTTTTCAAGGTGCCTGAGCCTCTTTCAATTAATCTGAACTCTTCAAGTTCAGCATAATTCAGAGTAAAGCATTACTAAGTAGTAATTAGTAGTTTGGAAAAAAAAAAAAAGGCAGAAGTGGTTAGGTTTTGGATTGTGTTTTTAATCAAGTACAGTAGAATCCCTAGAGAGGAAGACACACATTGCTAAAACTGCCACAGATTTATAAAGCTCAAATTTATTTTTTCCAGTGGGTAGGTCAAAGTAACCTCTTCCCTTCTAAGTTCCTGCTCCCTCCTGGTTGGATCACTAAAAGGCTGTGGCCAACACCAAATTACAATGAACTTGAAGTTGTGAAAGAGAAATCCCATTGCTACCAGGTACCTCTGTCACTTTATTTTTTAAAACCATCAGTAGGAAAAGAACTTGGTAACTGTAGTTCTCTTTTTTTGGTTAGCAGTAACAATTTAATTTCACTGAAAGATAAGATACCATTTAAGGCTTTCTCAATCCAACTATTTTTTATAGCAAGTTACTGTATGACCATTAACAAAGAATCAAAGAGTTTCAATTAAGGGAACAGTAACCTCTGGTCTTCAGCAGGAATTTGCATCTATGTACCTCAAACATTATAGAAAATCTATTTTTTGAGATAAGATCTGCTAACTTCTTCCTTTAAATTTCCAGGGTTTAAAATATGAGTTTGGAATCCTTGCTCGATGACTTGCACATCAACCTTTCAATTGTTGCTTTTCAGCACAACAGCCTTCAAGAGACAATTATCATCTGGTACACAGGGCAGAGCCACCTTTATCTCAAGAACACCTTCAGCAGAATTTACTCCTGGGAACTTTTCCACAGGGTTTAGGAGCACTTTTTTTACACCTGCAGCTGATGAAACTGGGTAATTCAAAGACTCATAGGTTAAACTGACTTTTCTGATATAAGGCAGTAGTGCCATTCCAACTGGACCTGTGGATCTAAGTTATCCAGAGATACATATCCATAAATGTCAGAGCCCTGGCTTTTAAGTGCTGAACCACATAGCTTATTGCTCAAAATAGAAGAGATATGCACCAGTTCTTTAATCACTGACATCTGTTTTCTTTCTCAGAAATTTCTTGTCACATTGCTGACTTAGCTAGAAACAGAAGTCTTGGATCTTCTCTTTCCCCAAATTTAAGGGCACACCAGAATACACTCTCAAAACAAACTCCTAACTCTCAATCAAGTTTTTCTTTCCGACACAGGTGCAAGAACACTAAAAGTAGTCAATTTATTCAAAAAAAGCAATTATCATTTACAAATATTAAAATTCACTTTGTCTATCTTGGCTAGCCACACTCTGGAGTCTCATTCTGAAAGTGTTCAGAGGCTTGAACGAAAAACTAATCCTTATTTTGTTAAGCATCTCTCTTCCAGTAAAAAGCCACCTGTTCACTGTTTGGTTACAAAAATATTTTTAAATGACACTAGTCACACAAATCAGCAGGGTCTGGCTGTACAGTATTTTACACAGATAAAGTGCATCAAACAAAGAATGCCATCCAGTGCAAATTGAAACTGTTTTCCTGAAATCACAAAGTAGGAAGGGAGGCTCGGCTCCCTCTGCACTATCCAATCAAAGGATCATCGTCATCGCTCTGTAACTGGAGCCGTGCAAAGGGCCGGGAGGGAGCCACTCTGTTCTTGGAGATGATGATGATGCAGGTGAAAGTGCTCAGGACCATGAAAACCCCGATGACGATGCCAATGGCCTCAGGGACGCTGATGCACCACTGGTCAGCCAGCAGGCACTTGGTGTGGGCGAAGGTGCCGTTGTGCGGCCGCGGGGTGAGTCCCAGCACGTGGCACATCATGGGGTAGATGTCCACGTTGTCCAGGGTGCCGTGGCTGTAGCCGCTCCGGAAGGCGGGACCGCGTGCGGCCAGGAACGGGTGCATGCTGGGCAGGGTGTTGTCGTAGCCATGGTCCCCCACTGCAGAGGGGCAGTGCACACAGTTACTGTCACAGCCTCTGCTGCAGAAACACTGGTCCCCTCCCCATCTCCCCCACCCCTAGAGCATGTGTTCTAACCAAAGGTTAATGCACAACATAAAAGCAGCTGTTGGATCAACCACAGAATGAAGCCAGAGTTCCTTCCCTCTTCCCCAAACCCCATAAGTCTTTCCCCATATTGGCCTTCCCCCATGGTTCTCTCTCCCAATTATCTCTTTCCCTTTCAGTGCTTAATATTTCCAGTGTTTTCCTTCCCATTTTTCATGCCAAAGTTGAAAAGGAGGTTGCCATTCCACAATGAGTCAGTAGCTAGAATGCAAATTTTTACTCCTCAGATTTTGGAAAGTCATCTCTCCTTGCAGAGTGGACACCTTAATTATTTATTAAAAATCAGACACCTTTCCCTTGATAGTGTTCAGTTCCAGCATATTAAATACCCTAAATTCATGCTTCAGCTGAAGGGACACCCAAAGAGTCAAAACCAAAAGACAAAGGATCACTGTGCCTCTGGCAGGCACACAGCAAAGCCTTTGTGGCTATAAGGTCAGGAGTACTTGCACATCTGGTAGGTTTTTAACATGGAGATAAACAGCTAAAGAGCAGCCATTGTCAAATTTCCTAACAGCATTCCAGAAAAACCTGTCCAAGGTCCCAGAAGTCTCTCACAGCACAGTATTTGAGTGAGTGCATTTGAGTCCATTTCTTAGTAACACTGGAGGAATATCCCTGAGAACTGTTTCCTTGGGTGCTTCCCTGAAGCTTCTGATGCAAAACATCCAGATTCCAACTGATTAGGTCACCCTCACCACTTCAGTGACCTTCCACTAAACCTTTTTAATGTTTTCCACCATTCTGTTTGTTACCACATCTTGTTTGTTTTGACTCATGTTTCTAGATTGTTTTCCCTGCTTTTTACTACTTGTTTGTTCAGAGCTACTCCAAGGTCCCTCTCCAATGAAGTTCCCAATTTTTCATTCTGGTGTGTGGAGTTACTGGTACACTTGGCAGTCACTGTGCTGCCACTTTGTACGTGAAGACAAACTTTAAACAGGCTTTTAGGCTAAAACCTCCCCTGTCTGATTCTGGGAGGCCTTCACAAATAAAATTGATTTGAAAAGAGATTTGCTTCAACTGATACAATGCTGTTCCTTATAAATATTCACTTACTAACTATTTTTCGTTACATGAAATTGAATCTAAGGAGAAACAAGAAAAAGAGAACTCTGATCAGAGAACACCTGCGCTACGTGTTGCCAAATTGAAGATAATTGTAGCAAATCCGTGGGGAAATTAAAATATAAACACATCCTGCATTAAAAAGCAGGTTTCTGTAGAAATACTGAAAAAAACTGAACTTAATTATGCAAAGTGCAGACAGTAAAATCAGCCAAACTGATTGCAAACAGGATTTTACGCCACTCAACACCCTGTCTCTAACAGCAATTGTACAGGGAAGTATCCAGGAGGGATATTCCTGACCCTACCAACCAGCTGAGCTGTTGGGCACTCAGAAACTTCCCAGAAGTTGGTACTTTTGTGTTTAATTTCTATTAATGGATTTTCCTACCAAGAATATGTCCAATCACTTTCTGAACACACATAGACACATTGAGCCTTAAACAGCAACCAGAATTACTGGTTGAATTTTCTTACTATTACAACATGGAAATCTAGCTGGAATTTCTTCTTTGAGATATGACTTTCATATGACTGTTGCATTTATCAGTAAATTATCCATGCCTCCTGTCTGCCAAAAAAACCCCTTTACGTGGAACACCTGGAAATATATACACATATATATACATATGTATAAATGTATATGTAATTTGACATTCTAGCAGGAAGAAAGTGCACAGCTTAGCAAGACACTGAGAAGTGACACCTGTTGAGTTTTGTCTTTCAAACATGCTGCTGTATTCCTACTAATTTTAGTATTTCCTGCCCTTTATTTTCATTCCCTAAAACATGCACTGTAATATTAAATGTTGTGCGCTGCATGCTTCAATTTATGCACCCCTACATATATATTTTATTATACAATAAAAAGTTAAACCACACTCCAGGGAAAGCTTGAGACAGACTGCTAACCTGCCTAAGATAACTCAGACTATTAAGTTGAACATGACAAAGTGCTTCAGGCAAAAGAATATTCCCCATCTCCTCCTCATCTGTTAAACACTCCAGGCCCAGGCTGAGAATGTTCTAGAAAATGCTGCTCTACTCCTAAACCTGCACAGTGCCAGGACACCTCTTGATAAATGAGAACCATCCTGCAGCTGGCTGGAATAAAACAAGGCAGTTTACCCACACAAACCACAGAGGAACACACACTTACACTTGGAAAGGGACTCGTTCTGTACGATTGTCCAGCCTTCATCTGCAACCAGAATTATGGGCTGGATTCTCTTGTGATGGCGATAATGGAATCTGTCTGGAATTTCTTCTTTCAGATAAACCTTCATGTGACTATTGCAATTCCTGAGTAAGTTATACACTTCTTCTTTGTCTGCCAAGGAAAATATTGCACATGAAGCAGCTGGAAATTAACTCCTGTTTACTACAATTATCGGTCATTAAACCTAAGATCCATTATTTCAAAATAATTATTTTTTAAAAAACACATAGAAAATGATTTTTTTCATGTCCCTTATGAAATGCTGCAATAGTTGAGGTGAATTTCAAAACTTGCTTTCATTTTAAATCAGACACCTCCCAGATGTGGGTGTGGACTTACAACTCAACTTACCATCTGGGCTTGAAGGACAAAATTCAAGCAGAGAAATCAAGAGAAAGCAATCACCCCCTCAAGTAGTCAATATTTTATCCAATGCAGTAAATTTTTTTCTTTACTGTATGAATCACTTTGTTCATTAGTCTGGCCACAGAGAGGCCAGCAATGTCATGATTTCAGACATGCCTGCTGCGGACTACTCCGAGATACAAAAATGGAATTAATGGTATGAAATGTTGGGTTTCACTCCCAAAACCAGAAGTGGTAAAATGATGAAAGTTGGGACTAGATTCTTACTTGGAAATTTACACAATGATGTTTTTTATTCTGAATAAACACATGGGTTTATTTCATGCTCACTGTGAATCACAGCTGCATAGACTAAATGAGCAACAAGAGAGCAGGCAAACTAAGTACCTATCTACTTTCTCAACCACCTGTATGAGGGTCATCCTTATCAGCCACAGCAATTTGACAAGAAACTCTCCTTGTCCCACTGAGATTGCCAAAACAAACTCCTAAATAAACCATCATTCTTTAGCTTACTCATTATGTCAAAGTTCTTCAACAAGAACTCCATAGGTTTTGCTAAAGATTAGAACAGTCTAGCATACTGTGCACTTTTTAGTACACAAGACAAACAAGATTTAATTCTCAGTATATCCCTTAAAAAATAACCAAACCCAAACATACTCTGCCTTGGCAGCACTGCAGCAACCGGGGTCCTGTCTATCAGGGTGTAGTTATTGCGCCCGAGGCATTCATCCAGGACAATCAGCTTCTCTGCAGAACAGGAGGCCATTCCATGGTCACTTGTTATTATGACATTAACAGTGTCCCACAGACCCGATGCCTTCATTTTGTTCATAAGGAAACCAACATGTTTATCCACTTCTTCCAACACTCTGCCCATGTTCTGGGTGTCGTTTGGGCCGTACTTGTGCCCACTTGCATCCGGTTCTTCCCAGTAGAGCACAGCAAAATTGACCACTGGGTCAGAGCTGTTCAGCCACGAAACAATTCTCTCCGCTCTCTCCTCAAATTTCACTGAGAAGTTGTACTTCATAAAGAAATGAGGGGTCATGTTGTTGATTTTTACATCACTACCAGGCCACATTGCAGCAGCACTTGCTCCTTTTCCCTGTTGTTGATTTGTTACCCAAATTGGAACTGCCTCATTCCACCAGAAGGGATCTGAATCGTTGAACTGTGAAAATTTTTTCTTGGCATCTGCATCGTACATGTCATTAGCCACAATGCCATGGCTTTCCTCATACAGACCTGTCACTATGGTGTAATGGTTTGGGAAGGTCTTGGTAATAAAAGCATTCATGACTTCTTTTACAAGCACACCATCCTCAATGAATTCTTGGAGATGAGGAAGGTTGTAGTTTTCCAAGTAATCAGCCCTGAAGCCATCAAAGGACACGAGGAGCAACCTGGGTACCGAGTCACCAGCTGAGCGAGCACAACAGAGGAGGACTCCAGCAAAAAATAACATCAACATCAAGCTCATTGTGGAGACCTTGAAGTGCTTCCAGCAGGTAATCAGATGCACCTGAAAAATTTAAACAGACAAGGCATGTAACCAAAACAATTCTACTGTGACCAGTTTAACTAGCTATATATTACATACATCTTCCTTCCAGACAGTAATTCCAGAACACTCAGTCTAAACAACTACTCAAGTCAACAGTGGATTTCCCTACTGCCTTCAGAGGTTTCTCACATATTATCAGAGTTTTTAATATATTAAAACAAATGTGCAGTGAGATTTTTTTCCATTGAAGACTAAATGAAAGGAAGAATTGTCTTCTTTTGATCAGTTATTCCATTGTTGTGTGTGTCCTATTACAGTTCTACATTCCAAGGCAGAAAATCAGTACTTTTCCTCATGTTCAAGCACAGGCACTTGAACAGTTCCAGACCCACATTTAAGAGTCCTCTGCAGCCCTAAATTCTTATTACACGTTACTGTTCAGATCAGAAGCCTGTTTCCTACTATAATTGTAGTTTTCCTTTTACATCTCACTTTTCCTTTTTCCGTTTCCACCCTCTAGAGTTGCTGGAAGACTTTTCAGCCTTTCAACATTCCCATTTACTCATTGCTCATTCCATACACAGAACTGACAGGAGTAACTTCTGCTTTCCTTCTAGGCTGCTCTACATATACCATAACAGCATTTAAACTTGCCCTTTATGTACCACACTTTTCTCTCTATAAAAAAAACCAAAATTAATAACTTTAGCTATGAGGTAAGTATTTCTCAGCAAGGAATTAATAACTATTATGAGCGCCAGGTATAATTCGTAAGCTTTTACCCTCTCTTAATGTATTATGTGTGACTTAAGCACTTTGTTTAAGAAGGTACAGAATGATGCTCTCAAGTCTTTAAAAAAGAGGGAGTGAAGCTCCAGGTTTCACAAAACTTTCTGCAACGTTGTTAGGCAGCATATTTGCTTCTCAAGAAGAGCCCCATTCCAGCAAATTTTCCCTTTACATTTCTTTTATCCTTTATCTTCCTTTATGTGCAGACAAACTGTGGTTCTAGGAAGCCAGCAGCTGTCTTCCCAACAGTTTTAACATAAACCCTTTCCCGCAAACTCCTTAAAACGGCAGACTTATTTTAAAGGCGTAAGGAGGTTTAATGTTAGCTGCAGCTTTAGCAGTGACGGGAATTCAAAGCACAGGAAGCCACCCCCAGCCCCAATAGTTAAAATGTCTGCAGAAGATGCAAAAGTTACAAGGATTGTCAAAAAACAGTATTAAGGCATCTCTTAGCACTGAGGACTCGGAGGATACACGCCCTTTAAAGAAGAAAAAGGAGAAAAGAAACGGGAAGAGCAACGCAGCGACGAAACCACTTGTTCGATGTTGCCAGGTGCTTTAAAAAGCAGAACCAGAGTTTTCCACAGCGCAGTAAGACGCAAACCCGCGGCGCTCCCTTCGAAATGTCCGAAGCTGCTCAGCACTGGTGTTTTTATACACAAGCGACACGTTCTAACCAAAAATTAACTCTGCCCCAGGCAAACCCAGCAAAACAGCCCAGCTGTGAAACACCACCAGCTCTAGTCCACCTGCTCCCCAACCTCCCGACCAGGTTTTGGAGTTGCTCGACTAGGTCAGAACGGAGGTTATTCCGCCTGCAAAGCGCACACACGCGGCACCGCCGACCAACGGGGCGCTCCGGGTCGGTTTCCCCCGCGCCCGTCCCTCACCCGCACTCGGACCAGGCTCACCGTCCCCACAGCCTCCCGCCGCGGGACGCCCCCGTCCCCGCCGGGGCCCCACCGTGAGGTCCCGCTCCGGCTCCGCTCGGGCCGGGACGCGCGGGCGGTACCGGAGGTGACCGGGGGCAGCGGGGGTGGGGGGTTCAGCGCCTGCGCACCCGCCACCCGCGTAGCCCCAACCGACAACTGACGGGCCCAGGAGGCGGGCGGGGGGGCGCGGGAACTCATCGGTGAGCGCGGCCTCCGCCCGCTGTGATTGGCTGCGGGCCCGCTGGCGGGAGATCCGATTGGCTGCGGCGTGGGGGGCGTGGCGCTGTGATGATCGGAGAGGGGGGAGGGGTTGTGAGGAGGCCGTGAGGGTTATGAGGGGGCCATGGGGGCACTGGGGAATTTCCAGTGTCAATTAGATGGAAAAGAGCTCTGAGATTATCGAGTTCAACCTATGCCGATCACCACTTTGTCAACTAGACCGTGTCTCTCAGTGCCGCGTCCAGTCTTTCCTTAAACATCTCCAGGGACAGTGACTCCACCGCTTCCCTCAGCAGCCCATTCTAACATCTAACCACCCTTTCTGTGAAGAAATTATTCTTAGTGTCCAACTAAAAACTTCACATGGTGCATCTTGAGATTATGACCTCTTGTCCTGTCATTTGGTACCTGGGAGCAGAGCCCGACCCCCACCTGGCTGTCCCCTCCTTTCAGGGAGTTGTGCAGAGCAGAAGGTCTCCCTGTGGAGCTGACAATCTGTGTCTGAGAAATTCTAGCAGCAGGCCTGCTAACTGCTTCCCAAGAGAAACACTTTGCACTTTCCCAGGAAATGATATAAACAAACCTTTGTAAGTAAGTTGTCTCTCAAAACAACAGGTGGTATTTTCTTGCACTGTTTTTCGTAACACCTTCCACGTTATTTCTTTCACTTAACCTGTGGTAATAGAGGGGTGTTATTGCTGTTAACCAATCAACTTTCAGTAGTAGTGAAAGGGTCTATATAAACTAGTAGAATTTATTAATAAATAGCCTTCTTTTGCCTTCTGATGAATTAGAGTCTTTGTTCATTCAGATGGTGACAGTCCCCCATGAGCCTCCTTTTCTCCAGGCTGAGCCCCCCCAGCTCCCTCAGCTGCTCCTCCTCAGACTTGTGCTCCAGACCCTTCCTCAGCTCTGTTCCCTTCCCTGGACCTGCTCCAGCCCCTCAAGGTCCTTCCTGAACTGAGGGGCCCAAACTGGACACAGCCCTCGAGGTGACCTCAGCAGTGCCCAGCGCAGGGGACAGTCACTGCCCTGGCCCTGTTACCGCACACCGGGATGAAGGGGGCAGGGCTGAGGGGAGCCCCGGGGCTGTGGGATGAAGCCCTCCCAAGCAGAGCGGTGTTTTCAGGGAGCTCAGGGCTTTGTGAGGGATGTGTTGTACCCCTGGACCGGGATGCAGCTCACTTTGGGGCTGTTTGCTGGGCTTCTCATTGTTGTAGAAGGGCATCGTGAGGTGAGGCTGCGATGGGACACGTCCTTGGGAGTGTCCCTGTGTTTTCCCAGCACGCCCATAACCTGCCTCCTGCCTCCTGCCTCTGGCAGGTGCCGGCAGCCCCAGGCTGTCACCTTTTCGAGGCAGTGGTGATGGTCAGCATGACTCCTCCATGACTCCTCCATGAATCCACCTCCCTTTTGGTCACACAGCTCTGTCAGTTGGCTGTTCGTATTCTTCCGTGCACATCACCTTTTTGTGGTCTCTTGTGGAAAAAAAAAAAAATTGTTTACCGTAGAACTCAGAATACAGGCAGGAAATGGTCACGTGTTGTTGAATGTACTCTGAGTGCCACTGCAGCAGTGTGTAGTACAATGAGTTGAGATCTGTTTTGGGTCCTGGTGTAAGTTTGCTTCATAAATTAAGGCAAATAGTTTACATTCCCATGGTTTTCCTTTTTATTATGAGAAGGGATTAGTAATTCTGCAAAACCTGTTAAGTTACTGGTGCTGAAAAACAATGAGATCAGCTCTATGTAAATAGAGAAATGAAGCATCTTTTAATAGCATAGAGCACAAATCATCACTATTTAAAATTTCATCCTAAAAACTGAAAAAAAGACATGCTTATGGCTTCATAACTGACTGAAGTAGATCTGAATTTCATTCTGTGTACTCTGCTAGATGTTTATTCTGCAGGCAGTGTAGATTTCAGCTTGTTTCTTCCTAATGGATTTCACATATGTATGAGTTAGGCAGGTTTTGCTACCTGTGTGTGCCAGCAGTGGAGTGGCTCTAAAATGTGGTACAATAGGCTGAATAAAGTGACACGCCCCGATTCACCTTAATTTATGGAATGTAGCAGGTGTGGCAAAACACAGGCCTGCAAAAGAGGAAAATAAACATATCCAGATGACCTAGATAAGAATTCTTGCAGCTACTCAGGTGTTATGTGTCAAGTTCAAGTCAAGGTCCTTGTGTGTTTTTTTTTTCTCTGAGTCTCTTTTTGGTTACACGAATACAGCTTTGTGAATATGCACATGACAGCTGATCATGTGGAAGAGGGACATGTCCTTTATAAATTAACCAATTTCATTAAGTTACATTTGAGTTCTTGTTAAAAACTTTATGCACAGATGCAGACAACTTTTAAGCATTGAGGCTCTTTTGGCAGATTACTTTTGCAGCATACTCCTTCAGGTATTCAGTCCTAGAAGGTGTGAGTAATCTCTTGTTTACCCCTGCCCACATGCTTTGAAAACCATTTGCAGTATTCACTTATTCACGAGCCCAGCCTAATGTGTTGTGCCCGGTTTGACACATCATACAAGCAGCACACCACAGCAGCTCTGAACTCTGAGCTGATCTAGCCAATATGTATCTAATGTGTTTAATACAGCTCTTGGTTCCCTTTACAGTGTTTGCCTACAAGAAATGGGTGAGTTACATGCATACTTACATTAAGAGGAGTCAAACTGGGCACTACTGAGATGTTTGCCTTTCTTCATCTTGATCTCTCTGTTGTATTTTAGCCCACATTTGTCTGTAGAAGGTGCAGTTCTAAGCACTGGATGCTGTCAGACCTGTCCAAATTTACTGCTGGAGTACAATTGAGCACTTGCAGCTCCAAAACCATTAGTCAATGCCAGGAAGTAAAGAGCAGCCAACCTCAAAATACTCTCAGGGGTTGCTAGGTTTAGTGCAACAATTTCTGGATAGGAAACCATACCCTCTAGTGGGCAGTGTTGTAGAGGTGAAGCAACTGAATTCATTTGGATTAATTAAATTTGGGGTTAAATTTGGATGAATTTGATTTGGATTGTTCAGCCTGGAGAAGAGAAGGCTTAGGGGTGACCTAACTGTGGCCGTCCATCACCTGAAGGGTGCCTACAAGAAACATGGAGAGAGACTTTTTACAAGAGCATGGAGTGACAAGACAAGGGGAAATGGCTTCGAACTGAAAGAGAGCAGGTTTAGATTGGATATCAGAAAAAAAAGTCTTCCCTGTGAGGGTGGTGAGGCCCTGGCACAGGTTGCCCAGGGAAGCTGTGGATGCCCCATCCCTGGAAGTGTCCAAGGCCAGGCTGGATGGGGTTTGCAGCAACATGGGCATAATGGAAGATGTCCCTGCCCATGGCAGGGTATTGGAATAAAATTATTTCAATAATTCTTTCATTTCTTTCAATATTTAGATTTAGGTATTTCAGTAACAATTTCAACATGTATTTTCATTTATTTCCAGTTAGGTATAAATTAGAGAGGGCTTTCACACTTCTACCCAAACCATTCTGTGTTTCTGTGAAAATTCACTGTTGCATGTGAATAGCTCAGCTACTCGTATTGCATATTTTCTTATGGACATTTTCATTATTTAATATTGAACAAGAAATATTTCCTGTATTTCCAATTTTATTCTCAATTTTATCCATGTGATGGATACCTCTGTCACCATTTTTGCTCAATAGATTTTTAATCTGTCATTTAACCTGTCATTTACTGTGTTTTGATGCATCTTTATAAAATTGAGATTAAAAAAATAGACATTTCATGAAACCATAAAAAGAGCTGAGTGAGCAACAGCTGTTAAACTTTATTAGACCTTAAGCTTTTAGTGCCCATTTAATCCAAAGCATTGCTTGTATATGGAGGCTATAAACAAAAAGGGCTCTTAACCTTTCTGTTTCTCAAACTATGTGGAAGGAGATCCCTAAGGCTGTATGACAGGGTGACACAGAGCACTGTAGTGTCTCTGCCTTCTTTATTTCAGTTACCAGAGCCTCCATTGCAAACAGGCTTGAAACTGGGTTGCTGAGCTTTTCAAGGGTGCTTAGTTTCAGAGATAAACAAGGTTGTTGAAATGATGCCAGATTTTAAAGGCAAACAAAAATGTTTTTCTTGGAGCAGTTAGGCAGATAAAATGCTGGTATTTCTTAGGCTCTCAGGTATTCTAATGGAGTTTCTGACCACTGACTTAAAGACCAAACCAAGTAAAGTTTTACAAAATTGACTGGAAGACCAAAAATAAAGGGCTTTAAAACATCTAAATTTGGAATAATTAGGTGCTGCAGCAGGTAAAGCAGATTTTCAAATGTATGTTGACAATGACTCCTGGTATTTTTAAAAACTAAGAGCTGTTGATAACACGAGAATTGAGTGTCCTGTGCAAAGTGGTTTTCTATTGTTTGTCTGGTTCCCAGTGGAGAAATGTCTGTCACAGGCAGAGTGAAATTTATGTGTGTGTTGGCTTTAAATATGCCTTTTATGCAGCCAGCAGCAAAGGAAATCTGGGTGAAGGTGAATCACCATTACTGCAGTGGGGTCCTGGATTTGTGAACCAGCCCCTCAAGACTGCAGAATCCAGATCTGTTGTAGCAGAACAGCAGATGGATTTCTGGATGTCTGCTTCAAGGATGTGCTGAGTCCTGTGTGAAATGTGTCATCCTGAACATTTACCAAACCACTGTCTTCTGAAAGAATTCTCGGTGTGTTTGTTTTCTTTACTGCAGTACAAAGAGAATACAGATAAAGGAACAAAATGTGGGATAGAGTCTTGTCCTTGTGCTGTTTAGTGCAAGATTGGCAGTGGATAGAGGATTACTGTTGATGAACTGTGTAGAGATGAGGGGCTGCTAACAACATAAGTAAAAGCTGAGGCTGGAAATGGTGCAGGAGTTAGTTTGTGGTTGATTTCCTCCAGGTATTGAGTGCAGCCAGGAGTGAAAACAGAGTGGTGTGAATTTATTGCAAGTCCCTTGTAGTATGTCTGTGTAGTCTGTAAACCATGACGACCAGTATGTCTCCCAGAGTCCACAGTGTAGTTTTGATAATGTCCTTGAACTACATCTTGCAAAGCTTTGGAAATTTCAGAGCTTTATGAAGGAAAGAAGTTGTAGGTTTGGGGTTTTTTTATTTTTGTAAAACCAACATCCTGAATGGCCAGGAACGTTCATGATTTTTGCACTGAGTGCACTTAAGCACAAATGAAGGGTCTGATCCTCTGGGATGCTAAGATCCCTCAGTTTCTGACGGACAATAACCTTTGTTTACCATCATTCAGTTTCAGGTTCAGCTGTTTCCAAGATCTCTGAGTGTTTTAACCATTCAGAGTTTTTTTTTTTTCCATCTCTTCTGTCTGGAAAAAGAGACTTTAGAGCAAGCAACTGAAGGACCTCAATTTCTTTAGGTTATGAGGAATGATTTACAGGCTCTTTGCTTAAAGTGTGCAAGTATCTTCATTGAGAACAAATAAAATTGAAGGACTCTTTTATTAAACCATTAAAATTATAGGAATATCTAACTGGAAATGACCAGAAAAATTCTGGTAGAAGCAGGTTGCTATTTCTAAACAGGGCTGTGAACAACTGAAGCTACTTGTGGCACTGATGGATGAGTTGAAGTTTACATTATTATGGAATGTCTAGGATATGTGCAAATTATTGCTTCAATAAAGGTGTACCCAGGTAAAAGTCTTGGGAATCTGTACTAAATAGTGTAATGTGGAGTTTTGCCTCTGATTCTTAATCTCTGAGCATATTTGAGGTATTCTCTTTAGGAGTCTGATATTCTTGTCACTTTTTGTTCTTCCCACCCTTCTCTTCCACTCTGGAGGTGAGGGATAACTGACTCTAGCAATGCAGGAACTTCTTTACTAGTCAGTATTCTGCTTGACATTATAAAATAAGCATAAGGTGGAGGTGTTCATTTCTGTTTCAGGAAACAGAAATGGGGTTTCAAGGTGAACTGCTAAAGTTTCAGTAGTAGCTTCAGCAGTCTGAGTGTGCCAGAGCCCTTATCCTTCAGAAAAATCAAGTTGCTCTAAGCAAACAACTTAAATACCAATAAATGTCGCCGTGTGTTTGAGCTGCTGAACTGAACTCTGTGTCTCTCTGCAAAGTGAACTAGGCAGTGATCTGGGTTCCTAGCCTCAGTTTTGATGTCCATTTGTGGGCTTCTATGTGTAGATGAATGCCAGCCTTGCTATCTAAACAGACACATCTATTGCAGGGAGCTCTGATAACTGGGCCATGAAGACTATCTTCATCTCCTTTTGATATAATTATTTCCATCTTTTTCTATGATGTACTTTGAGGTGCTCATCACTCTCCACTGGACTGTAGAAAGAATCAGTGATTTGCTTATTCCAGGTGCTGAACACTAAGAAAACTGTAACTTGGATCTAAGTATGCTAACTGGTCTTGTAGTCATGTTGCTTCTGGTATGTCTTACTTTAAAAAGAATCAAGTTGAAGCAAAATCAGAAATTCAGTCATAAAGTAAAAAACAAGCTTCTCTTGAAAATGAGGAGTTCTATTGCTCATGTTCTTTGTTCTTCTATGAACTTTTCTTCTTGTGTTTTTGTGCTTCTTTGTGTTTCTGCAAAGCTGGGGACCAGTGTTACCAATGGCTCACGTGCGTCCAGAAGGTCAGTGACACAACCTGGATTACGGAATTAGCAGCAGAAAGTAGTGTGTTACTAACTTCCACATTAACTCAACATTTTCTAGATTTGGCTGTAGAGGAATTTAGGGAATGGATGAAATTGGTGATCTCTGTTTTGTAATCTTGCGTTCTCATGGCTTTGGGGTGGGACTGTTACTCAGAAGCCTTTAGTTGTGCTGAGACCTTTTTTTTGCTCTCCTGCCTCATACAAGCTCTTCCCTCTCACTTCTGTGCTGACAGAAGTCCCATTTCACTGGACACTTAATGATATTTTTTGTTGCTTTTGGAGGGGGGCAGAGGAAAGAAGAACTTGTATAGCTCACAATAAAGAAACCCACATCAACTCTATTTATTTATTTTTAAATAATACTCACCTTATGCTCTTACTCCTTGTTTTACTTGTGGTATTTTAAACCCTCCAGCAGGTGCTGCTGCATTCTGCAAATGTGTTCTTCATGGGTGGGGAAAAAAAGTCATGGACTGGACTACAACTGGACTTTGTTCTTTGTTTTGTGTCATGCGTATTTCTGTGTTCTTTTTTGTCCCCTCAAACTGTTTGCCAGTTGAGCTATTAAGGAAGGAGTTTTTATGATCCTAGCGAGTTTAATCCTGCAAGCACTCTGTAAGAAGGGGTTGAAGATCAATGAGAGTTGCAGATCAAAGTCATGCTCAGAGCAAGCTGAACAGACCCAGGCAGAAATACATTTGTCTTTCTACAAAATATGAAGAAATCCAAGTGTTTTCTTAGAAGTGAAAAGTAGTCCTTAAAGAAGTTGAATTTATAAAACTTACCAGCTGTTTTATTGCTTTTCTGAAGTTTCTTGAACTGCAGTAATTTAGGTTCATGATTTTAAATCAGTCTTATCATTAGCCTTGGTCTTGAATGCTAGAAGTTTGCAAGACAGATTCCACAGCACAGATTTCAGAATCTCTGAGTTAGGATTTCCACATGAGGAATTGTGGCTGAGTTACATACAGCTAATGTAAAGAGATGTGCTTCATCCTGTTGGGTGATGGACCACTTGTACCAGGCAGGAATGTAGGGGTAGTAAGAGTTGAAATTAGGCCTTGGTAATGGGTAATGTATCCTTGAAGTCCTTGAGTTGCAGCAGGCCAGAAATGCCCTCAAGAGATCTCATCGATCTCTGATACTTACCTGCATCTTTGTACTGTAGAATCACAGCAATTAAACTTGGTTGTGACCATGATCTTGGCACTTTTCAGGTTATCTAGGAGCCCTAAGTTTAACTGAGATAAAATATTGGTTTGGTTTTGATATTTAACTTTAGTAGTACTCTAAACTTCTTAATATAAGAGTAATGGCAGTTAACTACAGTTATAAATCCCAGGCAGGCAGCACCTGCTACCCTACACTGTGAAACAGCTTGTGTTCCCTTCTTGTTCTGTCTGGAATACATTGAATTACCATCTTTCTCTTTCACTTCTTTATTTCTTTAAGAAATCTAACCTGGTTGTGGCAGTTACCTCTCAGGAAGTTATAAGAATGGGTCAGGAGGAAAACACATTCATTTTCCTTTTGACTCAACCCCAAAAGATTAAATATAATTAGTTTATAAGAATTCTTGTAATACTCTATGTAATCCAGATGCAGTAAACATGGAGATAGAAAGTTTTTAGTCAATAAGGCCAGAAGTTCTATTGACTTTAATAGATTGGTAGCTTTACAATAATTTATAAATGCAGGTTTGGATCTTCAGGAGTTTCAGCTCTGTTGAATTCAGTCGCTCTGGAATGTGTATCTGTCTCTATAAGGGCAGTTAATTCTATGCTAAAGTTGGCAGTATTCACCCACTTTAGGTTCTGTGCAGTTTGTTGTGTCTCTCCATTCATTAGAGAAAAGGAACTGTATATACAAGGTGGCAAACTAGATTTCTACAGTATGTCTTATGACATGGAGATACATAACCTAAATGTGATTTTAATTAATTGATGCATTATGTATATGTAATCATGATTAATACTTCTTCATTGCTTTCTTTTCCTATATTTCCAGGGCAGCTCATGAGAGCTTTTACAGTTTTGGCCCTAGTTTATAGTTCAGAGGAGGATAATGCCAAATGTAAAATATGTGGCCCCCCAAAGTGAACAAGTGGCAATGTTGGAAAGAGTTAAAATTTACCTTGTTATAATTTTTTGTAGTTTTTTCATACATGATCTTCAGTTGTTGATGATTTTGTAAGTAACCACTAAAATGTTGCAGATGATTACTTGTATTATTGAGGCAGTTTTGCTTTGCTTTTCCTTGAAGTTTTCGTGGGCTGAAAATATGAGTGAGTGGGTGAAGTCTGCATTTCTACCTCTTTACACAAATAAGATTTCCAGTAGAACTATTTTTGACTTCCTCTGTAAGAATACTTACTTTTTACTGGAGCTTTCTAGTACTGATAGGTTCTTCAGGTGGTTTTTGCTATACTTATCCAGGCAACATCTGGAGGAACAACTGAGTACAGCTCCTGAGATACAGTTCCCAGGAGTCAGATTGACAAAGGGGTTAAAAGTGAGACAGCCTTTTACTTGGAAGTGCAGTTGTTGATTCAAGGCTCTCAGTAAATGATTGTTGGAGATCTGCCATGTGTAGCTGAGCATTCAGAAAGTACACCACAGACTCTGCTTCCTCCTGAGAAGCCTTGTCAGTCAACATCTCACTTTAATTGTTGTCTGCAAGGTACCAGCAGGCCGCCAAACTCACCAGCCAGCAGCCATGGAAGATCCAGTCTTCACTGACATCAATCAAAATGCTAACACCACTGTCTCTGAAGTTTCAGATTCTGAGGAAAATAAAGGGGGTGATCTTTTTGATCATGTCCATGAAGATTCAGCATCCCCTTTTTCCATCACTAATACCTCAGAAAACATGGATGGTAGTAAGGAGAACTCAGAAGATAGCTGTAATGATTCTGTGGCCTCTCAGCATGGAAGTGATGGAGAAGATGATTTATCTCACCATGGTACTGAAGAAGACTACCCACAGCAGCAGATGGATCTGATGGAAGACGTGGAGGGCACAATGTTTGAGAGCAACCTGCATTTTCCTCCAGATTTCCAGTTTCGTCAGAGACAGAGCACTTTTACCAACTCTTCAACTTCCCTCAAGTTTCCCCTTAACAATAACTTTGGAGAAACTAACAACTTTCAGGAAGATTTTGAGATTTCTGTTTTCGTAAAGGTAAGAACCTGGGTGCTCCTAAGCATACCCTAGTTTTAAACCCCAAATCAATATGTGTACCCTCCAAATCAATGAAACACAGCTATCCACTGCTTTGCTCCCAACTCTGCTGCAGGGAGCCAATCTCTTCACTTACCTCTTGCATCTTTAAGCAAAGAAAGAGGAGATTTGTGTTGTGCAGAAGTGCCTGGGATTTCTTCATTCAAGTGGAAGTATAGTGCAGGTAATTCTGATTGCTGCTGCAATTAATTTATTCTGGGAAATCTCCCTGCTGTTATAGCTAGGCTGCTACTATTTAGTTGAGCTAGTTCAGCTATCCCTGCACTTCACTATCTAGTAGCTGAGAGCTCAAAAGTAATAGCTGTGGATGCTATGAAGAAAACTGAATATATAGTTTAAATAATGCTCATTCCTGAAAAAGTTTTTCTTTAATTTCTTTCAATATTTAGATTTAGGTATTTCTGTGACAATTTCCACATGTATTTTCATTAATTTCCAGTTAGGTATAAATTACTTAGAGGGCTTTCACACCTTCTCTCATCTTATAAAGGATTATTTAGGTTTCAAAACTGTAAACACCTGTGTTCTTCAATAAACACTATGATTCCCTTCATAAAAGCACTTGTATTTAACCTTTCTCAACATTCATTAGGTTGAAACACAGGCCTGATAGTTCCTTCTTTTTACCTATATAAGAATGTTCAAGATCTTGTGTATGTTGAATAGAACAATGCACCATGCTTATAATATTCTGTTATTTCAAGAGAAGCCTCATGAAGTTTGTCACTTTTCAACATAAAAAATATTATCAACATCTATTTCTCAGTTCTATGGGGGCTTTGGAAGCAGGAGAAGAAATTTTGTTGCCACACATGAGAAGTGTTTTCAGCAGTCATTATCTATCCTATCCTATCCTATTTCTGTGACTGGATCATGGTCATTGCTAAAAATGTTGATTATATGGTCAAAGTAAGAGCTGTGGCATTAGTTCTATTTTATATTTTTGCACGTAGTCCTATGTATGTGTTAAAAGTTGCAGCAATTGAGTAGATTTTGTTTGTTAGCAACTACATAGTGTTAGCAACCTGTATTTGGGCTTTAAAATAATCTCTTTAATTTCCTTTAATCCTCCTTTAATTTCCTTCCTTTCTTTCACATTCCTCTTATTTCAAAATAAAAATGTCTTCATTTCTATGGATAAAATAAGAAATGTGTGCAGATGTTCCCATTCAAGCAGAGTTGTTTGGGTTAATCTGAAAAAGTGAGAAGAGAGGCATTTTGAGTAGAACTGTCATGGACAAGGTCTGAGGAAGTCCTTTTCCTTGCTTTTGTTGTGCAGAGCAGTTATTATCCCATAAAGGTTCTTATCAGCTTATCAGCTAGTCCGGAGAGAAAGGCAAACTATGCTCTCTTCACTTGCGAAATGTAAGTGCCTGCTGTCTTTGAGATGTCCTTGGGCCCCAAGATACCCCTGCTGGCTGAAGGGCTGAGAGTGAGGCTCTCAGGGGATCCATGCTGTGCCCAGTGGGCAGGGCACTGGGTACTGCTGGGTAGGTGGCTGAACTGAGCTCCTGTTACAGTATTTTACTCCTTGAGAATGTGATGATATTTTGTTTTTGGCTTTTTTTGTCCTATCTTTCTGTTATCAAGGTAATAAAGCAGTAACTCCATGGAGTGCAGATCCAGCTTTGCTCTCCTTAATTATCTAGATAGCAAAAGTCAGCCTGTAAAATGGAAGGTCACAGAATAATATATAACAAGTGTAGTGAAATCCCTGAGGTCTGTGGCTTCTTGCACATGGAATAATATCTCAGTTGTGTCAGTAAATACTACTCATAGATGGTTCCCTTCTCACATGGTCTCTAGCCCACCTGAGGCCAGTGTTGCTCTGAAATTGGGTTCATTTGAGTTTGCACTTTTCTGCAGACACTATCAGTGACAGAGGACCTGATGCTGTAGGACAATAGTGATCATGACAGTTCTGCCACTATTTATTCCTCCCTTTGCTTGTAGCCCTAATAAATCTCTGTGAATGACTGGAAATGTGAATGTCAGAGGACTGAACACCAGAGAAAGTGGGAAGATTAAATGATATCTAACTCACAGTGCAGGTGGATGGATAATGTTTACAGTAGTCCATTCATTGGACACCAAGAAAATGTTTACATCACTTTAACTCATTTTTCACTGATTATCAGTGCTTGGTAACTGTGTCATGTCAGTGGACTATTTCAGGATGTGCCATAAGGTAAAAAAGGAATTCCCTGTGCCTTTAACAGCAGAATGCAGCATGTAACAACATGAATCTGTTTGTGTGAATCCAGCATGTCCAGGCTTGTCACAGCCACCTTAAAGCCCTTTCAATAACACTGTAATTTATTCAAACAAAAGCCTTTACAATTTGAACAGAAATATGACTGGCACACAGGCTGTGTTAATGAGTGCACAGGACAGCCTGACCCAATCATAGCTCCAAGGTCCAGCCTTCTCACCTGTACACTGTATTTTCCTATTGAGCAGGATGTTTGTTCTGAAGGTTTAGGTTTCTTTGAAAATTTTAACTTTTTTTGTTTTCCTGAAGCTTAAGTTGTTATTTAAAGACCAATCCTCCAATTTTCTTTTCAGAAGAAAATTACTGCCCTTCTGTTTTTTTGATTACCTGAAACTGACTGCAGATTATAGCCTCTCTGTACTCATTTGTGCCATAGGAACATGGTTCCCAAAAAAAGGGAAAGTAATTCTTTACCCTAAGCAATATATACCTTGTGTTAGGCAAAAATACCAATGTTATACTGTGGTTTAGCATCATCAACATGCACCTTGAATCACTGCACTGGAGTAACAGAATTATGGATGCTGGAGAGCATCTCTGGAGATCACCTTGTCCAACTCCTTACTCAGAGCAGGTTCACCTACAACAGCTTGCTCAGGGTCATGTTTGGTTTTCAGTATTTCCAAAGATGAAGAAACCACAACTTCTCTGTGCAACCATTTTAATGCTCTACCCTCATGGTAAAACTATGTTTTAAATGGAATTTTGTGTATCTAAATTTGTGCTTGTTGCCTCCTGTCGTTTTAGAGAACGCCAGTGCTCATATTTAAGAATCAGAACCTACGCATTAGCTGTTTCTGTTTGGAATTATGGTATCCTTTTGTAAAATTTCATTAAGTCAGGAGCTGGAAAATAAAGGACATTTTTGTTTTTCCAACAAGATGTTTCCCACTCCCTCATTTGAAGTGCTGAGTCCTGCACATGGGTCACAACAACTCCTGCAGTGCTGCAGGCTGTGAGAAGAGTGGCTGGAAAGCTGGAAAAGGACCTGGGGGTGCTGGTGACAGCAGCTGAACATGAACCAGGTGTGCCCAGGTGGGCAAGAAGGCCAAAGGCACCTGGCTTGCACCAATCATAGTGTGGCCAGCAGGACCAGGGCAGTGATTGTCCCTCTGTGCTGGGCATGGCTGAGGCTACACCTCAAATCCTGGGTTCAGTTCTGAGCCCCTTATGATAAAAAAAAAATAAATTGAGGGGTTGGAGTGTGTCCAGAGGAGGGAATGGAGCTGGGGAAGGGTCTGGAGCGCAAGTGTGATGAGGAGCAGCTGGAGGGGCTCTTGCATTCCAAACTTCCTGAAAGGAAGGCAGAGCCAGGTGGGAGTTGGGCTCTGCTCCATGTAACAAGTGACAGGATGTGAGAAAATTCCTCAAGTTGTGCCAGTGGAGGTTTAGATTGGATTTAGATCGGATATTAGAAATTTTACTTTTTTCTCATGGAGAGAGTTGTCAGGCCCTGGAACAGGCTGCTCAGGGAAGTGGAGTCACCATCCCTGGGCATCCAAAAATGTGTGGATGTGGCACTTGAGGACCTGGTTTAATGGTGATCACGGTGACGGTGCTGGTTGACAGTTGGACTTGATCTTAAACATCTTTTCAAACCTTACCAGTTCTGTGACTCTGTGGTTCTTTGATTTCCAAGCCAGGAATGTCTGAGGACTCCAACTTGGTGGCACAACTCTGTGCTAGTTCCCTACTGACTCCCCAAGCTGAGCTGAACTGTTGTGAATGACAGACCATGTTCCTCAAAGGGACAGTGAGACTTATTGTGTCACTGGGAAAATCACACTTCTGCCTAATGACTCGGCTTTTCTCTTGTTTTATGAAGCATTCTGGTATCTGTTGAGAAAATTCTGTTTAAGAATGTGCATTAATGGTTCAGAACATGAAGTCACAGGACAAATCTAATTTTAAGCATGTAAATTCGAAGAGAGAAGAACCACATGGATGTCCAGTCAGAAGTTAGTGGTTAAACTGGTGTTTGCTGAGCAGAACTGAGTATTTCTTACTACACTCATAATCTACAGAGGAAGACAACTGTGTTTGCAGTTTTGGGCTGTTAGATATTTGTAAGCATGACTGGGTGTCCAGATACCTCCTAGCAATGGAAACCAGTTAGTCTTCTGATTGACTCCAGTATAGCACGAGGCTGGTGTTAAGCCATATCTTCTCCACCAAGATTTGCAGGTAATAAGGTAAATTCAGGCTGAAGCCAGGTGGCAGGTGTAAATCTCCATATGTACACAAAATTATAGTAGTTTCTCTTTTTATGACATTTTAGCCTTTAAAAATATTATAAATAATAAATCTAACAGAAGTAAGCAAATATTATTTTGGTCTATTAATAATCTTAGAGAAGTTTGAGTGATTCATAGTCCACCTTTTAAATAGTGTTGGCTGAGCAACCTGAGCAAGGAAGAAATCCAAGAACTATTTTCAGTCTTCCAGTCTTGGCAGATTTACAGACCAAGATGCTGAAGTTGACATGTACACAGCAGGAAATTACTTACGGGGAGCCAATATCCTAACGTGATACCTGTTTTGATAATTAAAATGAAATTAATGGTTGTTTATTCCTGCAAATATTCTTGAGATAGCTTACAAGTACAATTAAGTGTAGAAATACAAATCTGGAATACCAAGTGATATGTCCGTCTGCTCTCAGTCTTACCTAGACTATCCTTAACAGATGCTTCTTTGGGAACATTCAGTGATGCCCATTCAGCACCTATACCAATTAGTCTCTGTCAATGCTTAATTACTCTCCTGAGACAATATCCTCCTTTAGTAAAATCCTGTTGCTCTGAATTATGCTATTTTTCTTTTTAAGAGACAAGACCTTTGTGTATATAGAAGACACAGATCAAATTTTCTTCATTCTTTGCTTTCTTGAATTAAACAAACCCTTCAGCTTGCCTTCAAGCTTGAGTTTCTAAATGTTGAGTGGTTTGGTGTGTTATGGCTTGGGTTTTTTTTGTTTTAGGGGTCATTTTTATGACTTTTTCCAGTCTTTCTGTGGTTAACTTATATAATTCTTAAGCTCCAGTTTAGAGGCACAGGTAGTGTACCTTTACAGATAGTGTAAATAGCAGTGCCAATAAAAATTACTACATCAAGTGCCTCTTTAATTCCTCATTTATCCAATTCTCTAGTCAGAACACTTCATCTGCTCTATTTTAATGTATTTTTGAATCCTTTAACATTTATATGGTTCCTCCAGCCCTGGTATTTTCCCAATAAATGCTTCAGTGACAGTCTCAACCATTTGTTATTTGCCCATTTGCAAGCAGGTGTAATACAGTAGTACTGCACAGTTTGCAGCTGCCATTTGACTTGTAGAGTGTTAGGTTTCTCTTCCGTGAGAATTTAGGTTTCTCTTAGTGGTGTGATCAGACTCTGATCACCCCTCACTGAAAACAGCATGGTTTTGGAGTCAGAGAACTGCTCTGACATAAATCCAGTGTGAAGGACACCCTCTCCAGTGCTTTTGCTCTGCTAACTCAGAAAATAGGGGTACACCTCTAACACCTCCACACCACCGTGCAGACCCAGCGTGGCTTTATGGCTCCCTCCTCCACCCTGTCATGTACTGGTAATCTCTTAAGTCTTCACATATAAACCTAATAGCTACTAATCCTTATTTCTGAGGGGGAAAACTGTGCTGTGGGTCTCTTCACAGCTGGATTTATGCCTATCTGAATTACTCTGTGTGTGTATGTGTGTGTGTGAAAAGATTAGTGACAGCCGTTCTGTCCCAACTATCAGTCATGAGCAGAATGTGGGTTTCAGCAGCAGGGCAGAGCAGTTTGCCTAATCTTTTGGATACAAAGGGTAAAAGGTCAACCCTTGCTGAGTCTGTGCCTCACTCAGGCACCTGTGGAAAGGTCTGTGAATCAATTTTGAGCTGGTGCTCCCGTGCCCCCCTCAGTGCGTGGCTCCAGCCACGGCGGTGTCCGGGCACAGCGCAGTAGCGTAGCAACAGCTTCAAAATACAGATCTGGATTACCTAGGAAATTGTCCCTGCACAGTGATTGCAGCAATGGCAAGCACAATGTAAATAATGTAGGTCACACCGAGAGACAATTAAAACAGGATTTATTTACTCATTTATTTTTCCTCATATATATTTCATCTTGTGATACCCTCTTTGATGTTCTGAAAACAAGGCTCTTATCCCAGCATGGACTGTTTTTTTTTCTTTTGAAACATCTCAGCATGTAAAATTTTGGAGTGAAAAATGTTTGAATTTGTGGATTTATTACTTCTTTGCTGGCCTTGAAAACTTATCTGGGTAGCAGTATTGTCACCTGTTAAATGGATCCTGTCCAAAACAGAGCAATCTGTATAATTTTGAATTGGTTATTTCAGAAGTACCTAAAGAGCAGCTCTACTGAGACTAATATTTTACAAACGCAAAATAATGCATAATCCCTGCAGAGCAACAGGTGATGATAATATGTCAATTATTTTGGAGTCTGCAAGAGGAAAGCAGCATTTCTGCTCTGCTCTGTATTTTCTTTAGATATCAGGGGTTGGATTTGGCTCTTCCAACTGAAGGTGTGTCTGTAAGCCATTAACTACACCTCTGCAGGATATCTCGGCTCTTTTTGCAACAAGAAGCTATCTGAAATAGCATGATGGGATGTTAATTCCTGTGGCCAAGTGCAAGCACCACCTGTAGAGGGCGGTTCCTTCTTAGGTAGACTCCGTTCATTGTATGGAGCGCGGCCTCACTCAGTTTTCCAACCACGGGCATCCCCTGCTGGTTTAGATGTCTAAAGACTTCTTTCCTGGCCTCCAGCTGCCTCTGCAGGCCATGGGTGTCCCATAGATCCTGTCTCATGTATGTGCATGGATTTCCTCAGCTCTCCCATCAAATGCTGCTGGATATCTAGGCTTAGGCAACTGCACCAAGCCATAAACGTTCACTGAAAACAATGGCCTGGTCACCTGAAGTTAAATAAACTGAATACTACCAGTGACAGTTTAAATACAAATCTTGGATGACTAGATTAGACTAGAAGTGAATTCGGGTAATGGACATCCGGAAACAAACTTTGGATTGATTAATTTCTTTTTTCAGGCTATTTAATTTCCCTTTTTGTTTCAGTGTCCCCACTCAGCAACAACTGAAGTACAATAGTGATCAAACAGTGCAATGTTGGACACTCTGCTGTTCAATTTACAGTCTAAATTAACCAGATAAAATTATCTAATACATTTTATCATCTTTCCAAGACTGAGATCCAGCACTCTTCCTTTAACTTCAGTCAAATTTTATCCTTTTTTTAAACAGCAATCCCCATATATGTGTCTTTCAACTGTATTTGTTTTAGAATTACATTTTATTTCAGATACCACAGTAGAAGAGAAAAGCCAACTGAACATACTAAATTTCTAGATACTGCTTCAAACACAGCTTAAGATTTTAATTGGGAAAAGAAAATTGTTTGTTTCTTTGGGTCATAAGACCCTGCATTGAAGGCAAGTTTTCCACTGTTCTACCACTGTATTTACTAGTTCATTTAGAATTATTCAATGTCCTCTCATAACCTTGATTGTGGCTGAAAAGAGACATATAAATATTTTTATAAATTTGTGGCAATATAAAAAATATTTACCACTTATTTGTGGTAAATATTATGAACCTGTATGAAACTGCCTTCTGTGGCAGGAGAAAAGGAGGAAGTGTGTCACTCTAAAATGAGTAATTTATTTGTCATCTGCAGGTATGATTTTTATATTTAGATTTCTAGATGATCTTTTTCATTTCAATTAATGAAACAATTGTAGGTGAATTTTTACTGTTGGTACGTCTCTGATAATGTAAGATGTCAGTGACATTGATGATGTTACAAGGACGTGCTCAGGGATAGATGGGAAGTGAATTTGTCAGTGCACAGGTCTTGTTTCAGTACATCCAGCAGTGTTCAAAACCAGGATTTTGATTTACAAGTTAATTGATTTTCTGTTGCAGGCTCCATGCAGGTGTTAATGAAGTAAAACTCAAGAACACATCTTCTGAGAGAAAACCATTCTCTTCCTGCTAATATGCTTATAAAAGATGAGGCACAGAAAGGTAGAAATCCACACACTGACCAAGATGGTTTCTTTGGGGATTCTAGGTAATCTGAAAAAGAAATTCATAGGACTGGATGTGACTTTTTGGGATATGAAATCAGGTATTCTGTTACAGACAGCCTCATCATATAATACTTAATTCATAAAGTGATCAAGGTCTATTTAGAAACTATTACTATTATTATTCATTTTGGAAATCTGTTTCAGAATGTCACTGCTCTAAAGGTTTGACACTTTAATTTCCAAATTACCTTTATTTATGTGCAGCTAAAACATCCTTCCTCTTGTGCCAGCATGGTCCATTAGTAGTCATTCATGCATTTAGCTCTTTTTAAAATCAGTTTAGGCTTAGACAACCTCAGATATTTGGGGGCTAAACCAGCCAATCCTTTTTGTCTCCATTTCTACCAGTTGTCATAGTAATCCCCTTCTGCACATATTTTCTTTCCACAAAGGTGCCCTTTTTTTTTTCACAGCTGCATCTTGTCTCAGGTTGCTTCTGCTTTTACAGCTAAACTAAACAAGCAGCAAAAAGATTCTTTTAATAACCTCCTGTTTTAAGATACCTATCTTGTTTGAGTAAACAAATTCTATTTGAGGTGAAATGTCTGTGTTGCTGTGCTTTGGGAGATCTCAACACTGTGTCCCTGTAGCTTGAGGGCTGGTTGAGAAGCAAATGGAAGGAGTGGAAGCTTCACATTTGGAAAGATAGGTATTTAATCACTCTTCAGACCTCTGCTTACATGTATTTGTACCATTTTTTGATTCATTTAAAAATCTATTTGATTAAAAATCTGACCAGCAGAAGTGTTTTATATTTGCCCACATTTATACTTGGTCTACAAATACGTTCACTCTTAGCTGTAACATTGATACTTTGGGTGGCCTTTAACTGCAAGTGGGTCTCTGTTAGCCAGAAATGGCCAGTGAGGTGCCCAAATAATACTGGAAAGTCGTTAGTAAACAGAAATACTAGGAGAAATAATTTAAACTTATACTTTTTTTTTTCCTTAATGTCATCAGAAATTCTTCCTAATTTTAATACACATTTTTCTCACCATTTCAAATTCATTTTTTCAAAGCCTAAAGTTACTACAAGGTCATATTTCCATGAAAAGTTACTAAAAGAATATGCTGGACAAAGGTCCAGTGTGAAAAATCTGTTATACACCATGTGGCCTGTTGTGAAGAGGCACCAATCTGTCTTCCCTTTCTTTGCTGAGCACATGGATTTGTAAATAATCACAATAAATAGTTTCAAGTTACACAGTACATAGTTACACGGTGACGTAAAAAACACCAGCTTGGTAAAAACACCAGAGATTGATTTATATGTATATCATACTGAATGATTGCATCACTTATTGGACTTCATGAGGCACCTTAAATTCATTCATTTTCACCAAATATAGGCAGGATGCTTATCTGTTGAATCAGTAACTTCCTCACGGTCCTAACGCGCGTCCTTGGTGTGCTGGCGCCTTGCAGGAGCCCGCATAAAGAGCAGCCGAAGTTCAGAGCAGCAAAGCCAGAGTCGCTTGGCTCCTCCCTGTGAGATTGCTGCTGTGAAGTTTGGCCAGGGCAGAGTTTCTGAGCGGCCCCGGGCGCGGATTGGCCCCGCACCCGCGGCTGATAACAGCTAAAAATAGCCCCGGTATAAAAGCCCGGCCGGCGGCTCCGCCACCCTAGCATTCCCTGCTCGACTGCCAGCCAGGGAGGAGACCGAGCTCTCCAAGTCCCTGCAAGGATGTGACCAAAGAACACTCTGCTGCCTAATTCCACTTAACAATTAACTTGTCAAGACTGGACTATGTGACTCATGGGGATGCTAACCAAGTACATTTTATATTAAAAAAAAAAAAAAAAATAGAAACAGACTGAAGGGCAGATTTTCCAAGCAGAGCGTGACAGGTGGGCTGGTGGAATGTCTTTGGAAGTGTGCCTGCAGAATACTGTGTACAAGAATGTTGTACTGGTATATATATTCACATAATCACCTGTAAGGAGAGTGTGCTCCATGACGATGGAGTTCTGAACACTTGGGAAAACAAATGTATTTTCATTTGACAATGGCTTGACTAAGCTGACATTGAGGAGTTCAGGAGGCTATTCTTAGCTTGCTGTTGATTCTGGGGAAATTGGGTCATTTCCTTGCATTTTTGTTCACTTTCAAGCTTTTGTTTCAAGATGTAGCCTGGGGAATCAGTGAGTTCAGTGGCTGAGTGCATTGCAAGATAAATCTTTGGGTGTCTGAAGTCCTTTGGATGAAGACACCACTGTTGAAAAGCTCCCTTTTTAAAGTCTGGCAAAAGTTACACTGACTTGAAAACAGGGTGTAAATAGGGAAAGAATTAGGAAGCATTAAAAATCAGTGGCACTATCAGCCCTATCAATAGTAAACTATTCCCACATGTATTACTTCCAGAGGCCCTGAGTCCTCCTCTTTGATTTTATGAAGCTTTGCACTATGTTGCACTGTGAAATTTATAAATTTGCATGTGTGGGTTCCCCTTCATTTTCATTACAGTTTTTTTTTAGTTTTTGTTTGTTTGTTTGTTTACAATAATACAGTGCAAGGTTTATAATATCTTGGGAGAGTGATAGATGACCTGGCTAACTTGCTTTTTCAGTCTTGATTCTATATACATAGTTATTTAAAAAGGGCTATCAATTATCTTTTAATTTGTTGTTTAATTGCTAGATCTCTCATGGCATATGAGATAATTGCAGAGTGTGTTGGTTTGATAATTCTGTACCCTAAAGTAATCTTTTTCTGGTCAGGAAACCCAGCATGGTCAGAGATGATAGAAACTCCCTCACAGTGACTTCCACCTAGTCAAGATGCAGAGCTGAGAAGAGTCAAACCTCACAACATACACAACTTCACCTTTCTGAACTCTGCTTTTCTTCTCTGAAGGTCAATTTTCTGCATAAACCTGTAGGCAAGGCTTAACTGGAGAGTCTCTGCTGCCATCCTCTGCAGGGGAATTTAGTTTTCTCTCAGCATAATGAGATACCTTTATATACATTTATTAATTAGTCTGGTATCAACTCTGACTTGCTGCTTGGCTAGAAATGGGTAGGAGCTGCTAATAATAAGTAAAGGGGTCCAAATCTCATTAGAACTTTTCTAACTGGTGTACCTAAACCAGTCCATTTTCTACAGAATTGCATCAGAGTTGTCACCAAGGTCAGAGCAGTGAGACTGCAGAGACAAACTGGGCTTTGGCATTTTGGTGGTGTGTGAGGTTGCTCCCAGCTATTGCAGCCAGTGGCCAAGGGTCCACACCTTTGTTATAAAAGTGACACCTGCTACATGCTCTGTGAAAATTTGTGATTTTGGCAAAAGATGGAAAATTTTTGGAAAATCTTCCACTTAAGAGGCAAAAAACCCCTTATGTCTTTCTAGTTAGACTACCCAGTATTCCTAGTTCTGACAGACTTAAACAAGGCACCACTGTTATTTAGACTGTGCTCAGTGCTGAATTTCACAAAAAATTTACTTTTAGTCTTAAGTCAACCACCTTTTTAAGAATTACCACAACCATTTTTCACTTAAGGATGTGGGACATGTTCTTCGAAGTCCTAATGAGTTGGGTTTGATGGTCACCAGCAAAAATCTGTTAATGTGATGGTTACCAGCAAAAATCTGCTAATGTAAAAGTGTATTTGCAGAAGAGAATTTCACATTTGTGCTTTACTTACCACCTTGCTTCAATTCATCCTGGTTGTTTGCATTAACTCTGCAGTGAAAAGGGTCCTCAAGCAAAAAAAAAAAAACAAAAAAAACAAAAAAAACAAAAAAACAAAAAACCAAACCAAAAACCAACTAAAATGGAGTATCACCAAGTCAACAACTTTGGGTGCTGAAAGATGTTGCACTCTTACTTTGAAGTTTTTAGGAAGGAAAAAAAGAACAAAGAACCCACCATTCATTTCATAACAGCTTGAGGTGATGCACTAAGGCAAGTGAGCTGGCAAACTTTGTGGAAAGTTTGTCACAGAAGAAGTACCAAAAGGTGAAATGAAAAATGAATGAAGGCAATTTATTAAGGAGAATGGAAGAGTTCTTCAGTTCACTGTGAGGCTCAAGGTCAGCCAGCTGCATTAACCCAGGCGAGCAGCACTGCCACTGAGCAGAGGCATCACCATTGCAGAGGTTAAACTTTGCTGCCACAGATGGATGTAAGGATGTTGAGCCCTGCTGTTTCACACTGATCCAGGGTGAGTTTATCAGGGAGCAAAAATCCAGAGGCCCTTTTCTTAACCCGAACAGTACATACACCACAGAGGATTCTGAAACCCACAGTGCAGATCCATGCACACAACCTGCCCTGCAGGTACTGATGCCAGTGTGAGAGCCCATGGGGACTAGCCTGAGTCATGAGTAATTTCAAACTGAGCTGCGAAGGCTTCAACTTTTAGAAATAATGTGCATCAGAACACAGAAAGTAATTTCAGCTCTCAGCCAAATTGTTTGCTGAACAACAGTGTGAAACACTAATGTGTCCACTGAAATCAGCAGCAACTGTGCATTCTTTGAGCCTTATTTACTGGAAGAAATTGAAGCCTAGTCTGAGATGTGCATGAGTTGTACATGCCATTTTGAACACTGTAAATAATAATTCATAAATCACGATTAAAGTAGTGTCTTGTGTGCTAGGCTTTTGTTTGGGGGGATTTAATCCTAGTTTGCATGTTCATACTTCAAATCTTAATTAATTTAGACTTAATTTATGACAAGAAGCATACAAAGAAGTGAACAGAAATAATCTAAATAGGGACTTGCATGACGAACTCCTGTAAAATAAGACAGGAATAGGCATTACTTACTCTGTTGCAGACTTGGAAGTAAAATAATGTAATTTTAGTTCTGTGACAGTAGTGAGTCAACAACAATGGGTACATCACACTTACTTGGTGCTGTTTTTCTTCACCACACTTGACAGCATGGAGGATTCATTTTGAAAAGCACGGGCTGAGGATTTCTACATTTCTCCTTTCATCAGCTGCATTATCCATATGGCCCACAGTTTGGGACATCTGTCATGCTCTCCATTGTATCTCCTACAATACCACTTTCCAGAGCAGTCTCAGTCCTGGTTGGAAGTATCTTTTGTTTTTAATTGAAATGTCAGTTTTGGAATGATAGTGGAATAAACCACTGCTCTCTAGAAGTCTCTGTACTGAATGCAGCATTAGGAGATTATTTTGTACCTTTTCAGAGCCACTTTCTTACAAATAGGTACCTGAGGCAGTCTCTATGTGAGCACTGAGATCATTATCCATAATGCAATCCCTCTTCACACTGAACAGCAGCACGTTTTCTCTTGAAGGTGGTAATGCTTATTAATGTTACAGCAAAGTTTGATGCTGCATCCGTGTGAAAACATAATTATATATAAAAATAATTCCATGGTTTTGGACTAGAACTTTACAAAACTCCAGTTTGAACTGATTCATCCTGCTAAAAGAAGAGTTTCAGTAAGATAACTTTAGAGCTAAAATAATGCTTTTTAATAAAAATATAAAGGAGAGCTGCTGTAGTCATGGCTGTGATGGATTCATAATATCTGGGGGTGGGTATAGAGTGGGCTACCTCAAACTGGCCAGTTAATGGAGTGCAAGGTTTTCTGGTCTAGGCTTTTCCATCCCATCCTGTTTATTGGAATATTCAGGCTGCACAGCTGTTTTTGTATCTCTTGATGTCTTTTCCATTACCTTGAGTGTGGGAAAATTTACAAAAAGGAACAAAATCACAGTTCTTCCATCAAACCAACACATTTTGAGGTACTCTACATCTTTAGAGTCAAGGGGAAGTATCTGCTCATCCAGTGTTGGCATGAGGCTGATGAGAAGATCTTTGTATGCCCTTGCATATCTTTTACATTTGGGGAGGGGAACCCGCTGTCTTGCCCCAAATATCTGAGACAAATCTTCTGATTTTTCTGAAATTCAGACAAGAAATTGATAGTGACACATTGTAGCTCAAAAGAAAATAAAAATTACTGGATTGATTCCTTTCAGTTGTTAACTTGTTAAATGTGTTGCATATCAAAACAACTAACATCCAATAAAGGCAGCTGGAAATTGCCAGTAATTCAAAATTGTCTCTGGAGGAGATGTTTCCATAACCTGCTCAAACCACCCTGGCTGCTGCTTAGGTGCGGGGTTTTTTGACAGCTAAGCAGTTAAATAATTCCCCAATAAAATCATAGCCCCGAATACCATTTATCACATTTACTGTAGCTGCACCACTGCAGTAAGCTGCAGCTGCAGCTTTTAGTTCTTTTCATCACAACAATGAAAAACATCACCTGTGTCCTATAAAAGTTGCAATACCTGCTCTGATGGAAGGAGCTGGATGGAAGCACTGGGGGATGGATGTGCTTTGTGCTCTGATCCTTCTTGGTAATGTAGCGGTCTGCTGGAGAACTGATAGAGTTACATTCTGGATGCTTGGCCTCTGCTTCACCCCCTTGGGACAAATCTTTGCTGGAAGTGAAGCTTGGATCAGGCCTGTGAAAGCTGATAGTGCATCAGAGCTCACCTACAATAGAGGTCTTACATAGGGACGTGGCTGTTCCTTTTCTGAAGCTGTCCTCTTCTTTTATTAATGGGATGACGTGCTCATATTCATTTCTATATCTCATAAACCTCAAACTACAATGACTTGGCTTATGAAGAGTTCACAATTCAATGTCTAATGTTCTTGTGTGTAACTCAAAGACTCTGCTACTTCTGACTTGTGAGAAAATGATAGGCCAAACTAAGTGACTCATTCTTTGCAGTAAAATGAGAGAGTACTAATTATTTATCAGTATCTTACCCTTAATTTGGCTGAAGAAAGAGCTGACTTCGTAACACACAAAAGAGCTGTGTAGACACTAAAAACCATTATAGTCAGGAAGGTTCCACCCAGATGTAAGTGATAAGTCAGTTTGATATGACAAAAAAGCAGTAAATGCATGAATAGATTCCTAAAGTAGTGCATATATATATATATGCATCTGTGTATATTTCCTCCTACATACTGCCTTCTGCAATGTTTATCCTAAATTCAGCTTTCAGAATCTCTTTTTTAAAAAAACAGCATTATATGAATGCATTATGTTGTCTGTTATGTTTGGTCTCTTCTAGGGATTCCATGGGAGTATTTTTGTAAAGCAGAGGGTTTTTTGGTTGTTCGTTGTTTTTGGTTTGTTTTTTTTTGAGGTGGGCTGGCTTATTTTTTCTGTGGATACCTAAAAGCACAGCTGGAACACCAGATGTGTGGTATTTACTCCTCAAGTTCTGTAGCCTCTGAGTACCTCATATCAGGTCCTGGGGCAGGTGGAAGCAAATGGGGAAGGCACCTTCCAGTGGCAGCACTGCCCAGAAACACCCTGAGCCAGGTGGGATCTGGCCCATCCCTGCAGTAGTTTATATCTGGGTTAGGATGGAAATGGCTGCAGGGCACCTTCACTCCCTTTGAATTGCAAAGTTTCCCTTCTGCTTTGCCGAGCCTCAGCACAATAATCTTCATCTGCAAACTAATTATAACACACCACTAAACACAGACAGTAACTGGGAGGGAAGGATTTGAATGTTTTAACACATTGAGTCTCTACTGAAATTGCTACATCTAGAGTTTGACTTTCAGAAGCGCAAGGCATGGACAGTTTCTGGAGTGAGGGATGGCACAGGCACAGGAAACAGGCACTAAAGCCATAGACTTCTTCTGCTTAAAAATTACTGCAGGATTTGTCTGACCATTACATGTTTATCTCATTACCCTGGGCTCAGTGGAAAAAATTAGACACTTCTAGGGCATATTTTTTAATTCTAAAATAGACATCTAAATAGGTCACATGCATCACAACTTGTAAGTGCTGATGTTTTGAAAGCTGATTTTATTTCTACCTTTTGGTTTAGCATTAGCAGCATTACCTCATTACTGTGCTCATAGCTGGCAGTATCTTCTCTTCCACAGCCAATGGTCCTCTGATATAACTTGTTCAAACCACTTGCCTATATCAAAACAAAGTTTTCAGTGAGGCTGGAGCTACAGGTAACCTCAGTCATTTCCCATTGTTCCCAGGAACCCTTATTAAAGGGAAATTGTGTCGCCATGAGGTGCTAGAGCAAAATAATTTTTCAGCAAAACCCAAAAGCTTATAATTGTAGAGTTAATATTGTATTATTTAGGGATGCATTTTAGAGATACAGTGATTAATCTTAAGTTTTTGGCAGACTTTTGTAACTGTGATGCATAATTACAATGCAATGATTCTTTCTGCCACATGTAAGTACACTTAGCCCATGTCCTTGGAAACTTGCCGGTAGGCTTAAGAATAATTGTACTCTAAATGTTTAGTAATTAATGTGTCTAGTCCAAAAATTACATGTAAAAATTTGAAATCAAAGGAGTAATAACACTTAATTCTCTTATAGTTAACCTTCCAGTTATTTGAATGAGTGCTAATTAGATCTAAAAACCATAAGCATACTTTTACAGTAATTATAATGATGATTATGTTGTAATTACAGTTGCAACAGCATAATGAGATTTACTTTTTAACCATTTCAGTCCTTCATGTAGTGCACATGAAGCAGCTGTTGTGGGAAAATTCCCATAGAACTTAGCCAAAGGGCCATGGAGGTGTTGGCTGTGACTGCTCTGGAGCTGTGTCAAACGCCTAGAGGTCACAGAGAGAACTGGCGATCATGACAGAAGCACACAGCTAAGAGCACTTTCAGGAAAGGTGAGTGTTTGATCATGTCAAAACCCTCCCCAAAAGGCATCTCTGTGTCAGAAGGGGAATGTAGAACTGCTCACGTCTGGCAGCTTGAGCTGCCAACAACCTGTGAGCCAGAGCTTTGGCAGTCCTGAAACAGGATCGGGGCAGAAGTGTAGGAAGAGACTTCCCGAGGGCAGGAGGACACAAAGTCCCTCCAGGCAGGGATGGGGATGAGGAGGAGGTGCCATTGACCCCTTCACCTCTGCCAGCACTCCCTCCCTTCGTGCCTTTTGGCTGTGTCAGGACTTTCTATAGGTGCCACCTCATGCTCAGGGCTGCCGTGCGGTGCCCTCTGAGTCACGCAAGGAATGCAGGGCGAAGGAAAGGGAGTAGGGATGACAGCAGCATGTCAGCAGCAGGCTGAGGCCCTTGGAACTGTTCTCCCATGCTCCACCCAGCAAATTATTGCCCTCCTGTCCCGCCATTTACAACCAGCACCCCAAGGGATGTTCTGAGAAATTGTTATGGGACCCAAACATTGCCATTCCTCTGCTCCTGAGATCCATCAGCAGTGGTCACATCACAGGTGCTTCGCTCACCTGAGTATTCAGTTTTGGCTTCTGTACCACTTTGTACCACACACGTGGCGGGGGTTGCTGAGGCAAAGCTCTGCTTTTCTTCCCATTCCTTGATCGATCCAACAGCCAGTGCACAGGCTCTTTTTCTCTTACCTTTCCTAGCAATAACAATATTAGGACTTTGAACAGCTAGAGGCAGGACAAACACCCTTCAGAAAGGCAGGAAAAAACATCACTGTTGCTTAAAGCAACGAAACCTGCCCTGCTGCAGGACTTCCTTCTTCCCTGTCCCTGGTGCTCCCAGCTGTAGAATAAGGGAGGGAACAACAGAAACGCTGAAAACAGGCAAGAGCAGAATTATTTGCTCAGAGACTGATCCTGCCGTAGGTACCAGGAGCTTGTCTCCTCCCCTGTGAGTTTAACCCCACCCTCTGTTTTTTTATGCTCTGGGCTATTTTGGGCAGGCAGCAAGGGCTGCAGCTCTGACAGATGAGAATACTGTACCAGAGCACAGCAGCACTTGTTGCTCTGAAGAAGTACTGTAACAGGGACTGCTCCTCTGCTGCCTGCCTTCTCTTAATTATTATTAATTTAATTACCTGCGAACTTGTTTACTCCACTGCTTCCGAGCTTTATCGTTACAAGTGATGTTTTAAGAGCTTTGTGGGAGCGGTTCAGAAGGGAAACTCACACGCCGGGCAGTTGAAACCTCCTTTTGCCACTTAATATCAAGAGATCAGCTGGTAGCCTTGGGGGTGAAAAATGACAGACTCTGTTGCTGCTAATGGGGAAGGAAAGGACCCTGAAATCGAGCTCTTTGTGAAGGTAAGCTGCGCTGTGAACTGGACACTGGTGTGACTCTCAGATCGGCTCAGCTTCTACTGAATAATCAAACTTTAATTTTCTGGTGCTGAGCGGAAGCGGTGCTCTGACAGCCTGTTATCTCTTGCACACACGCTCACTCTGCTTTCTTCTTCGTGACATTAGAATTAGGTAATGTAGAGGAGGGAGAGTCAGAGTTCCTGTGTTTTATTGTTAATTCTCTCCTCGTGAGTTTGTTCTGTTATTCTTAGCCTGCTGTCTGCAATGTACTATGTCCTAACTTTAGACTTGAGGCTGTAGGCTTCAGGTTTTGCTCTATCCTGACTTTCTTTTCCATTTTTGGGAAGAGCTGGGGGGTACCAAGATTTGGTACCTCAGCAGAGGCTGTCAGGTCTGAAATGCTGATGGATCATAACACAATAAGGATTGAGATAAGCTGTCAGTCTTCTGATTATTTACTCAATGCTTCCTTTTTTTTCCTAAACCAATAAAAACTTAATCAGTTTTTACTGTCAGTTTCCTCAGACTGAAGCTCATTCTGATTTTATAGAAGGGTAACTGAGAACAGAAAGCAATTTAATAAAAATAGAGAAAAATTACTACATCTTTTATGTGGTAGCGTTTCAGAATGTTTCAAGTTGTGTATGACTGTTGGTCTTGGGCTGTGAAAACCTTACCATTAATATCAGTGGCACAATTGAAACCCATGACACATACAACCTTATTAATAGCAAACTTCATGCAAACTCTGTCTCAGTGAAGAGCTCAGATTTTTTGATGTTCAGTGTGTTTTAAAGCCTCTATACACATTGAGGCTGAGATCCCCTATGCCCATGTAAAATCATAGAATGGCTTGGTTTGGAAGGGACCTCAAAGATCATCTTGTTCCAATCCCCCTGCCATGGGCAGGGGCATCTTCCACTAGACCAGGTTGCTTAAAGTCTTGTCCACTCTGCCCTGGAACACTTGCAGGTGTTTGGTCTCTCTGAGCCCGATATATTCCTGTAAATCCATTGGATTATTATTAATATGTGGGAGTTACCTCAGACCCTTAGCAAACAGAGCCCTGAATGATTAGGAAAGCAAATTCCAACCCCTCCCTTCTGTCAAGATGAGAGTATGTAATTGCTTTGTACTCCTGATGGATATTTTGGGCTGTAAGTTGAAATGTCAGCCACATCCATGATGTGTATACACGGCCTCTTCACACATCTTCCAAAACCAGTCAGTTCAGGTGCAGGTGCTGTGACTGAGCCAGCAGCAAGATCTTTTTCCGTAACAAACAAATTTAACAAGAATTTCAGGTTCATAAGAGCCCTACAGATACTTTTTACAGAAAGTTTAATGTACTAAAATGGACCAGCATGAGTCCATGCAGGCAGACACCTCACCTCTTACAAGTTGTTTCTACCAAATTGAGTTTAATGGAGATGTTTATGGGCTAAAAAATAGGTTTGTGATGTTGTTTGGTACTCTGTCATCAGTCAAATGTGTGCTGGAATGGAAATCTGTAGCTACTGACTTGTTTTAGTGCTCGCACTATTTCACTGAGGCTGACACGGATGTTTGTGATATGTGGTTCTTTGACTGCATCAGCTGTTAAAGTGAAGGTCATTGCCCAGATTCATTGTGTGAGGCTCTGGATCCATAAGATACTGGGGAAAATGAGCACTGCATTAAACCAAGCCATGCCACCACTTGAAGATTTATAACTCCAGAAAGAACATTTTTAGTAATGTGACTTCCTGCATAATGCATATTACAGAATTGCATAGAGACTCACATAAAACTCAGAGCTGGAACAGAAGAATTAATTGGTATCTTCCTGGAGACTTTCCATTTAGGTTGAAAAATTGCAATTCTTGATGTTTTGGAAAGGTTCCATTCATTTATATAAAAGTTTCAAAGGTTCTATAGTAAAGGATGTGACCAGAGTATTAAATTATACACCTCAGAATTTCAAAAATAAAAAGAGAGCATCCAAAGGAGAGATAAGCTGAAAGCTGAAAAATAGGAGAATATAAGAGAATCATGAACAGGTGAAAATTTTTCTGGAGGGTGACTGCAAAGAATAGGATATTAGTAAGGGGAAGTAAACAGGAAGGCTGATCCAGGAGACACTCTGCAAAGGAGAAGATACTTATTCTGCCTGTTTAAAGGCAGCAAAGAACAGAAAAGAGGTAACTTCTGGAGGACTGTGAGGTACTGGGACAAGTGGCAAATGTAAATATACTGGACCATACTTGAGGCAAGTTGTAACAGCAGGGGATGTTGGGATCAATGAGCAATTCCTCATTTGAGTTTTATACAGGTGATACTTCACCCAAGGAAAAGAGTTCTGTCCTGCATCCCTGAAGAAACACACAGAAATTACAGCAATAAGTGAGAAAATGTAGGGCAGTAGATGTGGCCTAGTGGAAACTGTATCTTCCACAAGCCCAAAAAAACCAGAAAGGGCTGTTTTTCACCTGCCACAGTGTCCCTAATAAAAGCATTTTCTGTCTCAGGTTAAAAAAAGAAAGGTGTTACACAATTGCTCTATATCCTTTTGCTGTTTGTCAACCAGGAGCGCAGGAGCCCGAGACAGACAAGCAGAGAGTGGGGCTGTAACCAAAAGAGCTGCTCTGTAACCTAATGCAGGTTGGCTCAGGATCTCCTGAGCTGCACAGACAGGCTGGGCACCACCAGGACACAGCTGAGCTGCTGTGGCAGGGACAGGTTAAGGGGTTATCACACCTATTTGTTATCATCCCCATTGATTTCACTTGTTTTCAACGGTGCCCTGACCTGGGTCTGCGAGGTATTTTTTTGTCAACAAGTGTTTGTTCTCGCAAGGTGCGTGTTTGAGAGCAAAGCCCCCCAAATCTGGGGCAAGACACAAGGAGAGCGATGGTGGGAGTGGTGAGGTCTGCCAGGGAGGTGGTGCTGCCTTGATCGGATGTGCAGCTTGTGTGAGCAGGCCTTTGCTGAACGCTGAAACTCTCCAGCAGCAATTCCCTCTCTCAACTTGTTTGACAGGGAGTTGGAGGAGGCTGCCAAGGAGAAAGGTTTGATGCGTGGTGTCGCGAGACGCTGGCGGCAGCAGCGTGGGGAAGGGAACGTTGGGAGGTAGTGCTTGCTCTGTGCTTAACCCAGCTTGTTGTAACTCAGGCTAATTTCAATCCTCTGTGTGCTGGAGAAGCAAAGTGCTTCTGTATAAACGACAATGACACCCTGATGGAAGATATATTTTGCTTTTCCTGGCAATCTTGCACTTGTATGTGTGAGCATAATGACACAATTGAAATAGTGCTCCTTTTACATGAAGTAATACAATTAAAATCCATAAGAGAGAACCACAGGACTTTTGTGGCTTCTTTCTGTTTGCAATGGAAACAGGTGTTTGGATGTACATTCCTTGCCTTTCAGGATTAGAGTAGTACCTAATATCAAAAGTTAATTTGAAGGGAGATAGATTGTATCCATGGAAAACAAAACATGATGCAAAGAGGACTGCATTGCTCAGAATGCAGTCTAGAAAGCAAACAAAGCCACAAGTGGACCAAAGTACATTTCATTTTAAAAATTCTCCTGCTTTAGAAACACTCTATAACAAGATATATCTTAACCCATATTTCCGATAGTGAAAAGATGATGATATCGTGGTGGTAAGCTGGCAGGCAGCTACTTCTAGAAGGAATCATTGCTGTGGCACTGATGGATTAATATTACAGGTATGTTCATTGATGTCCTGGGCTGCACCAAAATCAGAGGGACCAGTCGGTCGAGGGAGGTGATTCTGCCCCTCTACTCCACTCTTTTGAGAACCTCACCTGCACTGCTGCATCCAGCTCTGGGCTCCTCAGCAGAAGGAAGATGTGAATCCACAGGAATGAGTCCAGAAAAGGCCACTAATTGGATCACAGGGCTAGAACACCTCTGCTATGAAACCAGCTTGGAGAAGAGAAAGCTCCAGGAAAACCTTATAAAACCTTCCAGTACCTAAATGGGCTAGAGAGAGACCTTCCACAAGGGCAAATAAAGGGGGATGGCTTTAAGCTAAAGGAGAGTAGGTTTATATTAGATGTTAGGAAGAAATTCTGTGTATAAGGGTGGTGAGGTCCTGGGACAGGTTGCCCAAAACTGTGAATCCCTGACAGTGTTCAAGACCAGGCTGGCTGGAGCTCGGAGAAACCTGGTACTGTAGAAGGTGTCCCTGCCTTTGGCAGGGGATTTGGAATGACATGACATTTAAGGTCCATTGCAGCCCAAACCATTCTAGGATTAGGTGAGCAAGAGCTTTTGCTTAAACTGTGTAAGGCTTTACTTCTCAAAGTGTTCACCCACAGTCACACTGAACACCCTTCTAGAGAAAATGTGAAGGTGTTGCAAGTGTAGAAATCAAAACAGCCCTCAGAGGCCCTGAACTTCCACAGTCTCTACTTCAGACATTGAACATGTCCCCATCTTCCAGCTGACTGGGCCCATTAGGATTATGTCTAAAAGTGATGGCAAGATTTTGTACCAGACTTACTGTTCTGAATGAATGGGTCAGTCAGAGAGCCTGGCTGCCAGCACAGAGCAGTCACCAACAGCAGGGTGCTCCATCAAATTCCCAGGAGCTGCTGCTCTCAGGAAGGTGTTGTGCCTCTCTTGTGGACACAATTATCCCAGAAATTATCTCAGGGAGGAGCAAGTTGGGTGGGGTTTGTTTTTGATTTTGTTCTGTTCTGGCTTTTCTTTGGGTGCATTTTCTGGATTTTTTTAAGGTTGTTTCTGCTGAAAGGTGATTTCAAACCAACCTTGGTTTTGATTTTGGTGAAGTGTTGTCACATAGCCTTAAAGGAAGATATAAATAAAAGTGTTACATCTGTTACAAGCAATCATTCCCCACTGTTAAGGCTTTTGTGGTTTTGATATGAGGGAGTCACTCTGATAAGAAAACTGATTTCAGTTTCAGAATTTCAGGGTTATCACAACTTTTGCAAACAGGGAGAGATAACTTGGTAGGAACCTTTTAACCCTTCATAACAAGACAGGCTCTGCAGTGTATTTGATTCATAGACTGCCCTCAAAAAGATTTTTAATGATGATTAGAAATCAGAATCAGATCTGGAGGATTCTAAGTTCTTGCTGTTTCTTGAGAAGTGTGGGTATTTCCTGGGTATTATGAGTTCAGCTTGGCTTTCATACAAAATCATTCCTATGTTTAGCTAAACTTTCTAGATAAAAAGGAAATAACAAAGATAAAAAAAGCACAGGGGAGAATAATGACACTGAAACATCTGGTCCAACCTGTCTGGTGCTCCAAGATTGACCATAACATTTTTTTGTTGCCAAGCCTTTCAGATTTTGAAAAAGCCACAACCACCCTACAAAGCAGGTGTGTAAAGTGTGTGCAGTCTCTGACACTTTTCAGCTGTCACCCTGGAAGTGGTGGGAGCACAGGGTTTAGTGTGAATCTTGAATTTTTACCCTTTGGAGCTGCCAAGCAGGTGATGGGCACCATGGTTTGTGTCTCTTCAAGCTGCTTTTGGTGAGGCAGTGCATGATCTGCAGCCTGAGTGTACTCTTCCAGAATCCTGGCCTTGTGCTTTGGTATTAAGGTTACAAAATTTACAAGGTTTACCAGTAGTCTGGACACCAGGGAGGAAAATAATTTTACTAGGTTTGTTTAAACATATATAAAGGAGTTTTGAAAGTTCCATGCAGGGGGACTTGAGTATTTCAGTGTAGTGGTTCTGCTAAGATCTTATCAAATCAGGAGTGACCAGAGTGACAAATCCATAACAACTACACTTCTGATCTGCTTAAATCAGGGAAATGCTATCTGGACTGATCATTGCTTCTCTGTTTGTTTTTTTAATTAAGTTTTTTCAATAAAATAATTAAAAAAAAAGAGGAAAATCATCCATCTTGGCAAGAATAAATTTTGCTTTAAATTACATCTTTAAAAAATAATTCAATAAATTGCCATATAACCGCCTGGCAAATGTTTTAAAATTACAAGTTGCTTGTTTTTCCTTGTGATGAAGAAAAACAATACTTCAAGGAAGCTTTAGCCTGAGTTATACAACCCAGCGTCTGTGTGTCTGTGCGTCTGTTTTGTCTCTGAGCACTTGGAGGTTTTGTTTTGCATCGAGACAAGGGCCTCGTTGGTGGGAATATTAGAGACAGGCAGTAAATTGTTTAAGTAGGCCAAGTTTATAAAGTGACTTGGCAGGGATATATTCGCTATCCCTGCCACCTTGAATCTAGTCTGGGATGTTTTTAGGATTGCCTGGGAAACTGATTCTCAAGTTAAGAAGAGATTTCCAGCCGTGTCTCCTGCCTAAATTCACAGTCTCATCCTTAGTTCATAGTTAAAGGTGAATGATACCCTGATCTGCCTTGATTTGGGGGTTTTCCTCTATGAACATCTGTGACTACTTGCTTTTTATTAAACTTGATAGTACTGATATACATATTAATTGGGATCAAAACATCTGATTAAAATGAAACATATTTCAACACTGTTGAATATGCATACCTTCTTTACATGCCTTTATAAATGGGATCCATTAGAGTAAATAAGAATTCAGAAACATTCAGCTTGGGTCACGGCCACAAAAGCAAGTCAGTTTCATACTGCTGAGTTCAGTGGCAGCCGAATTAGGCCTGCCTAAGTGTATTTGAGATCTTGTTTAAACTCCGCTTGCTAGCTCCTTCCTTTTTTCTGGATTTTCTGAGTCACACAGTCAAATTGGGTAAACACAGTGTTTTAATTTAACCATGAAGAACTGGTGATATTCGTAATTATTATTGCTGGTACTTAGAACTAGTCACCAGTGTGCTCTGGGTGCTCTATGTTTAGCTGCAGGTTGCTCTTTTTCCATCTCTAGCAGCTCCCATCCCGTCAGGCTCACAGGTTGTCATGTTGTGGTTCAGCAATGACAGTGAAGCTCCAGTGTCCTCAGGGAACTTTTATTGGCAATACATGGCTCTGCTGAGGCTAATCCAGAACAGCAAATGTCACCAGGATCGTGTGACATAACATCCCAAAAATACACAGGGACCCTTTCCAGGAGAGCCAGCAGGAAGTACGTCTGCCTGTGCTCCAGGATTTAATGTTGGTACCAGTCCACCTGCCTGTGTCAAATAGAGCTTAATGGAAGGATTGTTTAGGAGAACACATTGGTCATCACAGCAACAATATCACGTAGTTCTTGTGTGGCACATAATTCTTCAAAATGTGGCAGATATGAGCAAAATAGTCCCAACAGTGCTGCAGAGGTAATAGAAACATTCTTTTTTAGTAGTACTTCTGTTTTCCAGCTAGGAGCTCTGGTAGATTTTTCAAATTACTCCTTTTTAGAGAGTTAGGCAGATGTTAAAGGGCTGTGACTTTGTGTTAGTTTTATACATGGATAATAGAAGGTTTCAGTGATAAACTTTTTTTTTAGCTAAGGTTGACTTAAAGTCAGGGAGAATCGGGATAAGGAGGGGTTTGATTTTGTGCTGGATTCAATCTATAAATCATACAGGATGTAGGAAATCAGAGCCAGTACCTAAAGTGCTATAGTAGGTACTTTGTAAATAGCTTGAAGTGATTTTTTTGACACAGTAAAATTTCATGTGGTAATTTCCTTATTCCCTTTTCTTCCTTGTCTCTTGTTCTCCCCATTTTTTTGCACTTCTGTGTTTCTGACATGCAGTAAAACTCATCTAGATGGGGTAGCAGGGATATTTATGTACATCTGGCGCTATGAGTTAAAAAAATCTGGTTTTTGTATGTTTGAGGAATTTAATCAGCATCATATATTCCTGGCATTATTTTTATATTAAACTTAAGACTTGGAAATTATTACAGTGGAACAGAAGTAATTCAAAGTGTATCCAGCTGTGTTTTGCAGTTCCAAAGCCAGTAATTTTATCTAATAATACCTAAGGGTAGAAGTTAATCTAACTGACTGCATTTACAACATGTCATTGCTGTTTGTTACATAACTTGATTGCCAGTACACACGTAAGTGTAGAATGATGAGGCAATAGGATTTTTTTTCTGACTCTTAAATTTAAAGATTCTTTGTAAATGAGTATTATTGTGTTCCTCTCAAGAATAATTTCATGACTTATTTTTTAAAGTGTTTATGATATTCCTCTTCTATATGTATCTATATTTTATTAATGGTGGTGTTCACTGGTTGAAGTGATCTTCCATGATTTAACACATATTCTTCTTTGATTCGGTGACTCTGATGCACCACAGAAATGTCATGGGTACAGTGTCATAAGAGGTGACATGCTCAAAAAAGAGATTGGATCGCAAAGCCCCTGAAATGCAGCTCTCTAACACACCATAGCAAAGCTTTGCCATGTTGAAATGGCCCAGTGTTGTCAAAATCCAAATCAACTTTTTTTTTTACTTTCCAATCTATGAACAAATGAACACTTCAGCACTTTATCTTTATAGAAAGCAACATCAGAGCACCCATCATTCAAACCCCTGATTTTTATTATTTTTTCTAATCAAACTGTAAAAAGGTCCTGCAGTACAAATTTTACATGTTAAGCTCAGTAATATTTCTGGGTTTTGACACAAATTCTTTGCAGGATTTCTTTAGTTTTGTGCTTTTCTGCCTCCTTCAGTGACCCAAGGCAAGTTTTTCAGGCTCTCGTCACCCTGATAAAATGTTGATACTAGTCCTTCTCTAGTGCCAAGTTTGTGCACATGTGTTGCATCTTCTGTAGGACCAACTTCTCTGCTTTTCCTGCTTGTTCTCACACACAAACAGACTCATAAATTTATACCAGTCTTGTAATCCCCATGATTGCTATGTTGGTCCCCAAAGCAGCCTGGTTACTTCTTAAGAGGTATTGTATATCTGGAGCTCAAGGGCTTCTCCAGTTTTTTCTCTTGTGCACCTGATTTCCAAAAGACATTAAAAAAGCTCGTTTTTATGTATATCTGGCAACCCTTCATAAAACTGAAATAAAGCACTAATTGAAATGCATTTCAGGAGGGCTGTGTTGTGTTAATGCCTCTGTAGGACAGTAGGAGTTGAAACCGCCTCTGCTATGCTACTCTGGTGTAAAGGACATTCTATTAAGGAGGATAAAGGTGCTCAGATAGTCACAAGTTGCTCTTCTAAATCCTCATCTTGATAGATGCTAATTTTGTGTGCAGTGCAGATGACAGAATCCCATGGCATTCACCTGTATGTGCTTGCTGCAAAAGGTAATTAAAATGCTCAAGGCCTAATATTCAAGGCTGAAACTGATTTTCATTTACTTTAAATTCTATAAAACTTGCAAGAATATTATATGGGAATAGTAATTCCCCCCCCCTTTATGTAAATCCTGCTGTAAAGAAGCCATATCTTAACTATTTCTGTTGCTTCTCTTGCATTTCATACAATCATAGAATGGTTTGATTGTGAAGGGACCTTAAAGATCATGTAATTCCCACTCCCCTGCCCTGGGTAAGTACACCTTCCACTGGATCAGGTTGCTCAAAGTGTCATCCAGCCTAACCTTTAATACTTTCAGGAATGAAACATCCACAACTTCTCTGGCCATTTTTTTTTTTGTTTCTTCTGGTCTAAGAAAAACCTATGACTCAGGTCACCATTCACCAGTATCTCAGGTGTTAAAACCTGTTCATGCTTCTGGGAATGGGGTTTATGCACAAAGAAATTTAGGTATGGCTTTAGTTTCTGTTTCTCTTAACCAAGAAGGTGCTGAAGGAGACATAATATTTTTTATGACTTCTACTACTGGTAAGGACGTAAGTGCAATGCTCCACTTCTTGGAAAAGGACTCATCACCTCCAAAGAGACTGTGCTGCTGCAGGCTCACAGTGGAGTTCAAAGTATGATGAGCTAGTCCTTGTATGCTCCATCTCAGAAATCTGACAGCTGAGTTCAGCAACTGTCTGTATTCAGAAAAGACTGTTTAGCATCAGTTTTAAGTGTTCAGAAGATGGATTTTTTTTTTGTGAGTGTTGGGTTTTGTTTTTTTAATTCTTGGTAGTAAAACACAGGGGGATACTAGAAATTCTCCAAACTTCCTAGATGTTGATAGCAATTAAGCATCCTTAAATCCCAGTTCTGCAAAGGAGGCTGTGCAGGCTGCTCTGTGATTTGGCAGCCATATCTGAACACGATTCTCTTTGCAAAACCCATTCCTGAGGTAAAAAATAAATACAGATGCCTTTTTATAGCATTTCCAAAGCATTGTACAGTCATGGTCAGTACTTTACAGGTGCAGAAGCTGAGAAGCCATCACCTTGTGCAAGGAGGGCCTTGGGCCTGTGCTCTGTCCTTTAGTCAATAGCTCTTGTATTCTTTGGGTTTTGTACAGCACTTAGACTGATTCAGTGTTCATGTGCCACTCAGGCATAGTAATTCACACTAAATAGCCCAATAATAAACACACAAATCATACTAATCACAGCTATGCATTTTTACTTTCTCTTTTTGCCACTGCTGTTAGTAGGGAGGGGTCAAGGTTTAGATTATCTTTTGACTGGCTGTTTTAAACAACACACAGAGCTTGTGTGTGTTACGACATTGGAAAAGAAGTAGAGAAGAATAATTTTAAGGCTTAAAAATTGCTTAAGATTGCCATCTTGAAGGCAGCCTTTCTCCTTTAATTAAAAGAGCAAGCATCACTTGACTGCAATATTAAATGTATCTGCGGGGTCTTTTTAGTACAGTGGTTAAGAAGTATAACAAGACAGAGAATCACAGAATGGTTTGAGTTGGAATGGATTTACAGACTGTCTACTTCTAATCCCTCTGCCACGGACAGGGGCACCTTCCACTAGACCAGGTTGCTCCAAGCCCCATCCAACCTGGCCTTGATGCCTTCCAGGCATGGGGAATTCACACCTTCTCTGTGCAACATATTAATAGTTAACATCAAATGTAGTCAGATTAGGAGTAGGTTTATTAGTAACTGTAAAGGTGATTCCCTGTTGGAGTGAACCACCAGAGAAGACACGCCCTGTCTGCCTCTGGTTCACATCAAGACTAGATACGCTGTAATGAAGCACACATAGCTAGGGACAATAAAGGAGTAAACACACCAGGAAATCTGCAAACCAGCAGGGCATTGCTATGAAGGAGGTCTTGACAAAACAGAACAGCTTGGCTGAAGCACAGAAGGACTCTTTGCTTTCTGTGTCTCTGAATGGTGGCACAAATTTGGTTGAGGCTAGTCTGACGGAAATGATGCAGAGAGGCTGCTTACGTGTCCTGGGTGTGATAATGGAGTGTGATTAGTTCAGATGCTGGTTAAATATGGGATTGCTTATCTTATATGCTTATCAAACCTGGTTATGCAAGGGCCAGGCTTTGGAAGGGCCTCCAAAGGCTGAGCTGATGATTGCTGTGCCAGTATAAGTCAGACATTGAAGATGAGATGAGGAAGAGCTAAAGTGAGAGATAGAAGAGTGGAATTCCCTTTCTGTCTGTCATTGCCTAAGTCATGCCACAACCCCCCTGTGCCTTTGCTTCATTCCCTATGAAACATTTGCCCCGACATCCATTTTTATATCTGTATAGTCCAGTAGCATGTCCAGATAAATTTTTCCCTCTTTTCTCTTTATACAGATGGGTGACTGTAAAAGCTTCCCACTCATCGTGGATTAACTCCTGACAAAATACTGAATTCATTTTCAGGTTGGGCTGGTGCTTCTCTGTATGGATTGCCAAGCTTGTTCTCTTCATGACATTTTAACACCCAAATAAACACCCTGGACCTTGACATCCAGGGCATGTAGCCATTGTTGTTCTGCATGCTGGTGCATGCCTGTACCTGTGTATTGTCCCAAACAAGTGGAAATCAGAGAAACCAGCCCTGATGGATCATTGCTATTGTTGCCTGTGTTTTTCTAGATTGTGACTCAATTTGTGTGGGTCAACAGGCACGTTGTGTTACTGCTTTCCTTTTGCTTTTAGCTGCTGAATGGGCAACTTCAAACAGATGCAAATGCATATCATGGGGGGAAATTATTTTCTTTCACTGCCCTTTGTTTTGTGATGAGCCATTGCTGCTGATTCAGTGTGCAACTGGGGACCTGTTTTGCTTGTTTATTTTATTTATAGTATTTTTTTAAAAAGCTCTTCCTGAATGAAGAAGGATTGAATCATGGAATATTCTTGCAGGTTCTAGGTTCTCTCAGAATGGCAGTTTTAGTTGTTTTTCAGTGCTTAGTTCTTTTAAATGCCCGGGACATGCCAAGAGAGTCTAGTGCAACAATGCCCTTAATTATTTGGTTAATTTTAATTCACTTTTCATTCTGAGTGTTAACTCACTCATGCAATTTGACAAGGAATTCTGTTGTGCCCTTTCATGTACTGAGATGTGCTAAATTTTAATTTTTGTTTTTGTTTTCTTTTTGAAAACAATATCTCTGAGTCTCTCAGTTAAGCTCTAGATCCAGTCCTAGGGCTGGGTCTTGCTTGAGGTTCAAAAATGATGTTTCCTCTGCATTAGGCACTCTGTACTCAGCCTGGTCCAAGATGGAGCCACAAGGAGCTCTTCAGAGTGCAGGAGTGTGATCTTCTGTTACATATTTCAATCTCATATTTACAAATCTTCAGGTACGTGTTTCTCTAAACACTCCATAAGTCTTCCTGCTGTTCAGTCTCTGCTGAAGGCAGGTGAATATGGGTGTGGGCAGACTTGTTTCAGAGTGGGAAGTACCCACTGCCCCTCCTGGCTCGTTGGCACCAGCAGCCCTATGACCTGTGCTTGTGGGAACACCTCATTGTCTTACTGAGCGTAATCTCTGCTCGATGGCCTCATGATTCAGAGTTTTTCTCAAACGAGATGATTCAACAATACTAATACATCTTAGAAATGCTGACTGTAGACAGCTCCTCAGGTCCAGCCTTGAAGAGCTGAGGAAGGATGTGGCCAAGATGGCAACTTTGAAGAAGTTATATAACTTTTATATAAAGTTATATATATTTTTATGAAGTTATATAAATGTTATAATCTTTATAAAGTTATAATCAGTCCCATGACATCTCTTTCACTCTGGGCACTAAGGATTATTAATTTTTAACTTATTAAAAATTATTTAAATATTTATTTAACATTTATTTAAAGCCATATCCAGGATCTTTGAAAGTGAGTGCAGTGTTAGTACTAATCACCTTGTGTCATTCTGCCAGAAAGAGAGATTTTATACTGACAGATGTTTAGCTTTTCATTGGAAGTGTGCAATTATAGGATTTCTCTTACTTGTTATTTTTGGAAGACAACCCGTGTGCACTTGACATTTTACAATAATAGGAAAAAATCTCCATTTTAGAGAGAACTATAAGTAAAGATAAAAAAAAAGCTTATTTTTCAGATCTTATTCAGGTATTTGAGGGAATTAGGCCCAGCTGTACACAAGTGTATAGAAAATATTCAGAAATTCTCTTGCCAAATGTTGGTTTCTCAATTACCTGATTAACCTGGATTGTCTCCAGAGAAGATGGCACCTTTTCATGAACTTAACAATAAATGGATGAGGAGATTTAGAGGGCATGACCCTTGTGCCACACTCTGTTTCCACCATATCAGAAAGGATTTGTTTAATTTGAATAAAACAGCTGGGTGACAATGTCAGAGAAGCAGAGTGGAGAGCCAGAGAAAGGCATGGGAGCTGGGGGCAGATCTCAGGGTTGCTGTCACCAAATCTGGTGAAGCCAAGGAATGGGGAATATGGCTGAAAGGTGAGGGGCATGAAATGAAATAAAATCAAAAAAGTGATTATTTTCTTTTGGGGGGAATAGCGCGAGCAAGAGACATTTTGGGAAGAAGGCTCTTGGTTGTTTCTGAGAAAGCTGTGAGAGGAAAGAACAGGCTGGAGAAGAGTTTGGCTGTACAGCCATGCTGGAGTCACTGCTGGACTTTTTGGAGGGTGCTCCACTTGGAGCATGAGGGACTTAGGAGTGATAAGAAAAAAAAAAAAGATGATATTTGGAATTGACAGCATGATCAAGGATCCCAGAAACAAAAGGAGAGTAAGGGGTGAAGAGGTGCTAGGGGAAGTGCAATTGATTATTTTGATTAATAGCATTGAATTAAACTTAATTAAGATTTGGTTTTGGGTTTCATTTGGGTTTTTTTCCATGCTGTATAACAGGATATAATGAAATCAGATTAAATTCACTCTTGAGCATCAGGTAAAAATTTGTTTTGAGAAAATTACCAAAACCACTTCCAATGAAAAGTTTTTAAAACATTTCAAACTGGCCCAAACAGTACAGACAAAGGAATTTAAGAAATCACCCTGCGCTGGGATACTGAGGAAACAAGAAATGTGTTCCAGACTTCTCTCATTGATCTGTTCTTTTCTGTTTGCAATATTTATCATAAATTAAATTCAGAAGCCCATACTGCAAAAAAAAAAAATTAAATTCTACTCTTACTAATACACACACTTATTCAAAATTTCTCAGTAGCTTTTGGAAAGCATCACTGTGCATCATTTGATATTGAACACACAAAATGTTTTGCTTTCAGGTGAGTCCCAAGGAACATTTACTTGCTGTTTGTGTGTATGTCTTAGGTTCTTGCTTTCACTGAAGGTATTTCCATTTATAAGCTCAGAACTTGCTCTCTGTTTCTTGTTTAAGGAAATATTCAGAGGGAGTGGCATCAGAAGACTGCCTTGTAGTGCAACACCCCTCTAATGGCTAAATATGACTGCATGTCTGTGTAGATGATCAGATGAACAAATACAGCAAGGAAGAAAATATGAAAAGTGAAAAAAGATCCCCTCAATAGTGAACTCTGTAAATATTTCTCTGTGAATAGCTGGAAACCAGAAAATTTATTTATAAGGCATTTTTATTCTCAGAGTATTAAGGCTTGGTCCAAATACCAGTAATATTGTATTGACAATTAGTTTATTGGAGTGACTGTGGGTTGTGCTTGGAAGTCACACTGGGATGCAAACATCAAACCAAAGGCTGCTTTGGGCCTGTGGCTTGCTGGTCCTTTGCAGCTCAGTTTGATCTGCTTTCGTGGAAGTCAGAAACACTCATCACATCTCGGGATGGAGCTTCCTTCTGCCCTCTGCAGGGCTGTGAACTTTGGAGATGCAAAAGAAGAGAGGAAGGTCGGGTCCTGTCCACTCTGGGACACCTCCTGAGGGCTGCTCATTTAACCCATTCAGAGTCACTGAGGAACAGTGTTTTTATGATGTTAATAGGGTACAAAACGAGATCCCCGAGGACACTTTATGAGATCAGCTGATATGGTAAATGCCCTTATCAGCACCCCCCACCATCCAGACCTTTATTTGCTGTGCCTGCAGTGACTCTCTTTCCTAAGACTGCAAAGAAAGTAATGGAATTTCAATAAATAATTCAACCCTGGGTCTCATTTCAGGTTCAGCGTTGACTTTCAGCACCTGGCTGCTCTTATTATTTGTTAGTCTGATATGCTGCTTGGAGGCATGGAAATTTGGCTGCTATTCACCAACATTTGCAGAATATGCTGTGTGACCAGATTACTACCCCTGGCTCAGAGATTTTTAACAGACATCCAAATTCCAGATGTGCCAGATTTAAATCTTACAAGAAAAAATGCATGCAGGATTCTGGTACTGTAATGGGAACTCTGCATAGATCTTGTTTTGGAGAAACACTTGATTTGCACCTGATCTCCACTAGAAACAAGAATAATTTGGCTCGAATTTGCATTGCCTATGACATCTTTTGACACTGATCTATCTCTCATTTTCTTTTTTGCAGCTTCCCCAGGGGGAAATGATTTTTTTGGTATCTAATTAGCTCTCAGGATATAGAATCATCAATATCTGAAAGTATTTGAATTGGTGCTTTGTGAATAGCTAAATAAGAGTTATTTGCAAATTCTTTCTTCAGAGTGCTCGTGGTTTTAATCATTTATTAGGAAGAAACTAGTAAATCCAAAGTATGACTCCACTTTCACTGAAGTCAGTGGAAAATGTAGTGGGAATATTTTGTGTGAATACTGACTGTTATGGAATTGTATTAAGTGTCCTAGAGTGACTTTATGATCCTCATAGCCCTGTTTGTCTGTTTAGCCCAGAAATAAGTTTTGCACCTTTAAGATTAGCTCTAAAAGCGAAGCGGGGAGGAAGAAGAAGTACATTGTCACTGAATCATAGAATATTTTGAGTTGGAAGGGACATTTTAAAGGTCTTCTAGTCTGATTCTCCTCCAGTAATCAGGAACATCCTTAGCTAGATCAGTTTGCTGAGAGCCTTGTCCAGCCTGACCCTGAACGTTTCTAGGGATGGGGCATCCACCACCTGCTCCATTAGAATATACCACGTGTATGGGTGTGGCACCCAAAGGCAAAAACCCTAACAAGATCCTGCAGGCTTAAGCTTCCAAAATGAAGGGGCTGCGTTATGGATATGCAGAGTGTGAACAGGCACTGGTATCAATACCTGGCAGGACAAGATCCTTCCAGTACCTGAAGGGAGCCAATGAGAAAGATGGAGAGAAAATATTTACAAGAGCCTGGAGTATCAGGACAAGGGGAAATGGCATCAAACTGAAAGAGGGCAGGTTTAGATTGGATATTAGGAAGAAATTCTTCCCTGTGAGGGTGGTGAGGCCCTGGCACAGGCTGCCCAGAGAAGCTGTGGCTGCCCCATCCCTGGAAGTGTCCAAGGCCGGGCTGGACAGGGCTTGGAGCAGCCTGGTCTGTGGAAGGTGTCCCTGCCCAAGGCAGAAGGGTTGGAAATAAATTATCTTTAAGGTCCCTTCCAACCAGAACCACTATGATTCTAAGTTTATTTGTCTTAATAAAAAGGATTTGTGACTTTCTTGTTCAAAGCCCTTACTTCTTCCTATGAGATACACCATTGTATCCAAAATAACAGAGAGTAGCTGATGCTTCAGCATCTCAATTATTTTTACTAAAATTGTGACAATTTTCTAAATTGTGTGTCCTGACTCCCCAAATCCTGTCACTAAGGATTGAACCCATGTGCATAAATGCAACTGACAGATAAGAAAAAAAGATTGCATGTATAACTGATGTGACAAGTTAGGTACCTTTTGGAAAACCCTAGAAATGAGATGTTGACTTCCCTGGGAGTGAGCTGCTCCCTGCAATGCAAACAGGCAACGCTAGAGGGGATTTTACTACCACTCTATGTCAGGCATGCGCCTCTCCCAAAAACCCTTCTAAAACATATGTTATAGTTCAGCCACAAGATGTTGGCTACAGGCTGAGCGAAATCTGTGTTTGCATGATGCAAAAGGTCAGGAAAGATTATGATAATTGTCCCCTCTGGCCATGAAACCTCTGAGTGGAATTCTGGTGCTGTCGAAGTCACGGGCAGAGTTGCCATTGATCTCACTGGGGCCAGATTTCATCCTGTGCAGGTTGGAGGGAAGCAAAAGTCTGTGCCACCAAGCATCCATCACTGGCAGCAGGAGCAGCGTTATTGTCAGAGTCACTAATATATACTGTTAAAAAGGATTTTTAAAACATTCAGTGCCCCCCCTCTGCTCTGCAGTAGGATGAAATAAATCAAGACCAGTTTTACCAGCTTCTTTTGGTTTCTTCAAAGCCTCCAGTGGATGCAGATTACACAACCTCCTTAGAAAGCCTGCTTTGTGTTTCATTAGGCCTGTAATTACACTAGTTTTTTTCCCTCCTAAATCTTTATTGTTGCAAATTGAGCAAAATACTTAATCCCATCCTTTGTGGGCATGAACAACAATGGATCATCATCCTCCTTGTGAAGCAGTCTTATGCATGCTTGAGGACTGTTATGTTGTAGTAGAACAACACGTGTACATCTCATTATCTTGTTGCTGTTTCCTGTAGAGGCACAGACTGATGATTCACATTGTGATTTACGTAAAACCTCCTTCACTTAGCCCTCACCAGCTATTCCCCATCCTGCATTTTGTACATTGCATTTTGTTTTTCTCACATCTTACACCTTGAAGTTTACTTTGCTGAATTTCATTTAGAGTGATTTCAGACACTTTGTTCCAACTTCTTAGCATCACATTGAGACTACTCCTCTTCTGGGAAATCCCAGTAACCTCTCTGTGCTTGTTGTTGTCAGGAAACTTCGTAAGGTTCTGTCTGTTCCTTCCTCCATTTTGCTAATGGAAACATTAAATATGACTCATCTTGTCACAGACCTTTATGGTACCTCTATTTGTTATGTGTTTATGCGCTAACAGAAAACATGATTATTGCTGCTCCTTAAGTATTTTTTCAACTATTTGTACAAGCACTTTGCAGAGGTTTCATGCAGGTCTTGTTTCCCTATTTTTTAAATGAATATATGGTCTGTATCTGATGTCATAAACCTTATGGAGGTCAGCTCTAGGTGTCTGCTTCTTCTTTCCTACCCAAAGTGCTGGGAAACCTGGCAGAGAACAAAATTTACTTGGGTTAATTCGTGTTATTTGTTCCTGATATGTCCATATTGTCTTTTCTTATCAACTTCAGATTTCCACATTCACTTGTGAATTAGTTGGTCATTTGTTCTGGTATCTTTTTATATGTTAAACTTACATATCTGACATTTCTGGAGTTCTTTTCTTGTTCCTGTGGTGTCTCACTCACAATGAATTATTGATGGGTCCCCAAAAAGCAAAGCTTTTAAAAGCTGTTTTCTGAGGTTGCATCCACTGGCTGATGTGGGTACCCAGGATCCTGTGCCAGGATCCTGGTTAGTGATGGGAGCACAGTTGCTTTATTAAATTGGAAAAGGCTCAGGAAGAAGTGTAAAGGATGATTGGTTTTTGTTCATCAAGCCAAGAATGAAACACCTGTGTTTTCAGTCCACTATGTTCTGAAACACAGGAACTTCGTGTACAATCTGCTATCAAGAGCTATGACAAGAGTGGCAATTTTTGGTTATGAAGAATTTAAAGATTTTGCTCTAAATTGTGCTAAGTGTAAAAAACCATTTTAAAATATTCACAGCATTACTGAAGAGAGGCTGTGGGTTTTCTGTGAAGAGGGAAACTGCAATAGTAGTTTTAAAAGGAAATTTTGGCTGCTGGGCAGCCAGGAGCCATGTGAGTCCTGCTGAGCTGCATGTTGTGACGTCCCAGCTTTGTGTGGTCCCAGCACCCTGCCTGTCCTTGGGGGCTGGCCAAAGACCACAACTCCAGGTGTATTTGGCCAAGTGATATGGCCAAAGCTTTCGTGCATCTCCATCAGGTATTTATCAAAATCCAAGTGAGCTCCTCAAAGAATATTCTTCCAATGGAGATTTTATTTTTGAAGACTCTGAATTTTTTGTGTAGTTGCTCAAGAAACTCACAGTCAGCGATACTTCCCTCTTACTGGGGCTTTTAAAATCAGCTTTTCTTTTTGGGTGGCTTGTAGCATGATTTGCCAAGTGTGGAGAGTTGATACTTGTGAGAAGTCAGCTGCCTTCAAATTGTCTCACAAGATCTAAAACTGATAGCCACTCTGAAAATGTCAGCCTGCATCTAGCACCCATCCTTTAGCTTGTATTTTGCTGACACTAAAATAATATAAATGCATGCTCTATGTGATTTCTTTCTACAGTACTGCTGGTGTTACTAAATGACTCTCACTCTTCTGGGGGCTTTTCCCTTATACATCAGCAAAGCTAAATAACAGATCTACAAATATAAATGAAATGAAAATAATATTATGTTCTAGGGTGTCAGACTAGTCTGTGCTCTACTCTACTGATATTTGCCAAGTCATGGGACTTTAGAAGAAAGCAGAAGAGGTGATGGAATTGCAGGGAATCCTTTCCATGTGATCAGACCATTCACCCTTGTCTGGTCTGTAGTTTTCTAAATCTAAACTGCCTATGACTAATTGGAGTTCTCAGACATCCCAGGGTTTATTTCAGAGCAAAACTTATTTCATGCAAGAGCAAATACAGTGGCCAGTGGCTCCAACAAAGCCCTTGAGGCAACTGAGACCTATTTGTGCAGGTTGATCCCTGTGCATGCAGCTCTTCTGCTACCAGGATCTCAGCTGATGTGGCAGATGAATCTGATCTTTAACTGTGAATATCCCAAGCTGTCATGAAAGGATTCTCTGGAAGAAGCCAACCTATAGAACTGATCCCTACCTGCCCATGCTGCCCCTCATGTGGATATAAAAAGTTGCAAAACCATGATTTACCAAACCTACAGATAATCTTTGTCATGTCCTAACTGCATGATGCCCATGGGGTCTCCAGCCTGCAATTCCATCTCCTGAAAGTCCTAAATGTCTCAAGAGTACAAATGCATTTCTTCCGAAGCTGCAGAGGTCTGAGAGTGCAGTGACAGCTCCTTGGAGATGCTCAGCCCTGCTGACTTGCAGCTCAGCTGGTTGGAGCCCAGTGTGAGAAGCCAGCTCTGCTCAAATTGGCCGGCAGCGCAGACCGGCTCAGTTTATGTGTGTCTGAAATATATGCCTGCATGTAATGCCAAGCTTGGACTGCATTTTGGCTGGCTTTTGGGGAGCTGGCTAAAGAGTCTCACCACTTCCTTTTTGTTTTGTTACTACCCTGACAGCCCTTCAGGCAAGTGCTCTATTTTTATTTGACATATATGCACATGGTCCATTTCCATGTGTGTGTGCTTAGGAACATATTCCTGCTCTATCTTTCTCTCCTTTGTAAGGCTGCTGCCCACAGCTTCTCCTAGCAAAATGAAATCTCAGGAAAAGTCCAATGAAGTTGAAATGCTGCACAGCAAGTTTATTGTTGTTTATATAGGCCCCTGTTCAAGAAAATACTTAAGTATGTGCTTAAGTCCTATTGAAATCAACAGGACTTAAGAACATGCTTAAAGTCAAGCATATACTTCCTCTGAATTGGGATGTATTTCAGCACATGCTTAAATGCTTTCCTGAATCAGAGCCACAATCAACAAGAGTGTCCTGTGATACACTGGGCTTGTGAGACAAGATTTACTTCTTACCTAAGATGTACCAGCGCTGCTCTATGAGTGTACAGTTCTTAGCTTGCCTCTTGGTTGGTGGCACTCCAAAAAGCTCCCTGGCTTTTGTATTTGGATGAGAAGCTGGGAAAGAAAAAAAAAAAAAGAAGAGAAAATGGAAAAAAAATAACCCTTACTAAAGCAATACCTTGGCATGTCTGATCTCATGTTGCAACCCATGTTTTTTTTCCCTACAATGGAGATTTGTGCTATTGTGTGTGTGGTATAATTACTAAGACAGATTTTTTTTTTCCTTAATTACACAATAAATAGGATATTTCCTGGCCTGCTTTGCATTTCCAATAGGATTTTCACTTCCCCTTTGGGTTCTGAGCGTAAGGAGAGTAAGTGTCAAAAGGCAGGAGCTTTCCCAGTTTTAAAACAGAGAGGGTGTAACCATGTGTAATATGAGCCTTGAGTTTGATTGTAGGGATGATGAAATCAAATCCCTCCTTAATCCTTACGGGGAAACATTGAGGTGAATTGGCCTTCTTGTTTTTTGCTAACTTGTTAAAATTCTTTTGAAAAAAAAAGTGTTTTAATGTCATCAAAAATATCTCCTTGCTTTACCCCACAGTCTAACAGACCCCCTGGACCACATGCAGAGTGACCTCAATGCAGTGAAAAATGAAAGAAGTAGGATAGATAAACCCAAATACATTATTTGCCTGGAAAAACCACAGTGCTTTGCCATATGTAATTCTTTCCAGTGCTGCCATTTTTGAGCTAGATGCTTAGTCATTATTAATGATGGTGTATTTCTTTGAAGTTCTGTATTTTGGGAAAAACTGGAACTTGTCTTTTTTTCTTCCTTAAGGTTAGTTAAAATAATATACAGTTGTCTGTGTGTATTGCATGTACCAGTTTGTGCATTTTTGGAATATGTGAGGAAATTTATTCCAGTTATTTCATTTATAGCAAAGTATTAGCTTGAACTTGAGAAGAGCTCCTTGTTCACATTGTTCAGCTGTGCTGTGCAGTGGTTGGAGGCTTTTGATACTGCCATGACATCACAAAAAATACTTGACACAAGTTCATAAAATCACTGAGATTATTTTTTCTCCCTCTTGAAACCACCTGAATTTTGTTAATATGTTCATGCAGCCCCTACACATGCACACAAATGTCATTAAAGTTTAATTAATTCACTAAAAATAGCTGAACTGTTTAAGGAGGAGCACCTTATAATTAATAAAGGAGAACACGTTGTTCATTCTTGCCATTACTCAGACAGAGGGAAGCAGCTGGTCTGACAGTAGGCTTTTCCTGGTGTGATTATACTGAGTTCCAGGGCAGGACCTTGCATTGCTTGGTGTGAAGGACAGAAGCAGCTGGAGACTAAGTAGAAAAGCATACTTTTTGAGTAGATAAACTAATAAAATTATGTTTGTGGGAAGCAATGGGAGCAGAAAGTGCTGGTTCCAAGATGGAGAAATGTAAGTCTCCAGAAACTGTGTCTCCACAAACTCCAGACTTTTCTGTTGCTGGGGTCCACGTTCTTCCCACTTAAAACTAAGGAACTCAGTTTATTCAGTCAAAGTGAAAGGTGGATGGATTCATCTTTCAGATGTGCATCTTGGCCTTGCTCACACAGGAGATCTTCCCTTGGGTGCCTAAGTTAAACTTCAGTGGAGTGAGTAGTGATTGGCCAAAGAGTCTCACCCAGAAAATCCTCTAATCTGTTATGCTTTTGCATGGTCACTATGGGAATTTGCCTTTTCAGGTGAGGCTCTTCTCAGTTGGGAGTGCACTTTAACAACTCTATCTCCTTTATCCTAGTGCCCACAAAGCCTCAAGTTTGTCCCTAGCTGCAGTCTTTAATTCAGAATTGTCAGTGTTCCCTGCTGCAATCATTATATCAGAAATATCCAATGGCAGGGAGAGTGCATATGTCACCAACTTGCTTGATTTTTTAAGTGCTTCATCACTTTTACTGTGTTTTAGAGAAGCTGCATGAGAAAGCTTTTATGAAAAACAGCAGGGATAAATGGTGGTTCTCCAGCTTGTCAATTATTTGTTCTTTTCTTTCCAACCACTACTTGAGTTCTTGATCTTGATGAAGGTATTATTTAATTCCTGCCTTTCTGAGCCCTTACCCTTGGACAAATATGTAACAGTTTTTTATTTAGGCACTACTGGGGTGCTTTAAGAAAGCTGTTTTTCTTTGAAGCTCAGAGTGACTAAGCCTGGGAAGTTTTCTCTTCTTTCTCCTCTCCTCCTGGTAGTTAATAGACTTCACAAGGGATCTCAAAACACTCTGATAAGCCTTTGAAGTTGTTACCTACTAAGGTTTTGCTCTTTCTGAGTGCTGAACATTGAATTACTGACTGCTGTTAGAAGCAATGAGAAAGGATTCACAAAACCGACAGAGCCTTGCCTATAATTTCCACAGAAAACGAGCTGAATATAATAGACAAATTGTGTTGCTGAGGAGATTTTGATTCTGTTCCCTCCTCTGTCACCAGTTTGCCTTGTGATTTGTGGTAGCATTTTCAGTTATGCCAGTCACATGAGATCAAAACCCATGAGTCAGTTCCACCCAAATCATGAGCCTGGCTTCCAGATCCCGGGGCTTTGAACAGAGATCATACTGTACTTTTTCTTTAGTTTATCTTTTATTTTGGAATTTCCTCTGCCTATTCCCAATGTGTCTCTACCAATAAAGTTTCCCATTGCTTTGGAAGTGTTGAGAAGGAATTTTGACCATTTGGAATTGTTGGAGGCCTCGTTTGACCTACACAATTAATTTTATTTTTGATCACCAAATCAATCTTGTTTCTTCCAGATTTAACATCATCTTCTTTTTCCCTATGACTTCTACATCCCTTAGCCCCACACAATCCATCACTTCTGCTTCTTCCGTGTCATTATCATTCTTCCAGCACATGATACAACTCTTGGGGATGTCCTTTGCTAAGAGTTGGACTCAATGATCCTTGTGGGTCCCTTCCAACTCAGCAGATTCTGTGATTCTGTGATTCAGTTGATTCTATGATTGTGTGATTCAGCTGCTTTGTCCCTCCTTTAGTCCTCTGGTCTGGAGGTGGTTTTTCACCATTCTCTTGAAGGACAGAGAATGTATAAGAAGATGCAGGTCTGGGTAACATTTAATCTTTGCATAAGAATAAACAAATGGAGAGAGCAGGGAAATTGTGTTCCTGTGTCTTTCCTGAACAAGATGAAATTGTGATTTATGACTAAGATGGTGAAAAAAATCAACAGGAAGTTTGGTCTCATATTGCTGTTTTCTCCCGTAGCATTTGCCTCTTTTCAGGAAAGGTAAGAAATCAAAAGCTCCTGGCAAAGGTTTAACAAGCAAAATCCAAATCAGAAAATATGACTTTGCAGTAATTATGGCATGCACTACGGTGGTGCCTGCTATTCCCACGGTCACATTGTTGCTGTTGCCATGAGATTTGCAGAACAGAGCTAATGATTAAATTAATGAAATTTTGCAAAACCAGGCTACTCACACCTCAGGTAGGTGGGAAATGCATCCTCTCTTACTCATCCTCATGCCCTACCACTCTTTCACCCACATTGTTTGTTGATCCTTGCATATGCCATCTGCCAGACATATTGCAGATCCATAATTTCAAGTAAAACTGTAGGCAGACTGTTCCCCTCTATATCCAAGTATCTCTAGAGCCTGAATGCTTGAAACTGAATCTGAACCCAGATCAAAACTCTTCATGTCAGGTTGTCTCCAAGCCTTGAATTCACACATAGTTTGGTGACAGGAAATGTGGAATTTGTTTTTAAACCCGTAATTGTCAAAAGTTGCATTCAAGACATGAGAAAGATTCCTGATGCTCACCAGAAAATCTTTTGGCTGAACAGGTCACAGGCAAGGCCTGAGTTTGTACCAACTGGGTGTCTCAAAATGTTTCTAGTTGTGCTGGAGATATTTCACAGAGCTGCAATAATTAGAAGGGATTAATTCTTTAAGACAGAGAAATGCTACCTCACAGCTTGAATATTAATAAGAGAAAATTTATGAGAGCCAACAGAGTAATATAATAATTATAATAAGTAATATTGTCTCCAAAGGAAAAGGGCATTTATTTGCTTAGCTCTTTCATCAGCCATTTTCAGACGCACACTGTGCTTAAAATACAGTTATGCAATCCATGTGGGTCAACAGCGGAAGGTTGGTTGCTTCACCAGGATTATAAGAGTCTTTTAAACACAATGGTACCACAAATTAAAATGGAAATCTATCAAAACAATTATCATCCTGAAAGCTTTGGCCACAAGCATGATTATTGTAGAAGGATGTTGTCCTTGGCCACAGCTTTGGCTCAGTTCAGCTGGTGTTATTTGTATCCCTCCATGGCTCAAAGTTAGAATTTGCATGGCTCAGGACCATAAATTTTTAGAGGAAAAAATAGGCTGTTCCTCAATGCTAACACCAGCAGTTTTGTGTTGTTTTCTAGTGGTTTGTAGGCAATTTATTAAATACAAGAGATAGGAACAGACTGAATGTGGTGGCTGAAACCTGCCTTGAACCTCAGAAGGATTCAGATGGAGATTTCTGTCTGGACCTGGCTGTTTGTGTCTGAGGCGATTGTTGATGTGAATGGGTCAATGTCCAGAGTTTTTGAGTTTAACTCTAAAGTTTTTTTAGATAGTAAAACAGTGAAGCAGATATTGAGCTGATATAGACTGCAGTCTACAGGCTTAAATAAAGCAGAAATCAGGTCCTGAGTGTGTCCACCCTGTCCATGAGGCAGGCAGTGCTGCAGGGATGAGAGTAGTTGAAAGAACACCCTGGATGTTGCTTGCCATCAGCAAGGGACACATCTGCTTAGAGATGTCCTCAGGAGAGGCTCCATGGTGCATCCTTGAGCTGTGGCTCCTGACAAGGGCTGAATTCTGCAGTAACTCCATTCTTGTGTTGATGATAAACAATATTAAATAACAAGCATTGCTGGTTATTTTTAAAATACTTACTTTTCTTTCACCATGCAATTTTCTCTGTTGAGGGAGGTAAATGAGTAACAAATCTCAAATCCATTTTTCCTCTCTTTCTGTCCCCCAGGCCGGTATAGATGGAGAAAGCATTGGGAACTGCCCATTCTCCCAGCGTCTCTTCATGATCCTCTGGCTCAAAGGAGTTGTGTTCAATGTCACCACTGTTGATCTCAAAAGGTAAAAATTGTTCAGTTTAATTGAAAATAGGTGTATGACCCAGTGTTTGCACTATAGAAAGACCCCCTCCAAGTTGAATTAGATTTTTATCGGGCCTAGAGAGCCTGTGGTGCACAACAAAATAGTTGGGATTCAGGTTTGGCTGTTGTTTTTATTTTTTTCTCACTTGTGGAATGTTTTTATATTAAACAGGGTGCTTGGGGTAGTTTCAAAGTCTTCCAACCACAAATTACTGGAGAGGAAAAAAAAAAAGGCAGACTGATTTTGTAGGAACTATAAATATCCGTGCAACTACCCGACCATAAAGATTAGTGATTTCATGACTTTTTCTCTGCTTGCAGAAAGCCAGCTGACCTGCACAATCTGGCTCCTGGGACCCACCCACCTTTCCTGACATTTAATGGAGAAGTCAAGACAGATGTTAACAAGATTGAGGAATTCTTGGAAGAAATTCTTGCACCGCCAAAGTAAGACCTTCGGATTTTTTTTTTTAGTCAATATTCCATTTCCTAGGAATGAAAGATGTCCTAAGAAGAGTTCCTAAAAAGCACTCCTTCCTACAACCTTTACTTACAGGAGTAATATTTATTTATGAAACTTGCTGGCTTCAGTGAGATGACTTCCATGTGTGAAGGTTACTTATGTGACTAATAACTGCAGAATGTTTTCTCTGTACACATTTCAGGATGCCCTTGTATGCAGAATTAAGGAGACCAGTACTAGAAAAAATTCATAGGGGTCTGGTGGCCACATTTTGCAAAGCTAAAAATAACTTGGAATAGATGCTGAGAATTGCCACACAAAATGTCTGTGCCAGGAAAAGCATTTTACAGTGAAAAACTAGAGGTTTCTGAGCTGTATGGTGTGTTAGGAAGGTTGGAAGGGGAACTGATTACAGAGGACGAGAGGCTCTGGAGGCAGAAAAGTGCTCATTATTCTAGTCAAGAAATGACAAGAGCCCATAACTGGAAGTTATAACTGAACTAATTCAGATTAGGAATAAGGCCCAGATTTTTCAGTATGAAAAAGCTACCAATGAAAGGTTTAGATTTACCAGATATGCCTTACTTAATCAAACATTTTGGACTTAATACAAGGATAATGGAAAAAAGAAATAGTTGGCTTGTGAGTTGGACCTTGGATTCTATGAATCCATCAAATTTGGCTTGATTCCTTATGGAGTATTTTACCTCCAAGTGAATCAGCAGCTATAGGCCAGTCCTGAGGCATTTAAATTTTCTATACTCTGCTCCAAGACCACTGAAGTCAGTAGGAGTCATTAGTTTGTGTTTATCTTTCAAATCAATATATTCCTTTTCACCAAATGTCTATAAAAAGCGATGCAGAGACTGGAACATTTATGTTCCTTCACCTGGTTAATCCTAACACCCTTTGCTATTCCATCCTGGAGTGCATTTTCAGAGTAGAGGATTAGACATGACTGCCCTTCATAATGGAGAGATATGGCTGCCAAACTCCCCTGCACCTTTCTGGAAATTTATGTTTCCTTCTGATTTAAGGCTGATTTTGGATTGTGGTTGCATAAAGCACAAGTGCAATTACCTTTGTCTTGACACCATCCCTGTGTAACTCCCCACATGCCTGCCTTGACAGACAGGTAACAGATACGGTTAAGAGGGTCTTGCCAAGCTGTTGTTTTGAGATAATGAGTGTTAATTACAGTTCTTCACACAGGAGATTTTTCTCTCTTCTTGTAAATGATATTTGTAGCCATCTCTGTGGTGCTGGTAACAAGATATTACTCTCCCCACTGCTTTTGCCTGTCCAGGTACCCCAAGCTGGCTGCTAAGCACCGGGAATCAAACACTGCTGGAATCGATATCTTTTCCAAATTTTCTGCATACATCAAAAACACCAAGCAGCAGGATAATGCTGGTGAGTATGACCATTGCCAAATGTTCCAGGGAGTTTGTGTGCTTAGAAGTGGAAGAATTTTGCCGTTCTTTCATCATTTTATTGTAAACTTTGTTCAGATGACATCAGGCGCTGCAGCTGATCAGCTTGAGGTGGTTGGTTCGGTGGACTCAACTCACATGTCTACAGTTGAATTAACTACATCTGTAGTAGTAATTAAAAGAGGCACAGAGTGTTTGGTAACCTCTTTAGCAACAGCCATGGCATGACTCCTGTCCATATAGCCCAGTTTCCTCACCACAACAAGATCCCTAACTGCTTACAGGAAGAGATTGGTGGCCTGTGCTACCTCCTCCTCTGCCCCGGCACTGCTTAGAGGAGTGTGTGTTGACTGGACCCAAACCTGTGAAAGCAGCTCATGCTTTATTAGACGTTGCCATCAGGCTCATGGCCCTCTTATCTTATGATTATGTTATGCTGTTATAGCGAATTTGCTCATATAAACCGAGTTATTTTGAGACATTCCATATAAAATAATTAAAAGAAAGAAATTAATTTAAGAAATGTAATTGCACTCTGTAAGCTCCAGATTTTCCTTCACATTTGTTTATGAAAAGAAAGAGTCCCCAGAAGCCAGATGCCATTCATATTTACGTGCATCCCACACTGTCTTCTTAATAAAATTGCCATTCTTCTACACCTTCCTTTCCCCTTGGAAAGGCAAGACTTCAGCGAGTCTGAGCTCCTGTTGCTCCATAAAGCTGTGAATTTACACATCCGTATCCCTTGAGATGATCTAGTAGAATATTTGTAGTCATTCACTGATGTACCTCCTCCCTTGTATTACTGCTTTCACAGAGACATAAGGCATGTTGAATGCCATAGGCTTATATTGAATCATTCAGAAAACACCAGATTTTGCAGGTTCCAGCTCTGCCACACATTTCATCTGTGCAATTATATTTCATTGCCCAGGGCTGACCCATGAGATAAAAGTGGGTAAATGATGATTTATGTCAGATAACAATCTCTTCTGTAATATTTTTGTAGTTAACAGAAGGAAATAATTATAGCACTTCGCTTCTCAGTGATGCTAAAAACTTGGAAGGTTTTTGACTAATGCTAATGGGATGCTCAGCTAACCTTTATAGAAGTTGTAAAAGGAAGATAAATTAAGAGTTAGATTAAGTAGATGTAACAATGAAAGTAAAATATCTTGGCCATTTACAAGGAAGTTTTATGGTCTGCAGTGCAACTGTAAATCTCTGGCTGTGCTACCCCACATGCATGGTCCCAACTCTTGCTTCTCAGTGACTGCAATGTTCAAATCCCTGGGCTCACAAGACTGGCATCTACAGCCAGGAATAAGAATGAGTGTACTAAAAGAGTCTGCATCTGGCCATAAGCAGAGCTGGAATCCGAGATCTGATGTCCACTATGGTGAGATAAGGAATCAAACCCCACAAAGCACTCCACATTTTCCGAAGCTGCAGTAAGATTAAAGAGAGCTTTCCCTAGTTCTGCATAACAAACTCTTGGTTTAGGTACTCTTGTAAATGTCAATTAAGCACACCAAGGTTTTAGAGACAAGAGCTGTTAAGCTGCAGGAGAGACACAATCTTTGCTCCCTGCAAACATCCTCACTCCATTTTTGTTACCTGGTTCCTGCTCCTGTTTTATCCAGACACTGCAGTCTCTGAATGTATTGATGCTCAACTTTCCTCTTTGAAGTAGAGAAAAGCTTTTAGCTTAATTTGATTACAGCTGGAGTGCTGCACTGCAAGGAGAATAAAGCAGACATGGGCAGAGTAGAACTGGGTCTTTCTATCTATAACTATTTTCTTTCTATCAATGAAGTAAGGTCCCTGGGACTGTCAGTGCAGACCTCAATTTCAGCAGAGTAATTGACTGTCAGTTTTCAAGGGCTAAGGAAGAATAGTCTCTCCCTAATCCCAGGGATGTTTTATTCACCCTCTGTCCAGTTCATCTGCAACAGCAGTTTTTCGGAAGGCTGATTTGGATGGAGGAGAATAAGTTAGTCAAAAAGTAATTGTGTTAAATTTCTTGAGCAGTGAAAAGACTGTGTGCAAAGAGGAGAGATACAGTGTGTACACATTTCCTAATGAACCTGTTTATTTTCATTTGTACTTCATAAATTTTTGTAAAATTGCAACACTGATTCAAAAGGGATCTGGGGCTCTGGCCCTGATCTGGTGTGTATCCTTGTACAACAGGTCCTGCTGCATTATTAAAAATAATAGAATAGAATCACAGAATCCCAAAAGACCTGGGATCTGAAAATCTGAAATCTGGAAAAGACCTTGAAATCATCAAGTCCAACCTCTGATCACGACCCTGTCAATTAAACCATAGCACTGAGTGCCACCTCCAGTCACTTCTTGAATACTTCCAGGGATGGTGACTCCACCACCTCCCCAGAAAGCCCACCCCAATGCTTAACAACCCTTTCACTGACTAAATTCTTCTTGATGTCCAGCCTCACCTTCCCCTAGTACAGCTTGAGGCTTTCTATTGAAGGAAATAGTTTTTATATTGTGTTAATATTATAGTCTATTATATTTATATGTTAAATACATTTTATACATTCATTTTTATATATTGTAATATTATATTTGTATTGTATTATATATTATATTCTATTTATAATTATATTATATTATTTTTATTTTTCCTATATAACAGCAGAAGTAGTTGTATATAGTTCTGTGATGAAAAAAAGCATTTTATAAACATAAAATATAATTACTTAGGTGAAGTCCCTTTCCCTGTCTCCACATGAGCAGGTAAGATCCAAAAAGAGTAGAGATTGCTGCTTGTGGTTATCAAACATAGTTTCTGTAGCTCCCAGCTCTGAGGTAAAGGTTATATGTGTCTCATAGTCTTCCTCTATATCCATTCCTAGCTCCAGCTGATTCCAGCACTCGGGTTGATCTGGAAAGCCACACCAGTGACTGGAACATCAGTTGCACGTGATGAAAACACAAAAAGAAAAGTTGTTAGTAAAGTAAAAATAGATTATAGAACCCAGATCATTATATAAACAGTAGTTTTCTTTTCTTTTAATTGGCAATAGAGGCCGGGGGAGGGCAAGATATCAAGGTAGTTAAAGCACCAAACATCAAGTTGTTTAAATTATGTTCTTTTAACTCAGAGAAGTCAGAGAAGTGAATTCAATAATGTATGGGATGTCAGGCTGGGAATTTGTGGCATCAGCCTGTCTATCAGGCTCTGAGAAGTGTGGGTTAGGTGTAATTATGTGTGACCATTCCTTGTAGGGTACTGGTTTAGGACAGGTCTCATGGTGTGTGCAACGTGAGCTGTCATCCCAGCCTGGGGCTGTTGTGGCTCTGCAGAGAAGTGACACGAGGTGGTTGGAATAATTAGTGATATTTATGCAGCATGAGGGTACTAGATGTGAGAATTGATAAAAATCTAATGCACACTGAAGGGAAGCTCAAGCTGCTGTCCCTCTTAGCAGAGTTTGCAGCCAGGGCCATGGAGAAATGTCACTCTTCAGGTGATGCCACTGCTGGCCATGTCACTGTGGTATTTCCTGTCCTGAGAGCACTGGCAGGATGGCACAGCCTTAGCACAGCCTTTACATAGCTAAATGTTTTTTGTTTTTTGTTTTTTCCCTGATAGTGGAAAAGTCAGTGAGAACAACAAGAGATTGATAAATCCTTGTTTTAGTGTGTGTCTGAGTCCTCGCATGTGAATGAACAGATGCAAGGATACATTTGTAGGTCTGTTTCTAAGATTGTGACACCCTCTGCTGGCAAATATATGAATGTATAAAGCAGCTTTGCACAAGCAGCTTTACAATCAGGGTGGAAACATCCTCTTAACAAAACAGGGTTCTTTCTGTCAAGGCAGTTTCCTCTTACAAATGTAACATTGTCAAAAGAGAAGTGTTTCATAGTAACCTATCAATTTTGACAAAGTTTTCATGGAAAAAAATATGTTTTTTCTGGATGAGTTAAATTTACTTTGAAGTAAAAATGCTTTAACATTGCAGAGAAAAATGATGATTTTTTCTGGATTCATGCAGTACTTCATTAGCCACACACCGTTATGTTTTATGCCTGGCACAGAAGCAGGTGATAACCTTCTCCTGTAAGTCTACATGGCAATATGTTATTGATTATGATTCATTTACTTAGCAAAGGTATTTGGCAGTGAGCCTGATTTAATAGTTCCCTGAATTTCTGATTCTTTTTTTCCATCTTTGTTTTCCTAACTTTTCTGTCTTATAATATAAAAACGTTGAAAGGTTTGGAACAGGCTGGCGAGGGCTGTAAGCCCAGAAGCAAACATGCTCATGCCATATCAAAGTCCCACCACTTTTAAGCTTCTTGAAAGGGAAGGAATTGATTCCAGATTCTCAGGATGTGGCAAGCTGTGTTTAAAGAAAGTGTGTGCATTTATTATTTCAAGTCAGTTCAATCAGAACTTGATTCCTTCCACCCCCTGTGCCACTTGATAATTTTATAACAGGCCTGTTTGAAGGAGTCATCTCTTCATTGTGGGATTAGATCTGTGTTTCAGTAGCACCACTGGATTATTCAGTTCTCTGACTGTTGTCACCAGGCTTCACCCCTTGTGCCTGAAATGACAAGGGCTTGTTCACACATGGACAGGAGCTCTTGGGAGGCTTCAGTGTGGTAGTCATGAAAATTATCTTCTGTGTGCTTTTGGTCAAGTTTTCACAGACAATTTGAGAGTTTTTGATTGCTTAGTGATTGTTTAGTATCAAGAAGGAAGTCTTGTCTGAGCACAGGAAAGTAAACTGAGCTCTTGTGTGTTTACTTTGGTTCCTCTGGTTGATGCTGAGCAAGTCACTCATGCTCTGTACAGTCACCAGGGAAGCAACAGTTTATGTATTCATTGGAGGAGGATGAAATCTAATTAATTGGAATGCTGTGTACATAGTCAGCATTCTGCTTATTATTTTTACTTGCGAGACTGTGCTACAAACCAAGAGGACAACCTGGGGTAACCACCCATTAACTGTCCCAGCTAAAATTGTGAGTTCCTTGGCTCACAGAATGAGCCCTTTGATTTCATGTAGGAGTTTAAAAAGTTGTTCTTGAATTGAGTTCTTAGGGGGCACCAGCTCCAGTGTGGGTGGGCGCATTCATTAGTGGTACGGAAGGATATTTCACTGTATGGCTCCTCAGAAGGCGCTGAGCTGGGAGACCACCAACATGATTTTGTGCAGAGGAATTTCCAGCCGTCTGACCAGAGGACCCTGCTTGTCTGGTTTGGATTTACATCAAGAGGCCAAAAATAAAAGCGCATTTAAATCATTAACTTGCATGTGATTAAGTGCTGTTCACCTCTTTCAGTAGCTCCATCACACTTTGTGGTTTGGTGGTGAGGTGGGAAATGTCTCTCTCAGTGTGCTGTGTGTGTACACATGCAGTAGAAATGCACACACACAGGGCTGGAATTAAAACTGCCCTACATCAATTTTACACTGTGGAGTTACTCCTGGTAAGCAGAGGGTCAGACCCATAGCACAGGTACGTGCACAGGCTAAATTGTGCACACTGATCCTTCCTAGAAGCCATCACATGCCTCTTGTCATAAGCACAAAATCTGTTCACTTCAAACCCCAGCTTGGAATATTCACAGTAACACCAGCAGCATGGTCAGGCCCTCTGTGGCACCTGAGCCAAGGGCAGGAGCTTCTTGATGTGGTGGGGCTGCCTGGGACATCCTGACAAGCGTGGTGTGGTCTGGCTCCAGCAGCAGGAGAGCAAAACATCTGTCCCCAGAGCATCTCCACCCATGGTGGGGAAGGGCAGGGAGTCACCTCCCTTCCAGCCTGGCTTCTCTCAGCCAAAGGGGTCATATTACAGCTGTAACTGTGGTATGGCTTCTCTTGAGTCTTTGGTCCTTCTGACCTGTTCCATACCTAAAGGCTTCACCCTGTGCCCAGCAAAGTTCCTGGCAAAGCTGCTCTTGAGTTTGCCAGAGCAAGTTAGAAATCTGTTTGAATGCTCTTGTATTGATGGAAAGTTCCTGTGACAGAGATCTTGGATCAGACTCTAATTTGGGACCAACATTACGCTTTACGCTTTTTGAACAGATTTTCAAGGTGCCATATAAATATATAGGTAAAAATATAAATGTGTATGATGTCTGTGTATCAATTTGCCATTATATTTTTTTATTCTTTCCCTTTAGTTGAAGAATTTCCATTTTCCACTACAAACCCCACATCAGTCCAAGGCCCAGAAGAAGCCACAATTTGTCCTGTGGTGTGACAGTACCAAGTTTTCTCTGTCATACAACCAGGAAGGACTAGAAAGAGCTTTTAAAATAGTTTTAGAGAAAAGGACTTGCTTAGTGATGGAACATGTCAGGATGACAGTTCTTCTAGTGGAAGGCGTCCCTGTCCGTGGCAGGGAAGTTGGAAATAAATCACTTTTAAGGTCTCTTCCAACTCAGGCCATTCCATGATTCCATGCTGATTCCATGATTCTTTAATTTTGGCCTTTTGAAGCACACACACACACAAAAAAGCTATTTCAGAATGTTTTAAACAAGTTTTTATTACTCCCCCTGAGCTGAATAAGGTTGGCCTCATGGTAGCTGAAGTGCTTGGCAGCTTTACAAAACCAGCCCTAATATAAAAAATACCCAGTCTTTAAAACATATGTAAAATAGCTTTTCTGCAACATTTGTGGCACATAAAGTACCAAATACATGTTGGTGAGTGTGATATAAAGCTTTTATTGCCATTCATTTGGGATGACCCACATAACTCACTCATGATATGCTAATAAAACTGTTCACTCTGTCTCCTTATAAAAACACACATATAAAGACCACTAAAACTGTGGTGTAGCTTTGTGCTAACTTGTTAAGAAGTGCTGCAAGTTGCATTTATCACCTGTTCCAAATTGCTTTATCTGCTTTCTGCCCAGTAATCAAAGTCTAAAATGCCCAGGAACAGCAGTTTGCAAAATAAGTTTTCTTGAGAACTTGAAAGTTCTCAAAATCATGCTGGCTGGAGGCCCAGAGCCATCAATATTCTGTCTGGTACCAGTGACAGCTTTAAGGACCAATATCTTTTGACCCACCAAAACTGAGAACTGAAATGTTGTGTCATTAAAAGGAAGAGGTCTTCAGTTTTCTAAAATGATAACATACCATCACCTTAGTCTGAGAAATACGTACCTTACAAGGGAATATTTATAAACTTTCCATCTTCTAATACCTTGCTAATTGAGGAACAAAGATTTCCTGATGGAAATTTGAAAAACACTATTTGAAAACAACACAAAAGAAGCATTTTCTGTAAGTCCAGATGTGATCATACTGGAGGCTCTCCAAGTCAGGGACCTGGTATGCCTGATTAACAATCTTAGATGCAGCCATTTTGGGAATAGTAAATATTTGCATTAAATTCACTAACAGACACAATTTTCTGTTCTTCAGCACAGAAGCAACTTTGAAGACATAGAATACCATAGGGAGGAAGAGAGAAAAAAAAAAGAGAGAGAATATATGTACTTAAATAATCTAAAGTTATAGAACATGCTGAAGTTAACAAGGTTAATGACATGATGAAATTAAGGCACTTTCTCAAGTCTTTGCTGAGTCAGGGCCTGTGTGCATGGCCAGGCCTAGAGTAAAACGCTTGCAATGGGAACAGTAGCTGGCAGACAGTCTCCTCTGAGAGGGAATTATTTCCCCTGTGTGTTGGAATATTCATCCAAGTGCTGCTGGCTTTACTGGGATGCTTTGTTCTGTTTCCCAGCCGAGCTCCATGCTTGCACACAGGAGCAGTAGCACAGCTGGAAGTGGATTAGAGCAATCTGGCAGCAGCAGTCCTGGGAGGAATTAAGCGCCTTGCTGCTGGAATGGGAGGCCTAAATTACATTATTATTTAGGACTGAGTTTTAACTTCATTGCTCTATGGTTTTGCCCTGGCGGGTAACTCCCTTCATTGTGATAGACTTGGTGTATCTTAAGTGTGTTACCCACAGCAAGGACTTAGATGAAGTTATGGCCTTGTTCAGTTCAGTGTCCAAACCTTGTATAACCAAATGTTCAGGTTTAAATACCCAACTGGCCTTGATGTCCTGACAGGATTGTTCACAGGCTTATATTTAGCCATTGCAAGCTATCACATGGTAGATAGCCCAGTGACTGGCTCCTGGAAGTCAGTTTGCAAAACTATTGATGACTTCAAAGGGAAAAGAATTGGTCCAAGATCTGTTTTACCCTAAAGAGATTTTAAAAAAAAAAATTAAATTATTTTTTCAATGCATGCAAATGTTCTTCATAAAATAACAGAGAAAAGAAGAATGAGATGTAAATGAAAATCAATGTTGCTAAGTATCTTTATTAGATATATCTTAAGTCCTTGACTTTCAGCTTGAAAACACTGCTAGAAATGAGGTGGCAAAATGGGAATTAGAGAAATAATTCTTGTAAAAATATTCTGGTTTTTCTGATTGCAGAAAAAAGTAATCTGAATTTCATGGACTTTGAGGCCAGAAGGATCTTTGTGTTATTTACTGTCATCTCCTGCAGATCACATCCCAGTGAGTTTTTCCCATTGAGCAAACATGTTAGTGCTCCATCCTTAAAAGGATTTGGTTCGATTGAGCAGACAACAGGAGAAACTGAAGTGTCCTTGGTGCACTGAAGTGTCTTTGGTCTTTGAGGCTTTCTTCCAGTCCTTGAGCACTGTCTTACTGTTCTCCTTTGACCTCTTGCTGGAATTCCCAATGCCTTTTTTCTTTTTTTAATTGGGGACACCAGAACTGGGAAAAATGTTTTTAATACTTGTCACAACAGCTCAGTTGCAACAGAGGCAATGTGACCTCCCTACTAATTCTTGGACTGCTTTCATACATCCAGACTTAATTATAACTTCTTATTTTGCTTCTGCTCCTTTCAGGGAGATTGAGGCATAATCACAATGATCCCTAAGTCATTTCAAGGGGCTTGAAACAAAAAAAATCTCAAAAGCAGAGGAACAATGGGAATGAATTAGGATGTGACTCGTTTGTAAATCACATAGTCTTGTGGCTTTTTGTGTCTCAGTAACAATTTTTGAACACAAAAATTCTGGAAAATTGAACACAGAAAATTCTGGAAATGCTAAATAAATCTACTTGAGACTGAGATTTTCCAAGTGAACAGAAGGATTTGGGAATTTAATAGCTTTAAAATTTTCATCCTCAGGTGCTGCTAGCTAGGCATTGCTTTGTCTCCTCATGTGTCTTCACCGATGCTGGAATTAAATAACATAGTTGAAAACAGTGGAATGAAATTTGGGTTATCCTGGTGTAAACAGAAGAAGATTGTATTCTTCTACATGCCTGGAATTGGAAGAAATTGATATTAAAGATTCAAGCACCAAAAGCCTGTACAGGAACAAATTTCTTCGCTTAAGTCTTGGAACACAAGGGGTCCCCACAGCACTGCTGCTGAAGCCCAGCTGCACTGGCTACCAGAATCTCAATTTTACTTGAATGCAGATACATGAAGTTAGTTTTCCTTTGTTAGTCCCAGAATCGTCTGATTTGCTCTTTAGTAGTAAAAAGAAGTTTAAACTCTGAGTGAACACACTTAAAAATCGAGATAGCAGAGCGATAACCTCATACTATAAATAATGTGTGTTTCTAATCTGCAGGGCTTGATTTTATTTTTTTTTTTCCAAGTTCCTGATACAAATCAGCTGCTGCTGTCTGCAGTTGCTTTAGAGACACCTGCATAAGGCTAACATGGCAGAGGTCAGGATTAGGCCCTTGGGGACGTGCCCTAGAAATGATGCTTGTCACTTATGTGCTGCTACAGGGTCATGATGGTTTGTGAAATGCAAGTTTGGTGCTGTTCTTCCTGGGGCACTTGTAGGCCAGTAGTTTTACATTCACTTGCTTCCTCTCCTCAGGGTGACTTGGACTCCTAAGAGACTTGGGAATGAAATTTTCCTTTGGCGTCATTTGAACACCTGGGTTTTCTTCTTAAAAAAACAGCATTTGAAGGTGCTGTGACAGCATTCTTCATGATAATGTTAAAAGTATTGCATTTATTTCTTGCCTCCATTCTAACAATGGATAAGAAATGGGAGAGAGGAAACCTGAGTTTTCAGTAAAAAAATAGAAACAAGTCAAAACAATCTTTCTAGATGCTTGAAAAACATGTCTAATTTACTATTTAAGGCATTATTGATTCACCTGCTTTGCTAAGTTTAATTTGGGAGTAGGACAGATGATATCACAAAAAATAGAAAGATGCCAAGGTGCCTCTTCTTTTTGTTACATTTACTGTTTATCACATCTAACCTGAAACATATTTCCACAGCTGGTGCATTACTGCTTTACTAATGCAAAGTTTGTGGCCAAAGAGTATTTTTATTTTTATATTGTATATAGGAGGTGGCAAGGCAAACAAATGATTTAAATTATTTTTACAAGGCCATAGAGAAAACTTGAGAAGAAGAGACTCAAGTCTCTTTAAATACAGGTAACCTTTTAATCCTTGGATCATTGTTCTCTGTCTTAAGAAAAGGTAGCTGGGAGCTGAGCTTTCCGTTTTTCTCATTTCTTCTGTGGAGGTTTTGAGACATGTCTATCAAAATATCTCAAATTTTTTGGGTGACGCTCCAATCAATCAATCAATCAATCAATCCACATCATCAATCTGTAGGTAGGGTGAGAAGGGAAGGGAAGAGAGATGATAAGGGTGGCATCATGTCACCTAAATCTGTCTAAAAGTTATATATTAGTCATTCAAAACTCCTGGTTTATTTCTGATCAATGGAGAGAGACATTAATCCATTTCTAAAGGGCATTTTGATTTTTCTTAAAATAGGAGTCTAAAGTTGGGGGGATTTCCTTTGGAGGGGCCTTTCTTTCATTGCTGCCTATAAGGCATACTCAAACAGTTAGGTCAGACTAATTACCTAACAATTAGGCAAGGAGAATCTTACCCATAAGCAGATCAACAGAGTTTTGATGTGTCCAGGTTTCTGAGGATGCATGGGGTATCCCTCAGCTGTGTCTGCTCCATGTTCCTCTGAGCTCTGGAGGAAGTGTTCCTGGGGCTTAGCCCCTCCATTTCTCTCACTGCACATACACAGAACAATGTATGTGTGCCTGCATGTGTGGAAAGTGTTTCCCTGTTTATGCCTGGCTCAGACCATGTCTGAAAGGTGATTTATGACCAGACTTGTGTGGCTATTTCCATGTGTGTCCCTTGTGTTTTTGTGACTCACCCCATTCCTGGTGTTTGCTCACCCCAACACTGACTGGGAGTTAAAAAAACATTCTCAAGTCCCAGCTCTGACTTGTCTGGAGGATGACCATGAACCCCTGTCCCCTAAAACAACCCCAAACCAGGAAAAAGTGCATTTGAGGAATAAGAGACACTAATTTATTTCTCTTCTGTGTACACAAGGTATTTGTTGATTCATTAAGTGGGCAGAGACAGAGAGATCACAGCTTTTCCACATGGCTGTGTGGGCATTCACCTTTATTGTGGGAACATGCACAAGTCTCTTTTCCAGTGAATATTGAATTATTTATCTGGAGTGGAACATCTTTAATAGGAGAGTTGAATCACCCCAGAAACTCCCTTTGGCTCAGAGTTAGGCATCTAAATGCCTTGGTTGCATGGGAGCACACAACCTTCATCCTCCTCTGCATTTCCAATGGCTCTCTCAATGACCTCCAACTCATTTGCTGCTCAGAGCTGAGGATTTTATGAGGCAGAAACATGCCTGGAAAGGATGCTGCAATGCTCAAATGGGCAGTGTATTTGCCCTGTGGGGAGTAAACCCTAATATTTAAGTAACTTTTAAAAAAATTGGAGGTATTATCCTAGATCACTTGGGTGAACTGGGAAATTATATTCAAAGGGTAGGATTCATCTCGCCTGACTTCACCTCCCTGAAAGTGAGGTGTCTAGTCTGAGCTAGTCCTTTAGGTTTCATCTGTAATTCACGCAGCAAGAAGGGCATGTGTGCAGTGAGTCACGCTGGTCTGAATCAGGTGTCCCAGGCAGTGGGGTGGAAATACCCTCTGGAGATGCTCAGTCCCTCTGAGCAGAGAGGGAACCTACAGAACCAGCTTAGGCAAGGCACCCGACTCTTAAATGGCTGAACAGAAGAAATCAAGGCAGCACTCAGATCTCAAGGGTTTTATTGAAATCACAGGAGGGATGATAAACTGTTCAATACAGAGTACAGAGTCACGTGTATTGCAGTCACAGCTCCTCCATGGAGGAGAATTAATCTATACAGATTAAAGTTAGAATACTCTGTTGAGCCAGCCTGGAAAAAAAAAAAAGAAGGGGCGGGATGGAGAAAAAATGAGTGAAAATATGAATCCTTGGTTTTTAATCAGACTGTCAGACTAGTGGAATGATATTATTTTCTTACCTTAAATTGCTGTTTCTTAGCTTGTTCCTCTCTCCTACCAGAAAACAGTATTGGGTCTCATATAATATCAAACTGTGAATCTGGAAGTGATCAGGAAAGGTGGTTTGTGTTTTTAAAGGAAAAATAAATTTCAGATGGTCTGATTGAGACTGTGAATATTTATGTACTGTTCCCCCTTTTCCCTCATTGCATATTTCACCAAGTTAATTTGCGTGTGTTACAGGATAAATCTTACAGGAGGGCAGTGGAAGAAAGCAGTAAAAAGGGAAAACATCCATCAGTGATCCAGGGTAGCAGCAGGAATTGTTCATTTTTGTACATGGATCATGGTTTGTTGTACTTGCCTGGGCTTGAAAACTAAGAACCTTGCAGTTGTGCCGAGATCAGCCTCCGGTAGTTTCAGATGTTGGCTATAAAAGACAAGATGTTGCTGGGCTTCAATCACTTTGAAGCCTTGTTGTCACAGGGATAATCACTTAGAATGAGGGCCACATATATTTGTCTTTGACTTGCAAAAAATGTTTGTAACAAAAGTTTTATTTAATAAAAATGCCATGGGTGGTGTGAGTAACCTGATTTATTGGCAAATGTGGGTGGAATTTTGTGAATAATAACTTGCTTTGGAAAGTAAAAGTATTTTCTGTTAAACTGTTTGAAACAGAAGGTTTTTCTCCTTTTAGTTTGGAAATGATATGTTAATTTTGAAGATTGCCAATATTTAAAAATTGATGCAAAAATGATTGGATGTCTCGGCAAGACTTACTTAACCAACCATCCCCAAACATGACTTTCTTGTTTTCATGTTTGTTTAGAAATCTTGCATTATTTTGCTTAAGATTTGTTTTAAAAATTAGCTATTTTTGCTCTCTTTTCACATAAAGCAAATAGTTTTTATGTTCAATTTGCTTAAAAATCTCTTATTCTTAGTACTCTGATTGTGCCCTCTATGCTTTGAATCTCTTTCCGTAATAACTATCAAGTGAAATCCTTACCCTGCAAGAGGTTCCATACAGGCACATGAAAAAGGAGTCATTTCACTTCATTTTAGCTATTTTAAATTCAGGTAGCCAGTCTGCCTATGAGAGAGAGTGAGAAAGATAGAGAAAGTGAGATTGAGGCTTCTCTGGTGGAAATTCAGCTTTTCCTAGGCTACTATTTTAGGATGGAATGGTTTGCCTTCCAGTGGCTCATTCAGGCCACAGAGATTGGTGTTTATGTGCTTTGTCTGCTTTGCTATTTCTCCTTGTCCCAACATTAAACAAGGAAGGAAATATTTGGAGTTCAAGGAAGGGGAAAAAGAGTCCTTGCCTGACCTCTGCAAATGCTGTGGGTGTGGGTAGCCTGAATCAGTTTTTAATTTTTCCGAACCGTTTTTCTTTTACTACTTTCTAGTTACTTTCCCTTTTGCTTCAGCCTTATTTGACCCACAGAAAACAGAGGTGGAAACGACCGATGACGCTGGAGGTTTTATGGCTGTTATTATTTCAGGGGTCAGATTAACTGATTTAAATAGTCTCTTTTGGCTTTAAAAGCTTCTGGAGAAATCCTAATCCCACTGAAGTCAACAGCAAAACTTCAGTGAGTTTCAGGATGGCCAAAATTTCACCTATTTATGAATCTTTGTCCTCTGGCCCTCTGCTTGACTTGCAGGATTGCTCCATGCATTACATTTTCCAATGTTTTGTTCAGATGTAGTATAAGTACTTCAAGGCACAAGGGTTTCTCTCTATCCCCTGGAAATAGTTGCACAGGCTAATAGTTTAAGGAAGTTTTTGCTTGAAGAGTTGAGTAACAGAGCCAAAGTCTGTTCTTGGTTGAACTGGAGTAAATATGGAATAGCTTGTTGACAATGCAGTTACTCCTCTTTTATGTCAGTGTAACCGAGAGCACAGTTTTGCCCATTATTAACTTTTGTTACATTATTTGTATTTCTATGCATGTCAGAATTTGTTAATCTCATTGTTCAACATCAAGTAACCTTCTGCTGAAAACAGAACGTCAATGTGAATTAGGTATCATCAGCTAAATTGAACCTCACCCTGTGCATTTGACAGATGGTAATACATTCATTAAGTGTTCTGTGGTTGCTTTGAGGTTGGAAAGTGCTATTTTTCTGGCTTCTAACTCAGAATTCTCAAGTAAAGTTGTTTAAAATCCTAGTTTTGAAGGGAGAAGAAAAATCACAAAAAGCTCATGAGATTTTTTTATTAATATTATTGTTTACTATTGGTGGGATGACAGTGCCGGACTGTCATTGCTAGAAGTTGTCTTTGGCTGCATAAGTAGCCCAGAAAGAAGTAGAGAAGGCTGAGAGAGATGGTTCCACCATGGATTTTGTCTATTCATGGGTAGAATTTCTTGGAATTCGAGGTTATATTAAATATATCCCAGTGAAGGCAATATGATGCTGGTGCCTTTGTGCTTGGTGATTCCACTGTCCAGAAAAATGGTTTCCAGGAGCTCAGACATTTCAGCTGTTGCATGGATTAGCTGATGACAGGACTCCTTTCTCAGAGCTGGTCACATTTGGGATCTCTAAGTTCCTACTGAAAGTCTGCAGGATGGGGAAGCAGTTGGAGGTGGAAATTTCAAAAGTAGCACAGAGCCACATACTCAGGCCTGGCTCTGCTTGGTGTTGTAATACTGAATCCCCCACACTGACATTACCAAGACAATGCAAGGGTGTGATTAGACACTTCAGGAGAAGTTCTTCCCACAGCTCATTTAGAGGTCACCAAAACCAAGTGTAGAAGAGAAAACTCCACTGAACAGAGAGGAAGCTCTCAGGGTGTTTAATTCAAACCTATTCTTTTAATTTTATTCACTTCAGGGAAGATTAATCCCACTCATTAGCTGTTATCAGCAAACCTATTTAGTTATTCAATGTTTCCCAGAGGACAAGTTGCCAAAGGAATTAGGTGCTTAGCCACTTCTGAAATTCACTGTGGGTGGTACTCTCACAAATGGGGAGTTAGTAATTTTTTAGATCTTCGTATCTTTTTAAATGTCTTCATCCAGTCTGGTGCTGGCTGGTGTTCACATGGCCCCTGCCTTGGTGAGTGCATCCTCTCCCCTATGTTCTCAGTGGAGACAACGTGGAGAATCATCCAGATTTTCATTAAATAGCCCTGGTATGGGAAGTTTGGAATTAAGTCCAAGTTTAAGGAGTCAATCCAAGCTGAGTTTGGTCAGTAATGTGAACCCAGATAGTTCTTTCCTCAGGAAGAGACCCAGAACATTCAGACCTGTAGGCTATTCTGAAGAGGTCGTTTCCTGGTCTCCATTGACAATTTTTCACCTTTCATATAATGCTTAAATATCTACCAGGTAAGAGAGAAAATTAGATTCTTTTACACATCCTCCAACTTTGAGTGGGGATTTCCCTGAGCGCCTTCTCAAGGAACATAAGATTTCAAATCATACAGATAAATCTGAGTGTATCAAGGCACCTAGAAAGTAGGATTTGCAACAATGCTATTTGCATATGGATTTTAAAAAATGCCTTGGTAATCGTTGACAGGCTTTAAAAATCTGACCCTGTACACCTAAAATCCATTCAATGTGGCAATTTTTTGATTTTAATTCTCTCAGTTTTTCAATTTTTTCACTATTTAATTGTAAGGAGAGCAGTTCTCTCTTATTCACTATTTTTCTATTTTCCAGGCTGTTCTGAGAAGTTTACTAGGATCTAAGATCTAGTTTACTAAGAAGAGTTTTGATTAAAAAAATAGGGTCATCGGTGTCACAAGTAGTTGTTCAGTTCTTGTCTGTCAGGGTGCAAAATGGTTCTGACTGTGTGGTGATTCCAATGTGAGATGTCAGCATCCTGTGGGCTCCAGCAGAGCCTGTGAATTAGGTCACAGATGTATTGAATCCTGAGCATACACTTATTTCTGGCCTAAAGCTGCCTTATGCAAGCGCCAAGTATGAATTCAGATAGTTGTTTTTCTTGCTGTGACAAACAGGCTGCACTCCAGGCATTGTTTTTGGGACAGCCATGACGCACTTTGATAGAGCAATGAGAGCAAAAAAAACCCCAAAACCTAATAAGTTCCAGAAGAGTTACATAAACACACCTCACCTACTGCTGCTGTCTCTGTGCACACACCTGACTGACCCCATGGGCTAGCACAAAGCATCAAACATTCTCCTGACACTGGAATATTGCTCAGATGACTTGGAGAACCAACAGTCCTACTGGGTGAAGGGTATCCTGGAAAATGGTCAGTGTTGAGCCAGTTCTCTAAAACCCAGATGAACAAAACTGAATGAAATCACAGTAATTTGAGTCCGTTGTCTCTACGTGAACACACTGTAAGAGGACAGTCTGGGGCTGACCGAGAGAAGCAGAACTGTCTGTTCGACAGGTGTTACAGGTCAAACCAAAAAGAGATTGCTAAATCCTTTGGGTGCTGCCACACTCCACAGTTCCTACCCTCCCATGGAACTTGTGAGGCAGGACAGCTGCAGGCGATTAAAGGCGCCACTGCCAGCATCTGACAGCAGAATGTCAGTGTCAAAATTCAGTTTGAATTGATTAAATGAAGGATGGCAACACTTTTGTTTTATGGATGGCAGCACTTCAGTCGCTTTAGATGCTCTGCTTTCAGAAATAAAATTCCTTCCCTCCCTGCTATGTTCGTGGGGGTGTTTTTGGTTGGATTGCAGTCATTTCTCCAGTCAATCAATTAAGCCAGGGTTTGCCACTGTGTCTCAGAGTCAGCCACAAAAGAGCTGGTATGGTTCCCTGGTGCTGGGCCAAGAGACTTCAGTGGGAGCAAGGCATCAAGCAGCTTAATCTGACTTCCACTGCTGGCACAGGTTTAATGGATGTTAGGGCAGCAGGGAAATCATGTTCTGTGGTGTTCAGCTCCTGCTCTCTCAGTAGCTCTGGACGTGCTGCCTTACTCCCTGTGCCAAAAACATAGGGGCAGCTGACAACAGAGCCTGTGGAGTTACCTGTGCTAGCAAGGCTCTCTGTGAAGGGTGATTGCTGCAGCCCTTTTGCGTGCCTGTTGTGGTCCATAAATATATTTAGGACCATAGAATCGTAGAATGGTTTGGATTGGAAAATACCTTAAAGACCATCTAGTTGCAAATCCCCTGCCATGGACACCTCCCACTATCCCAGGCTGCTCCAAGCCCTGTCTGCCCTGGCCTTGAACACTGCCAGGGATGGGGCCACAGCTTCTCTGAGCAATCTGTTCCAGTGCCTCACTATTTCACGGTAAAGAATTTCTTGCATATAATTAACCAAATTTCCCCTATTTCAGTTTGAACCCATTGGTCCTTGTACTTTATCTCCATAGGCCTTGTAGTGCTATACCACCTGAGTAACTCTCCCCTAAGTCCAGTGGCAGTAAGTTACTTAGAGATATAAGATTTTACAGTATTAGGCCATTAATACTGACTCCAGGCCAAATCTGCAGCAGGTATAAATCACTGCAGGTAATTTTCACCAGCTGAAATTCTGGTCTTAAGCCCATGAGTCATGTTGTTATTTTTTCACATTGTAAATTCTTCCTGTTTCTTATTTATGTTGCTTTAGCACTTTGGGGCACTTGTGGGGGACCAGGACTCCATCATGCTTTTCACCCTTCAGACAGAATCACGAAAGACCCTTCTTTGCCCCGAGTGTTTGCAGTTTAAGTAACACACAAACCTGCACAGTTATCCAGCTTTCTGTAAGTGCATCATTGCAAGCAAGCTTTTCTATTGTCCTGACAATGAAGCATAAGAACACAAATTCCTTGCCTGGGTGAAAAATTTGCACTCTGCTGTAGAAGTCTAAGTGGCATTTGAAGACTGAAATTTGTTGGAGCCAGCAGCAGTGTGGGACATGATCTTCAGTAACTGAACTAAGAGGTCTGGAGTCTCCTCTCCATTGTGAGACTGAGATCTCTCAAAAAGAGCATTTGCACCCAAGTTGAACATGAGTTAAGTGGGAATTTTAACACTGGCTAATACCTCATCTCATTTGTAGCATATCTTTCAGCTCTATGGAGCTCTGGTTAGCATCTTTGGAATTACTGCTACTGCCTTTAATTACTCTGCAAGGGCGTTGAAAGAAGTAAAACTAAGACTTGATAGAGCTGAAGTAATGCTAGAAAATTCTGCTTCATTGCAGTCCTACGTGCCTGGTTAGAAGAATGAAGGAGCAGTGTACAGGGCTCCAGTTCCTGTGTGGTGGCTTTCAACAGACCAGAAGAATATCATAGGCAATATGTGTTTTTTCATGTGTCATCTTGACGAGCTGTTTTTTCCTTCTGTGTTCTCCTGCACTACTTTTTGTTGTTTGTCAGGAGAAGACATGGTACAGCAAGGTCTTTGTGTCCCTTTTCCCACAGCAGGATGAGCTTTATCTTCAGGCAGATGTACTTTGCTGGGTTACTTTGCCACTGGATTGCATTGGCTTTGGAGCACAAATTAACAACAAAGAAATTGGTTCTTGGTTTTTTTTTCTAGACACTACCATAGCCATTGACAATAAGCGTTTATAAACAATTCTTATCCTGCCCTAATCACTTATTCTTTGCTTTTTCTGGCAAAGCACTTGAAAGGGGCTTGGTGAAGGCTCTGAAGAAGCTGGATGACTACCTGAGAACCCCCCTGCCAGAGGAGATTGATGCAGACAGCACTGAAGAGGAAAAAGTGTCTAAGCGCAAGTTTCTGGATGGAGATGACCTGACACTTGCTGACTGCAACCTTCTGCCCAAACTCCATGTTGTCAAGGTAGGAGATGTTGTGAGATGGTCGAAGAAGCTTTATCTGACATGATGTGCCTTGCTCTGACAGCTGAGTGTCAAAGCCAACATGTATGTCAGCAGAGAGTTCTCAAGGCCTAGAAGAGCAGTTTGAAATAGTTTTGTTTTTTGGTGTTTTCTACAGGTTAAATAAAGGAACTTTATACTTCATGGGAATACTTAATGGGAAAACTGTCCCATCACTTATTAGTGGTGGAGACAGTACTAAGTTTTAGATGTCTTGTCTCTTTATTTTTACCCTGCTGCAAGTAGCAGCAGTCTTTTGTATTAATTAGTTCCTAATGCCCTTAAGAAACATGTCAAAACTTTAGTCAGTTCCCACCCATTTGTAACTTGAGAGCAGCAGTCCATCTCTTTGGGGAATATTTATTCCATTTGGTATTTCACACAGAGAAGTTCACAAATCAAAGTCATTGCCAAGGTCCAGAATTTAAGATATACTATGGTTGCTGGTATAGTGCAAATCATGTACATCATCTTGACTTCTAAATGTTGCATTTATTTAATTTATCAGATGACATGCTTTAGAATAACGCAAGTACCTGGCAGACCTTGGCAAGCGAGTGAGCTAGGAATTAAAGCCAAGTCATGCAGCTAATTTGGCTCTGTGAGCCAAAATATAAACTGAGCCTGGGAGCTGACTGCACACATGCAAAAAGAAAAAAAAAATTAAAAAAGCACATAAGTCACCAGGTAAGAAATGTGATAATATCCTCACAGGTTTATCGCTTATTCTGGCTCGTCTTCATTGGCGATGTTGGAGTCAGACAATGCAAAGTAAATGTGTGGCCCTTCACTGGTTCTTGTCTCCTAGGGATGAAATGAAAGATGTAAAAAGAGAATTAAATTTTTTTCTCAGACAAGTGTAGCCATAGGATATTGCCTGAAAAGCATTTAACAGATAGAAGAAAAGGGTAAATTATTTTTTCATTTGATGGAAGATGCATGCTGGAAATTTTGAAAATGTTGACTTAAGTTGCCCAGAAGGTTTTATCTTCCCCATATGTGTGTGAAGCATCATGGAAGGCAAGAATGCTTAATTAAATGCAGTTTAGGACACGGTTTCGACTTGCATACACCAAGTGGATTCTGGTAATAGAAACAAATCACAGTCGTTTCTGAGAACATGACTGTCCTAAAGAAATCTGAGATGGAAAACAGCTCTACCATGTGCTTTAAAAATAAAGGAGAACTCTGTGGCACATATGTATGTAATTTATGCCCAGGAACTATTTTATACTGTCAGAAAAATTAGAGATTGGAAGCACTCATTAAATTAGCTAATCTATCCCTTCCTATAAGATAGTTCATTCTGTCACCACAGTCTTATTCTATATGGTATATTCCTACACGGAAACTGAAATACCCCAATCCAGCAAGGTACTTAACCAACCAACTAGCTTTAAGTACAGATTAATCCCATTGACTTCAATGGGACTGTACAGGTGCTTAAAATTAAGTATACACTTAACTATTTTCCTGAATAAGGGCCTGAGTGTTTTTAGAAATCAAAAATTTGCCTTGATAGACAATTTCCTAGTCTAACAAGTCTTGAAATAACCATTTTCTCTCTCAGTTTATCCCAATGCTCCTGTTTCTAATATATGCTAAATCATCTTGGTTTCCTAATCATGGTACCCATACCACCCTGACTTTTTCCTTTTCATGAACACGGATACAGCCCTCTAACAGCTGTAGATAGTTATGTATTCTGACACCATTTACCAGGCAAAATATATTACATATATTAAAAATATAATACTATATATATATATAAATTAATGTTAAATATAATAATTAATATGAAAATATGTTATAATCATTACTAATGCCTTTCTCTTAAATCTGTCTTGCTCTTTATGATTCAGCACCTTCTTATGTGGTGTCTCAGCTTTAAATGATGTACTTAAGGCTTGTAAAAAAAAAACCCAAAACCCTAGTATGGTAAAATCAATGAACTTCAAGTACCATAAAAGTTGAAATTTGGTGACAGTAGCCAGGTTGTAGCTTTAAAGTGTCCTTAGGCCAAGCAGCAGCCTTGCAAGATAGGGGACAACCAGCAGTCACTTCTCAGGCTGTTCTATGATAAATCTCTGATTCTCCAAACATTCCTCTCATTTGCCATTAATTATATGACAGAAGAGAGCAAGAAGCTCCCTAATGAGGAGATACATCCCCTGTGAGATGCTTTTTTTCAGGTGTTTTATCTTTGCTTTAGATTGTTGCAAAGAAATACCGCAACTTCGAGTTCCCGGCGGAGATGACAGGGCTGTGGCGGTACCTGAAGAACGCGTACACCAGGGATGAGTTCACCAACACCTGTGCAGCAGACAAAGAAATTGAGCAAGCCTATGCAGATGTGGCCAAGAGGCTCAGCAAGTCCTAACTGCCCCCAGCCATGGCTCAGTATCCCCTTTTACAGACTCTGCTCCTTGTTGCCTTAAGATGTGCTTTATCGTTATGCTGTCTGGTTGGCATCTTTATGACTTCACGTGTTCCAAGTGTATTGGGCAGGGACAAATCTGCCTCTCCCTGGAGAAAAGAGAAGACAGCTGTAGTGGGGGGGTGGGGGGTGGGAGTGGACACCGTTTGAAGTCTAACTCAAGATCTGGCTCAACGAGTATTATTTGCAATCAGTATTGGAAATGAGTCCACTTGACTAGTTTCTTGTTCTATGTTGGGGGTACATCATGACCTGCATTCTTTAGAGTTTTAAAAATAGCTGAAATTTCAGAGAGTTAGGAACACATAGAACTGGTTCCTCTCTAGGTTATTTCAAGGACACTTTTCCCCTCAGTTCTATTAAGATCCCTGAGGCATGAACAAAATACAAGAGAGAGAGAGGGGAAAAATAGGAGTTTGACCCTAAAGCAGAAATGCTCTTAGCAGTTATATTTAAATAAGCTCTCTGAATGCATCTTCTGTCTTAGCAGGCCCAGGAGTTTATAGGGTATTTATTTTTAACTTGGCGCAAGAGAGGGAAACCTGAGTGAATATGTCAGACTTGCAGATGCTACTCTGCATAAAATTTGCATGGTGTTGTTGGATCCGAATGTTTAAAGCAAAAGAGAGTGAAAGAGCAATTGAGTAGGCAGCCCTTGGAAGAGCAGGGCCTGTGCCAAAATGCCCAGTGGATCTGCTGGTTGGTAGAGACAGACAGACACAGCAATAACAGGGGCAGCAGATTGACTCCAGCACCCACAGAGGGAATTGGCACAGCAAACCAAACCACGCAGGATATTGTCGTCTTGACTGTATGGTTGCCAGTTCCTTTATAATTGCTATCTTGGGAAACTTGGATCAGCAGTGGGAAGCTGTCGCTGCGCACGGATTCCAGGCAGGGGAAGCGCTTTCGTCGCCTTGGGCTCCAGATGGGTCACTTTCAAGAGCTCATCATCTCACCCCAGGAGGAGTTTGCTGTGAGAGCCTCAGAGAGGGCAGGCTGGCACAGTGAGAGGCACGTTTCCAGCCAGGAATTCAGCAAGTGTGCTAGCAGGAATCCATGCATGGTATTTCAATCCCACTCATCCAGGCCTTACCCATCCAGGTTCCACAATTCTGAATTAGGCGTTTTTTTCTAAAAGAGATTATTTTGCTCTGTCTGCAGTGCCTGCCTGGCACATCTGCTTTACACTGGAGATTATTTGCATGTTTCTTCATCAAATTCAGAATGACAGCTCTTTTGCTTGAAACTCATGTGCTCCAGTATGTATAGGAGAGCACATGGTTCCTAGGTTTCAGTTGGTGGGGGGATTTATTGCTGTTTTAAAGGAGAAAATAAAGCTGAGCTGTAATCTGATGTGGCTCCCCTTCTGATCGGAGCTGCTAAAGCTGCACTGATTTGAGGGGAAGCCCAAGCAGGTGAGCTATGACCAAGGGGAACCTCACAGCAGACTTGTTTGCAGCCAGAGAGCTGGGAAAGTGGAACAACATCGAAAGGCAGGCTCTGCTGTGTGATGCTGATGACAATCTGAAACCATCCTTTTGCTTTAGTGGGATAATTCCACTTTTCACTCTAACCCAGCTGGGAGCAGAATGTTGCTCGTTGACTGTAGAGAGTTTGTGGTTGACTATTGTTTCACATGCAATGGTCAATTCGTTCTGAACTTTCAAAACCTTGGAAGAAAATCCATGAACTCCTAACTCTTCTCCTGGAATGGGTTGTTTTAGCAGTGGCTAGACTGGAGGGCAAAGGCTTGCACTCTTTAAAATATTCCTGAGAAATCAGCTGGCTCAGAGAACACTAATTGCAGCCAGAAAAATCTGATGAGATTAGAAGTATCTGCACAAGCACATGTGGCTTGTTTAAAACATTTATTCATGAGATTGGAATTATTTTGATATTATTTTCTTTTTTTTTTTCTTTTTTAAAATTCTGGCAATTATTTATTTATTTATTTCTCTTAATTGACTCAATCCTTTCTTCTTGTCTTTCTGGTTTTTGTTTTCACTCAACACTTGGGTCAGGATGGCTCGGTCGGTTTAGAAAAGTGTTACTAGCAAAGCTCTGCAAGTTTGTTCCTAGAGAAAAGTCTTCTATCTGATGAATGGTCCTGGGGAATTTGTACTCTCAGTATGATCCTGTCAATCAACAGAAACTACATTTTTCTCAGTTGCCTTTTCCTGGGTTTGCAGTTCTGTCAGTAGCTTTCCTTAGTCACAGTTGCTGTGAATATTTGAATAAAAGATGCAGAAGCAGATGGAGATTCTTGCTCTCTGCTTATTATATTTATGTCCCAAAAGAAGACTGTCCAAACATGCAGCAGATCTCAGGCAGGTGAACCAGGGTCTGCCCTGATTTCCATCTCAGAATCTTCACCGTTTTTCTGAATCTCATAGTTCTGAAATTCTCTTATGTATTTGTCTCTATTTTTCATAGAAGAGGGCCAAATCATGATCAGTTGATTTCAGTAACCTCAAATTGCATCTGTTTTTAAAAAAATTATGATTAAAAATGGTTTAGCTTATATAAAAAAGAAGATTATCTATAAATGCAGTGAGCTTTTTCTGAGATGATCTGCATGTTCTTAAAATTTTTTTAAGATTTCATAATAAAAACTAAAAGTCCCCAGGCTAATTTCCTTTCAATTAATTGCAAAAAAAATTTCCTTAAATACCTTCTTTTTTCATACAGTATTCCAAAATATCTAGATAAAATATAATGATGGATATGAGAAATTAGAGGAAAATGGAGCAGTTTTCAGCTACGGTGCCAGTTCTGTCTGAGTTCAAGCCTCACTCTGCATCCTAACTTTGCAGTTTACTCATCACTCTATTATAGGCTGATCCAAGATCATGGACAGGTTCAGGCATTCCCTGACCTTTGTTTGGGTTTGAAATCCAAGCTCATGTTTTCAGATCTGTAACTTTCACTCACCTTTGTGCTTCTTGGCTTTATCCATTGCCAGAAGCAGGAAATACTGGAAATCCTACATAGAAAAGTGTTTTGCTAAGATTTTGAGCTCAGTTCTCAAGGCTCAGGATCCATCACCAACAAGATTTTAAAGGGCTCCAGACTCTTTTAGGCAGAGTATTTTTAGTGACCTTCCATTGTATTTAGAATTATAAGTAATAAATATTAATCATACAGGATTGTATATCTATATTGGCAAGGCAGCATTTCTGAAAAGAATATAAGTGACAAGACAGACATTGCAGATTTACACTAACTTTGTTCATAATTTTTTTTGCAAGATGTAAAGAAAGACATAGTGCAGAGAGGGAAGAAGCCAACAATGTGGATTTAATCATCTACATTTCAGAAATGCAGACCAAATGTCTGTGAAGATGTCCATTTCATCCAAACATTTCTGAGATATTTGTTTCAAAGCTGCGTGCTCAGTCAATCCAACACTCCATTCATATTGGAATGAATATTGATTTTTCTTCTATTAGCAGTGGTATGGGGGTTCTTGGGGATCCCATAGATTACTTACCCTTATTCTCTGTTAGAACTGTTTGAAATGCCAAGAGGTCGTTTTGCAGCACAGGTAGGACTAAAGAGTATCTCTTTAAAATCTGTTTAAACCAGGCCTTCTGAGAAACATTTTTTCCTATAGAAATCACATAATGATACTGCTTTATCAGGTCTAGTGAGGAATATAGAGCTACTGGTTACTCCTCTGGTTACATCAGCTGAAAAGCCACTGCCAGGGCGAATGACAGTCTATAGCACAAAGAAAATAGACAACTTTGTTTCCTACAATAAAGTTCAGCTGAATTGCACACAGCATTTATTTTAAATATGTATTTATTTTATTTTAACCCCTAAATATCTTTCTCCCTCTCTTGTCTGTGCTCAAATTCACCTCCAAGTTAGCCATAACCATTTCCTCAGTGATAAGTAGCAGGATTCTCGTGGATGGGCACAGGGGAAACTGTGTTTTAGTGTAGCCCTTCCATCTGGTGGGATAAAGCCCCCTGTCTGCATCGCCTGAGTTTGGCTAATTAGCTGAGTTGAAAGTATTGCAAAAATTTAGCCAATGGAAATCACAGTCCTATAAAACCAGAAGCACATGGAAGCATTATTTTTTTTAATGAATTTTCTTTTTTAAAGAAAAAAAATCCCTAAGTCTTGTGTCCTCGTTCATGTGTATTCTTTTAGATATCAGGAAATTTGCCTTTGTTTATTACTTTTTAAAATGTATTCATTATTCTTGAATTGTTTTTGATATTAAGAAATATTTTTCCAGTAATATTTTGCCCCTCTGCTGAATCTTTCATCTCTTCATTAATTTTGATGTCTGCAATGACTTAGTAATTCCAGAGGAGGCAGGAAACCTGTGAGGTTTATACTTGTTGAGAAGTTGAAGGAGGTAATGATTTTTTTTTGTTTGAGAAAATAGCATTAAAATAATTTTTAAAATTGTGTCTTTTCATCTGGGTTACTTTAACCAAGAGTTAAGTAACTGTTTAGTCTGGACTGTGAATTTCACCACAGACGTGAGCAAGGCAGCATGTTGAAGGTGGCTTTGCCTAGGAGTTTCTCTCAGGTAGTAGACGTGTTCCCCCTGAGTCACAAATTTCCCATTTCCTCCTTTCAGGAGGGCTATGCTGGTTTGGACACTGAACTAGGACAGCCCACTCAGTGCTCAGCAGTGAAAAGAGGAATCCTGTTCCCTTTTCTCCCGTTCCAGCTCACGTGCAGGGAAAGCAGAGAGCATTAAGCTGCTTTATTTCCTTGTCCCACATTCCAAACAACACTTGGCCCCAGAAAAGCCCAGAAACCCCATCCAATGCTGTTTTCCAAAGCTTGATATGTCCATTTTTTAACATGAGACATAAAAGCCCGAAGAATCCCGTGTAGCCCCTCAGGCATTCCCCACGCAGGACTCAGCAGCCTCTCAGAGACCACAGCAATCATCTTATTCCCCTATTGCCCCAGATCATTCCCCTTTCACTGGAGAGATGCTAACCCTGAAAACACTCCCAAGGATGTATTTGAATGTGGTGGATTTGAGCTGTGCTCATCAGCTAAGCAGCTCTGAATGCTGGCATTGTCACAGCTCAGCGGGTCGTGCCTCTGCTGCCAAGGGGACCCACCACCCGCTGGAGGAGCCAAAATTGCTCCACCAGTGATGGTGCAACCATGATGAAAGGTTTGAGGGCCACCTTTCCTCCAGCCTGCCTCCCTGGCTGAAGTTTTGGAGCTCAGCTGGAGCCGTGATCCAGCACTAATGAGCATTTCTAGCTTGCAGCATGTGAATAGGGACTACTGATGTGTTTAATGTTAAACATGTGCCTGCCTGCCTGCCTGCCTGCCTGGAGAGGGGCCTAAAAGCCATGACAGAAAAGCCTATATTAATGAAGGGCATTATTATTCTCTTCCCTTTGAAATCTGGTGGCAGAATTCCCAGCGGGGGAATTCCCAATAGGAATTCCCAGTAAAGCCAAAGGTGGCATAAGCATGAAGATGTTCAGAGTGCAGAGAGAACAGAGAACAGTCAGGGAGAAAAGGAGGCAGAGCGGTGTAAAGGTTCTTAGTGCAGAAGAAGGACACCAGGTGGTAACTGCAGGGACATGGGCTGTGCTGCCAGGCTCTGCTCTGGTCCCATGGGGGTTCAGAGTGGAGCAGGGCCCAGGCTGTGCTGCCAGTGTAATGCCAAGGCATGTTCTGCTGTATCTCCAGCCTCACTCCATGTGGTGGTATCTCACAGCACAATGATGCCTCCATTGTGTCTGCCTCACTCTTATTATGGAGTGGCTTGTCTAAAGAAAACTAAGAAGGGTGGGGGAATTTTTTTTTTTTATGTATACATGGAGTAAAAACAATCCAAATATGCTTTAATGGTTCTCAACATGATACTGTCAATTCTCACCACAGGGTGGAATTTGTTGGTGGAAATTAAATTAAATTAAATTAAAACAGAAAAGCTTGGCTGTTGCTAATGGGTACTACTGGGAGCCCTAAAAGCAGTTTGCAATGTAGAACCATAACAGGAGTGAACATCCTTTAATTCCCAGAATTGCTTGGGTTTCACAGGGTCATTTTAGCCTATTCTGCTGCACTGCTGAGAAGTTGCTCTTTCCCTGTCTCTCTAGGTCTATAAACTCTGAAGAATTTGGGAAATGGCTATGGGCACTAAATTAGTCTTTTTCTTTTTCACTCCTTTTTTTTCCTCCTTCATTAAATTAACTGCTTTAGTTTGGAAGAAAGCAATAAGTAAGTAGAATTTGCAAACAGCAGATTTCTCTACTCTTTCATTAAGAAAGTTTTTAAGAGCTTTCAGGAAATGAGAGGCTATCCCCAGCTTTGGGAATAAACTGTGGTGTAACATACAAATGTAAGTAGGATTCTGATTAAATTATTGAAGCAGAAAGATTGCAAGTTTTTTTAAGAAGCATGCTTTAGGAGTAAATGAACAGAATATTCCAGATACTGCATTAGTATCTACAGTATCTGCAATAGGGCTACAGTTCTAGTTTTTGGTTAGGGTTTTGGAGTTTTTGTTTTGGTTTTTGTTTTTGTTTTGTTTTGGTTTTTATTTTGAGTTTTTTTTTTTTAAGCTACCTATTGTACAACATAAAAACTATATATACACGTATACATAGTCATAGTATTTATCTGCATTATTTAATTCAATAGTGCAGTGAAGTTTGTTGGGATGGAAAGTGGCATAAAGAGGAAAACTTACACTTTTGAAACAGCACTATTATTTCTGTGTCTTTGATTTGGTTCCCACTGGAATAAACAAGAACCACACCATTAGCTGTGTGGAAGCAGGATCTCAACTTCACAGACCCCGAAAGTTTGGCAGTCCCTTGGAGGGCAAGGTAATTTGCTGTTAGCAATCCGAGCCTTGCAGTGGGCACAGCGCGTTTTGAAGGCATTCAGAGCCGTCCTTGGGTGAGGGAGTGATGCTTGCAAAGGACCCCAGTGAATCCCCTGCTGTTTTAAAATGAGATTAAGCCATCATGAGATGTGGACTGGCTAACCCCAAACCAGACACATTCGCCTGCAGCGCAGCCGCTAAATTGGTCTGACATCAGGAACCGCAGCGAGGAGCTTGGCCTCAGAAGTGAGTCAAAGCAGCATCTTTGTCACCAGTCATTTTCTATTTATAATGACACAGATCTATTTTATAATCACGGGGAGGCACGACAGGAGTGTGCTTTGTTCTGCCTAAATCGCATTTCTCGTGCGGGTGCGTTTAAACACAGCCCTTGGCCCCTTGCCGCACACCACACACACCCAGGGCGGCCGGTTCTGGCACAACAATGCACACCCTGTCGTGCTTGAATGCTCAAAGCCTCCAGTGCTGGAGCAATAAACTCCTGCTAAATGGCTTAAAAATGTTCCCTTAAGTGCACTGAGCTGCCCCACTGCTGCCTCACTTCTCATTTCCAATGCTGTTCTTCTTTCTAAGCCTTGTGTTTCAAAGAAACCAGGAGTATGTTGTGTTGTTTAGTGATGGAAATTGCTGGGCATTATTAACTATAAGAATTTGGGGTGGAAAACTCCACTCCCCTACCCAACCCTCTTTCCTGGTGCAAACCTGACTGCTATTACTCCTGACTGTGTTTTCAGAGGCTATGAACAAATTCCCAGCAGCTGCTTGGTTTGGTCTCTGGAGTATGGGTCCTCATCTGTGCAAACCCTCAGAGCTATGATGGAACCCCCTCTCTGCTTCCTTTTGTCCCTTCAATTTTTTTTTTTTTTTTAATGAAGGATCCCACTGTGTATTTCCTAGAAAATTATGATTTTGTGATCAATAGTTTTCTTTTTGTAACCTGTTTTCAGTTCTAAAGCCTGAAGATCAAAATCTAGTTGCATAGTAAGATTTGGGGGTGAGCAGAAGTGCTTTTTTCCTCTCCAAAACCTACTCGTTTTCAAATCCTGACTAATTTGGAGCACAATTCTGGTTACTTTGAGGAGGTCTGAGGCTGAAAGGGAGGAAGGGGAGCCCACTGAGAGAGGATAGGAGGAACTAATCTGGAAGTCTTAATAGATATGTGGAGAAGTTTCCTATCAGTGTGTGAGCAACCTGTGCGGAGACCTGCGTGGCCCCAATGAACCCGCAGTTGCTTAAAACCTGCACTGATATTCAAAGGCAAAATTTGGGCAGTGAACCATGACATGATGATCAGACATGGTACCTCTTCAGGGTATTATAGAGACAAAAAAGAGCTCATTTGAAAGGACACTCAAATTTTTAGCTACTGATCAAGACCTGAGTTCACATGACTGGATTTCCTTCTCCAAAATGCCATTAACCCCAGAAATGGCTAACGGCTTCAGGGCTCCCCCCTGAAGTACTGGGCTAAAAGCAAGATCTGAAACTCAAATGGAGAAATCAGGAATTACCTTTAAACTCAGACCTGGTCAGCTTCAAAGGCAGGTAATTTATTTGTAAACAACTATTTTATAGTGTCTGACAGTGAAAAGTAACTGTGTATCCAGAGGTCTCCATCAGATAAGAAAGCAAGCCAGGATCCCTTTGCGTACTTGTGTTTTTCAGTCAAGGAACATCCTCTCTTAATGTGCAATTTTAGATTAGAGTGAAACCTTTTCGGGTAGGAACTCTGTATTTGTTCTTTGCATGTGCAGCTCTTTGCATGACAGGACCCTAATTAGGGCCTTTGTGTGCTGCTGTAACCCTCATAATCTATAATAATAGGAAAAATATAATTAGAATGTCATTGCAGTTCAACTTTATTATTATGATTGTGAGACTCTGTCAACTGTGAATAAAATAATGTCCTTTTTGTATAATAGGTAGTATATTTTATTATTGAAGAAAGAGTTAAATTTAATTTTTAAACACAAGAAAGTATCTGCTCATTGTTTCATTTTAAGCTTTTGAATATATAAGCAAATATTTCTTTTGTATCCTTCAAATGAGTATGTGTTAAATGAAGAAACCCACCTTCCTGAATTGGAGCTGTTTATAATTATATTCCAAGAGTGATTAACACCTTATAATTTGAATAAAAGTGGTTTATTTTCTCATTGGGTTATTGCGGAACTTTGTTTAATTTTGTTAATTTTTTTTTTTAAACAGGCGACTTTTCTTTGCCTGCAAAAAACCAAACGTGCTCAGAGCTTGCATAAAGCTCTGTCATCCCTTACTCTAAGATTGGGATATGAGAACTGGTGGGGTTATAATATACATCTACAAAATAATGGAGGGGGTGAAGTAGGGTGTGACCATTCACTATTTCTCATATCAGAGGTTATGTGTTCCTAATGAAATAATCAAGCAGCAAGTTTAAGGCAATCAGAAAGAAAAGCCTTTTTACAATAATGTGTGATTAAACTTTGGAGCCCTTTACTGGATGATGCTGTGCAGATCAAAATGAGTATGGGGTTCAGCTTCCTGAAGAATAAATACGTAAGTGTTGTTAAACATTAAACTTTGGAAGCAATGTCCAAGTCAAGAAGTCCCAAAATACCAGGGCTGAGAGAAAGCCCATGAGGAAGTAGGTTTATATTTGCTTCATTTCTTATATTATTTCTGCTGTGAGAGATTAGACACAGCCACAGCAGGGCTGGGTGCCTTGGCTCCAGGGTGCCCTTTCTGGGATTATAATACACAAATGGGAAGTATTGTGAATTGAATTCCAGCGCAGAACTTTGAATTTAACTTCCCCAAAGCAAACTAGTTCCAGAGGTGCTTTAGATATAGAAGCTCAGAATTCCTCTCATAGCAAATGACAGCAGTTCACATTCCATCTGAAACAACAAGAGTTCAGCACCCAACAGCTGCAGCTGGAGAGGAACAAGCAGAATTTCTCTGAATTTACATATCAACTTCTCTTCTGGTCCCAAAGATTGTACCCAATGGGTCACATCTCTCTAGTCCTGTATTGCTGTGGTACCATATCTCTTTAGATGTTGTGTGTGATATAAAAATGGGCATCTGTTCCAAATCCTCCAGACCCAAGGTGGTAAGTGCCAGTCTAATGTTTCTGCTCAAACTAGTGCTGAAATACCATTTCACTTGTCCAGCACCATACAAATCCAGGGCCTTGGTTGATTGCTTTTGGACTGAGCTCTAAATGTGCAAACACCCAGGTGCACCTTCACAGCAGATGTGATCTTTCTCTTTCTCTTCAGTCGTGGAAGCATGAAAGAAAAGCAAGGAATCTGAAAAACTCACCATCAAATGTATCAAAGAATTAATAAATACTCTTTTTTATGCTTAATTTGTAGCCAGTCTTGTATGGAAGTTCAGCTTTGCTGTTCAACTTTGCTGTTCTGTCACTCAGCTGCTGAGGGTTGCTGTGCACTCTATGGCTGGTGGGGAACACTGGTGTGCATTTTTTTGTGGAAACACACACCTTGCACAGCTCCATCATGTCACTGTCAGGCCAGAGCCACAGGTGTGAGACTGCTCCATCCTAATGAGCATCCTGACAGTGGTCAGTACTGAACAATTCACAGAGGGCTGCCAGGAGCCCCAACCCTTAAGGTTTGACCTACTGACCATACACAAAAAATGTTTGACACTGGTGTTTTTTTAGTTTATTTGATTTAAAAATATTCCTTATTGCTCTGCTCCCTCTCATTGTACAAACAAACCTAACACAGGTCTCAGGGTCTCTGGACGCTGGTCTAGGTGATGTTTGACAGTAGTAAAACTGAGTGCCTCAGATCCACTAGGTGCTGTGTAAAATAAGTGGTTTCTGTGCATAAGTGATTGTGATGGCTGATCTGAATGATGAAAAATGGGGTGAGTAACAACCTGGATCACTTATGACTTTTCCTGTCTTTATTTTATCATTCCTTATGCATTTGCTCTGAGCAAAGCCAAAGCTTTCCCCTTTCCACAGCAATGTCTCACTGCTGCTGGTCGTTTTTTTGGTCATTCAGTCTCTGAAAATTCACTTCTGCCCAGGTAATCGCTCTCTCTGATGAGGATTTGTACTGCTGTCTCTCCATGCTTGCTGTGTGAAAAACAGAGCCCTTGATGGGCTCCACGGAGCTGCTGGCACCTCTTTCTTCAGCGATGGGGTGGGGGGAGGCTTTGTCAAGGAGGGTTTAGTTTGGGTTTTCTTTTTTATCTGAATACCTGACGTAACACTCCACACGTCCTGCTCGACATGCTGCAATCAGTCCAGTCTGCGCCAGGCAAGAGTTTAGACGTTTCAGGTGTCATCCATCCTTCATATCTCATGCATGCCTTTCCTTTCATGAGCCCAGAAGATGCCTTTAATTGCCAGCCTTTGCTTCTTGGCTTTCCAAGGAGCAGCAGAGGAACTGTGGAGTCCCTCTGGCGCAGGATGAAACGAAGGGGCCCAGCAGTGTTATGGCATTTTCTTGCACTGAATTGGCTTTGGGAAGAATGGCCTCTTTCCTCCTGTTAGATAAGCACAGAAATCTTAAGCAGATGCTTGCAAAACATCAAACAAATATATACTTAAAAAAATAAATATAGGCTGTACCCACATGCCCCATAATCTGGCCAATATTCAGCCACCACTGACAGGATCTAGCGTTTCTCTGGAGGAGCCTGGAGGAAAAGGAAAACCCGCAGTCTGGTCACTCCTCAGCAGGACTGGAACTGGCTCCTCCACCATCCCAGAGCCCAGCATGGCCATGCCAGTGGCTGGTGGCCAATTTCCGACCCACCCTGTTGTTCAGCAGCTGAAGGGAAACACAAACCTTCTCTCTTGGGTGTTGTGTGTACACCCCAGGGACTTTAATCTCTTTGAGTTTCCCCCTAAATCAGCACTGCAGGATGCAAAGGGGAATTTAATGCCATAGGGAAGAAGGTGCAGCAGTTTGAGTAGTCTAAACTGCCAAAAACAAGAAGAAAGGGTGTTTTCTTTAGCGCATACCTAAGCCTTGTAACCCTTATGCTCCTGAATTTTAGAGCAGACATAATAGAGGGGATTTCTTCTGGTTCCCTTATACTGAAAGCCATGGGTTTTGGGAAAAGCTGGATAGAAATACATTCTTTAGGAAGTGTAAGAAAGAATTTATTGCAAGAAGTCCCCCTTCACTCAATCCTTTGTTAAAACAACATTAAAGAACATTATTGGTGCCAAGGGAAGGACTTTGAAGAACCCTCTGGAGTTCAGGTCACCTGTGTAATCCTCATCCAGCTCCTGGTGTGGACAGGTTGTGGTACCAGCTTTCATCAGCTCAGGCACCACATCCTGCACAGCTCCTGCCCCATCGGTGCCCTGGGTGATGCAATTTGTTTTTTTGGCACAGAGTGGTGCTGGGCCTTCTTTATTCCTTATTGCTCAGCCCATTAGGAAACTCTTTAAAACAGTCACGGTATCATGTGCCTTCTGCAGCAGTGTTGCTTGTGACTGCTTCACAAACATTCATCAGATCACTTCCTGTGTCCCCAGGGGTGCAGGATGATGGCTCACAGTGTGGGAACCAGGACTGAAAACTTCAGACATGAGTTTTCACTTCAGATGCTCCGTTTCACTTATTAAAGATGTGATTTTTACACTGTGCTGTGATTTCAGGGAACTGCTGTACAATAAACTCAGCGTACTGGGATCACTCTCAACCTCTGGGACAAACTGGCACGAACTGGCTCCTGTCCCTACTGGTTTACCTTCCTCAGCTGAATAGCTGCCTGCAAATGGCTTGTTAGAAACACCCCCTGCACAGATGAGCTTCCAGCTGATTTCAAAGGTTAGTTCGGGAGGGTACTAGATGGCCTGAGCCAAGATACATATGCATATTTATGTATTTATATATAAAAATATATACATTTATGTACATATGTCCACTAAGTAGTAAAGGCAGGTATTTGGGTTACAAGTGCAGCTGTGACTGCTCAGAAGCTCCTGCCCCTTGGCTGTTGCCTCAGGTTCCAGTGCCACCATGAAGCTTGCATATAAAAAGTAGCAAATTTGGGGCAGATGAGCAGTGTTTGATCTTTCCTGACTCTGAAGTGACTTTGCAATTATAGTAATGTTTTACTATAGTTTTGCTTCGTGTAATGTTTTGTACACATATGCACACGTATCCATACATGCACATGCACACATGTACAGTGACATCCTTCCCTCTGAGCAGCATTTTAGTTCTGGATTTTCCCTTGTCATCCTTAATGATGGCAGAAAATCAGTGCAGCTGGGATTTGAGCCACCACAGGACCAGCTGGCTTTGGCACCATGTCTCTAGTGAATCCCAGGTCCTCAGAAGGTTATTTATCACAACCAGAGTTGTGCTGCCTGCCTGCTCTGCTGGGAATATTCCCCATCCTTTGCCACTGGCATGATTCCCCAGGGAGAGCCCCACAGATGCTGGAGCCAGTTGGATGCCTTGCTCTGCAACCAGCACTCATATTTATGGTGTATAGGGTAAAATCTTTATTCATAAAGCAGCAGGTTTAGCTTTTCATTGTCAGTGTGGATGTTGAACTAATCAGAAAGGGGAGCAGGGGAAGGGTGGGGACAGGAAAAGAGGAGTTTGTGGGAACATAACAATGTTAAAGAAAAAAACCCTGCTTGCTGTCAGTTAAGTCTCTCCGTTAGTTACCTCTACTATTATGGATTCATTTTAAGATCCAGACTTCAATATACATAACTGTAAATCACTAACATCCTTCATGGCTCTGTGATTTGCTGGTTCCATATGTAGCCTCTTGGCCCATTGTGTTGGCACAGGTTCAACTCTTGTTCTTCCTTTGGGTTACGGTTTCCCCGCTTTGATGGGGGGGTCAGGAGGGGAAAAAGAGGGAGAGAGCAAGAAAGGGATGGTGAGACTTGAAGGCAAGTGAGAGGGAAGAGATGGAAGAAAAGGAGAGGAGCAAAAGAAAAAATAAAAATAATACAAAGAGAGAGAAATAGCTTAAAATAAATTGGAATAAGTAAAGCGGAGTGGAAAGAGCAGAAAGAGGAGAACAACGAGAGGTGTTGGCATGAGCAGCTTTCCTCACCTTGCTGCTTGTGGCAGTGCTGGGATGCTGTGGAGTGGGAGAAGAGGGCTGATGCAGCCTTTCCTGAGCTCCTGGAGTGGCAATGCCAGCCTGCCCCTTGTCCCCTCGTAAGAAGGCTCAAGTTTCTGCCTGAACTTTCTAATTAAGCTCGCTGAGATTTTGCTTAGGGTCTGGGCTGACAGCTGTATTGAATTTTGGTTCATTGTGTGATTTATCAGGGCCGTCGGTGGGCGTTTGGATGATTTAGTGCTGCAAAAATACCTTGGAATGCAACGCACAGCAATATCTGCATTATTAATAACAATAATAATAAAGATAAATGTCCCTCCTCAGAGCTTTCGATGGCTGTGCCACTCAATTTAACATTTTAACAGTGGCATGTGGCCTCTCCATGGCACCTGGTAGCGTCTGATGGATTTGGGCAGGCAAAGAAAAGGTTATTTGTCAAACACTCAGCCTCAACTGTACAGTATTTTGAAAGCTCCGGGTCAGAGCAGCCTGAGCCGAATTCCTGTCCCTGACATCCAGCGAGACTGAACTTTGTCATGTTATTAAGTTGTCAGCAGTGCTGGGGCGTTATTTGGATTTCTGGTGGGAACTCCTTGCACATGCTTGGGGTGCTCTAGTGGGATTATATCAACACCATTGTAAAACACACACAAATGAGCTGTGCTGTAATTACCACATGAAGACCTCACTTGGCTGGGTTAATCAGCAGAGAATGGAAATACCAGATAAACACAAACAGCCCACCAGGATGTTTATTCCAGTGGCAACAATGCCATTGTTTCCTAGGAGACCAGCCTGATTCCCGGGCTCCTCTGGCAGCCAAACCACTGATTGCTCATCTGTGCCATGGAGGAGCAACACGGAGCTCTGATCCAGCCTCTCCACCAGCACCTGACAGACCAGCAGGACCAGGGCTGGGAAGAGCAGAGGGACCACAGTATTTACAGGTATTATAAATACCTGTGATACTTGTTGATTAGAACACAAGTTTTCTTACAGCCTTGCACCAGTTCCACCCAAAGATCTGCTTTGCACTAGAGTCCTGTGCCCACCAGGTAGAACAGAGGCTGCTTTCTCTCCACCCCTCCCCATGATGCTCTCTCTGAAGTGGAAGGGGCAATTATGGCTTTATCAGTTCCAGCTGCCTGTCAGGAAGGGAAGGCTTGGGAAAAGCAGCTGTCTGGGGTGGCTTGTTATGTTGGTCACCATTCAACAAATCACATTTTAAAGTACTTTTACAATTTGCTTTTTTGGGAGAGACACAACCTGAATTAAACTGACTGCATTTTCCAGTGCCACAAGTAACAGTGGCCAGGTGGGACCTCGGTGGCACCAGCCACCCTGGGCAATGCAGAGGGCAGAGATCCTCCTTCACAAACATTCCTTTCTCTGCCCAGTGCATTGGTCTTGTTTTACTTACAGAGCCCCTGGGGGCTGTGACCAACACTATGGAGGTTGATTTGCTAAGGAAATACTGAGCTGCTGGAAAATGTCCTTGTCCCAGGTGTTTGCTACAACTTCCACAGCTCTCTCCATGGGTAAGGGGTTGCCTGAGCACTCCTTAATTCAGTGGTGGTTTATCCAGAGTGGTTTGGATGAGCAGTGAGAACCTGCCTGGCTCTGTTAGGAGGTGATGGCAGAGCATTTGGTTAATCCCTTCCTCTGAAAAAACTACAGGGAAACATAAGGGATGGTGACAAATCATCAACAGGTAACACCAGCAAGCTTTAAAAGAGGTTTTCCACACAGCCTGGCATCCTGTCATAGTAAGAGCAATAAAATAATGAAAATATATGACACTATATGCAAAGAATATAGTAAGTTCTTGAAGCCATTGTGCTACTCCCATGAATTTGCAATCCAAATGAAATGAAGATTTTGTTCCAAATGAAATGAAGATTTCATATTGGAGCCTCCATTTGCAGAGAGAGGATTGTCCAGAGATGTTCACTCATCACTCAAACAGTCAGGTTAAGTGTTTGTCTCCCAGAAGAACAGGACAATCACTCCCTTCCCATTCCTGGCTCACAGGAGGGTTTTCCACAGAAAGGAAGGAGAGAGGAACAAGTGGTGGCTGTGGCAAGGCAAACCCCAGGACAGTGGGTTAGGGAGACATGGTCAGAGCCAAAGAGAATGATGTTTCCTTAGGGCCTTTTTGCCATCTGCTGGTTCTACAGGAAAACATAGCCAGACCATGCTCTGAAACCCTCCTCTCCAAGTGCTCCATTATTTCTGGGAACATGTAGGACACCAGACACTGAATGAATATGATGATCTCGTTACCATTTCTTCCTTCCTGCTGTTTTCACATCTCCCTGTGCCATGCTCTCTTTTAGCTCTTGACCTCCCATCTCATGCAGAGGGTTGAGGTCCACCATGCACTGGGGCTAAATAATGCAATTGATAAATAATACTGACCAAGAAGCCCTCATCCCTTCAGTGCCACGACCTCTGCAGCAGCCTGTTGTGGTTTCCCAGCCACCCACTGAGCACCATGCAGGTGTTTGCTCAATCCCCTAGTGGGGTGGGAGAGAGAATCGGAAGGGTAAAAGTGAGAAAACTTGTGGGTTAAAAAAAAGACAGTTTAATTGATATAGCAAAACCCATGCACTCAAACAAAACAAACCAAGGAATTCATTAACCCCTTCCCATGGGCAGGCAGGTGTTCACCATGCCAGGAAAGCAGGCTCCATCACGTGTGACAGTGACTTGAGAAGACAAATGCCATCATTCCAAACATCCTCCCTTCCTTCTTTCTTCTGAAACAGGATGCCTTCTGGCCTGGGATATCCCTTGGGTCAGTTGGGGTCAGCTGTCCCAGCTGTGTCCCCTCAGAATTCCTTGTGCACCCCCAGTCTCCTCACTGGTGGGATGGAGTGAGGAGCAGAAAAGGCCTTGGTGTGTGTCAGCCCTGCCCAGCAATAACAAAAACAACCCCGTGCTGTCAGCACTGATTCCAGCACAAACCCAAAACACAGCCAAAGGGATGGACATCACAGGTCTGCTCCTCTCCTGCTTTTATCCACTCTGTAACAAGGCCAGGGAAAACCTGACCTTTTCCCCGAGCGTGGTTCATCACCTGCAGAGACCTAGTCAGGAACTTCTTGCTGCACAGGTGACTTGAGCTCCCAGGGGAACAGCTAAATGCTATCATCACTTTCCAAAAATTTGACTGCACAGCTTATAGATCTTGTGTGTGTGGCTCTCACTTAAAGGATCTTCTGAGCAATGTGTATCCCAGATGAAAAATATTTTTCAGCCCAAAGGAAATTCTCACTAAAAAATGTAATCCTGTCAAAATTTTCCAAATAAAATTTCTGGTTTGGATGCACATGCAAAATCCCACCAAAACAATTAATCTTCATTTACTAACCATGATACCAAAGTTAAATATCTTGTTGATATTCAGCATTTGGAAATTAAATTGCAGTATTAACTGAAATATCATCTCAAAAGGAATTGTTGCTTCCAGGGCACCAGAATGGGCTATGTTTGGTTGTTAGTTACTGCCATCTGTTTGCTTTACTCATTTGCTGTTCTCTGGCATGGGGACTGGGTGAACATCTTCATTTGTGTCTCAGCAATAGTGTGTCCAGCAGGACCAGGAAAGTGACTGTCCCTCTGTGCTGTGAGATCACACCCTGAATCCTGGGTTCGGTTTTGGGCCCCTCATGACAAGAAAGATGTTGAGGGGCTGGAGCATGTCCAGGGAAAAGCAACAGAGCTGGGAAAGGGTCTGGAGCACAGCTCTGATGAGGAGCAGCTGAGGGAGCTGGGGGGGCTCAGCCTGGAGAAAAGGAGGATCAGGGGGAACCTTCTTGCTCTCTGTAGCCATGTGAAAAGAGATTGTGGAGGTGGGTGTTGGTCTCCATCCAATTAACAAGCAAGAAGATAAGGGGAAATGGAAAGTTGTTTCAGGGGCAGTTTAGATTGGATATTAGGAAAATTTTCTTCACAGAAAGGGTTGTGAAACATTGGAACAGGCTTCTCATAGCAGTGGTGGAATAACCATTCCTGGAGGTATTTAAAAGTTGTATAGATGTGGCACTTGGGGACATGGTTTAGTGGCCTCAGCAGTGTTGGGTTAATGGTTGGAAACGATGACCTGTGAGGTCTTTTCCAACACAAACACTTATTCTATGACTCTGTGGTAAATGATCACTGTTTTGGTCTCAGAGGGGTGGGCACAGGTAGCCCATAGCTTTGTTTTGCAGGTGATCAAAGCTGGCCAGATGCAGGTCCCATCACATCCTTTGTTTCTTTGATTCCCCCCTGAAAAAATCCATGAGCACATACTTATCCTTAAGTCCATGATTGAAGTCAAAGGGTTACAAGGTGTGTTGAGCTGGGATAGAGTTTAACATGTGCTTGAAGAGGTGCTCATTTGGTTTACTGAGTGGGAGCATTTCCACAGAATTCAGAGACAGAGGTTCATATAAATGAAAACAAAAAAAAGACAAGGTCACGTAAAAGGTCAGTGTCACTGGACAGGAGTGACACAGCAAGAGAAGCACCTTCAGATTACTTCATCCTCTGCACAGCACTGACCAGCACCTTCAAAAGTAGTTTCTTTAAAGTGCCCACAGCTAGGTGCTAAAAATTAGTGAAAAAAAAGTCATTTGGGATATTTGAAATATAAAGATATTTAGACAACAGAATTTTGAGTAGTGAGGAGTCATGTGGTGATGAATTGTTCACTATGTAGCCCATTTTGTCCTTGTGGTTTTATGAAATGTCTTTAGCAGGAAAATAAGAAAGTAAACACCTCTGCTCCCAGCATGCTTGAGAGTTGCATGGTTTACACCCTGCAGTACCAAGATTTCTTGTTTGGTACTTGCTTTCTCTTTGCCATCAGTCAAGATCTTCTGCAGCTTCAGAAGGAAAGATGTTGCATATTGTTTTCCTCATAGCTGCAAAACCAAAGAATTTCAGAGAAAATGTGGAGCTCACTTGTAAAAGAGGGTTAAAAGTGTTCCCCCACAAAAGAGAAAGTATTGTGACATTTGAAAGATTATTCTTCCCGGGACTCAAGGTTTTTACCAGTGAACTGCGTCTGTACTCTTTCCCAAAATACTCTGTCATCAAATGATTCAATGTCATCATCAAAGAATTTTTGGCTACTGACTTTCCTTTAATAATGGTTGAGAAGTTTAATGAAAGGTCTGCATAGAGTTCTTCCTAAATTGGATGAAATCCTGCATTTTTTCTTTTTCTTTTTGGTAATATTTCTGCTCAGAGAAAATTATAGCCTCTGGTGCCAGCGATGTGCTCTGTATGTTTTGTTTATTACAGTGGTTTTCACTGGAACCATGGGTGATGGAGTATCATTATAAAATTCTTGATACCCCTCATATATTTGTGCAAACATAGTTGTGGGCACCGAAGGCAGTGGTGGAGATGCCAGTTTCAAAGCATTCTCTCCTTGTTTTAAAAATGTGGTGTGTGCCCACGTGCTCTCTAGGCAGGGAGAAGCCCAGGTGCTGGCTCAGGCCGGACGTCTGACCCCGCGTGTCCAGCCCCACCTGGGGGAAGCTGGGTTTCTGCACTGCCTCTCCAGCTGGCCTGTGGCTTGGAGGTGGTACTCAGTGGCCAACCCCTTCCTGGTGTTTGCCATCAGAGCATCCTGAGGAGCTGTGTGGCTTCTCACAGAAGGGCAGCCTGGAGGGGGACAAACCAGGAGCTGCTGCATTTTGTAGTAAAAGCCGCTCGGCTGTGTAGGTTACACACATGCAGTGGTTGAGAGGAACAGGTGGTTACCCAGCTTTGTGAATAGCAAGTGTTGGGTCTCAGAGAGCTGCAAATTCATGCCATGTCTGCAGTACCAGTGAAGATGAGCTCTGAAAGTAAGGCCTGCTGGTCGTTTCTTTGCAATTCTCTGCATTTCTTTATTTGCTACTTTCTAGCACTGAATTGCTTCTGACTCCCTGTAGGACTGCAAGAGGTGACAGCTGTGGAGGAGATAAACAAGAAACTGTTTGAAATGCAAGGGCCTGGTTTTTCTAAAGGTCCAGGAGCTGATTTTCTTGCCATTTGATGTCTACAGGCTGGGAGAAATTTTCCAGTTGATTCAGCCAGCAGCACTGGATGTCTCCCACCAGGACAATGGTATCCCACTCTGCAAAAAACTTCAGTCAGAAATATGTTAAACTGTCTTAGGAGCTTTGTACCTGTGAATCGCTAATTTACTTCTATTACTTTGTTGTCAAGCCCTGGCATAGCCTGGCTAGGAAAGTGGTGGAGTCACCAGCCCTGGAGGGGTTTAAAGACATGTAGGTGTGGTACTGATAGGGGTGGTTTGGCAGTGCTGGTTAATGGTTGGGTTTAATGATCTTAGAGGTCTCTTCCAACCTGAATGAGTCTATGAATCATGAGAATTACTTAGTTAATGGATATGTGGACTGGGAGGGGAGCTGAGGTTTTTATTTACTGTTAGGAACTACCATATCAGTAAGGGCTGTGTGTGGCCTCTGATGAGCCCAGCTCATCTTGGTGTGACCCTGTTGAGATGAGGGCTCACAACAAAACCCTGGGGTGGGCTTGTCCTCATCTATCATTGGCTACCTCAGACCAAGGTGTATCTGCCATCAGTGATGTGAGATGAGCACCCCCAGAAAACTGTTTACCTTTCTTGTTGTAGACACATCCCCCTAGGATGGGAGGCTCTGTTCTTTTCCAGAGGACTGTCTCAGACTACACATTTATCTTTATGATGGATGAAGTCAAGTGAGAATTATCTCAGGTGCACACAAATGGGGGTAGGAGTGACCCGAACTGCAGTATGGGGCTTGCACGCTTTGCTGGGTTGCACAGTCAGCAGCTGCTACAGCCAGCCCCCAGGAGTATCTGTCCTTCCACTGGCTGAAACACCCCTCTGAAAGGCACAAAGTCTGCTCCAGTCCCCCCAAACCTCCTCTCATTGCAGTGCCATAGGCCAGTGATTAGGAGATAAGCGAGAACACATTTGTTCCTCCAGTGGCAGCAGCAGCTGCCAGCAAAATATGAAGAGTAGGAAGCAAACCCAGCAAGAGCTGTAGACATTCCCAACTGGAACCTGGAGAAAAGCTCTTATTGATATCTCTGCAAATCAGGGCTGAGCCAGATGAAAGCTGTGAAGAGAGAGCTCTGTGTTCTGTGAGGTTATGTTGGTCTACAACCAAGAAGGGGAATACTCTGTAGTCTACAAGAGCCTCCTGGGCAGCACCAAGAAAAATTTTTCTTTCATCAGCACAACTGGAATTAATATGGACTAGTTCTAGTGCAAAAAAGAAATAAACTCACTCTGTAAATTTTCCCTTTTCTCTCCTTCACCCACACCCTGAATATGCATTAAAAATAAGTCTTGAGCTCTGAACTCAAGAAATGACAACTTACGGTGCACATGCTGGGAGTGTTTATATGGCATGGTTATCTGATACAAAGAGGAGATGGGGAGATGGAACAAAAATCTCATGAAGGGCAGGAAATCAATAAAAGATTGGTCACTCAACCCTGGGATAAATATAGAACAAATTAGTGAGTAAATACCTTGTTGACTCAAGGCCTCCTGTTAAGAGGGGTTCTGAAAGCAAAATGTGGATGGAGCCCACAGTGTCTTGGGAAGCAGTAGTGTGGTTGACCCATATTTTCATGTTGCTGATGTAATTTTTTGGTTTTTGTTTGTTTGTTTGTTTTTAATTTTTTTTAATGAGAGATGCAGTGTCTTCACCTATTTTGACAGATTAAACAGTGCCAAGGAGCATTTCATGTGCAGCCCCTTTGTTGTCTCTGCTGTGGAATTGCCTGAATTTTCCCCAACATGCTTCTGGCCTGATCCCAGCAGGACCCAGTTGTGAGCTGGGAGCTAACAGAGAGCTCAGACTGCTCCCAGCAGCTGTTCAGATGCAGCTTCCCACTTTTGGGGAGAATTCAGCAGTGTGGACATGGACATCCAGGGAAGCATTGATCCAATGTTTATGTACTAGTACAGGTGCCATCAGTGTGTTTGTGTTCCAAATAAAATATTTAACGATAAATCTATGACAAACAGCTACTGGCACATTTTGGTAGGCAGTGGGTTGGAATCCATGGGGCAGCTAAGCACCAGGGCCCTGCAGTCCTGCACATTCCCTTGGGTGGCTCCACTGCATATCCAATGTCTGTGTGAGCTGAGCTACCACCGTAAAATGGCAGGAAATGGCAAACTTCAACATTTTCTGTGTTGGATGTATTTGTTACTTCAATGAGCTGAATTAGCTGAAGAAAAAGTCAGCAAAGAAGGCCTGGGACAAGGGTACAAGGCTGGGAGTCAAGGAGAGGGGACAGGGATCCAGCACAGGAGGGATTTCCAGGGGTCTCATTGAGCCTTGAGCCTGGGCCATCAGTATCCCACTGATGCTGGTGAGCCATTGAGGCTTACACACCTTCCTCACCTGAGACTCACCATCTGAGAGGCTCCTTTTGTTGTGTTTTGGCTCTTCTCATCCCTCTCACAGCTTGTATAATATTCCCTTTCCCCTGCTGTTCTCTGTTGTGTCTTTGCCCGTGTTTTCACAGGGAATGTGTATTCCATGAGTGTTCAGTCTTGCACGTGTGTTGTTCATGCTAAGTATGAGCCATTCTGTATCAGGAACAGTCATTTATGGGGCAGGAAGTAGTCAAAATGTATTAATAGTAAATCCTGGCGTTTGGCAGCGAGTGTTCAAAATCTTTGGATGCTGGGAGCATATCATTCATAGCAACAGCCTCAGACTCAGTCCCGTGAAGAAACCAAGTCCTCATAAAATAAAAACCCTCTATTCTGAGGTTGCATCCTATGTATTTTAAGAGATTTTTTGTTCCAATTATATAAAAAACAAAGGTGGGAAAATGCCTATTGTCCACTGTCACAAAATAGCCATTTCTTATCACTGTAAGGATAGGGAAAGATAAGCCCTTTCCATGACAAGTGACCAATTCTATGAAAAAATACTGGAAAGGGGAAAAAAAATAAATCAACCCAACACTTAGGCCTTATTCAACACAAAAAACTAGGAGTGAACAAAACCAGGGAAATTACTCGAAACTCACAAAAGCCTGTAAAAATATGGTTTAAAGTAAAAGGGAAAAGAAAAAGAATATTTTCTTAATTCCCTTTCAAGCAACACCCAGTCCACTATTTTGCAGTGTTTTAGTCCTTAAGGGCATTCTTAAAAATTCAAATTAGACTTAAATGCACATTTACTAACGTTGAATATAATTTCTGTTTTAGAATTTGCTAAATGCACAGAGCTGATTAATTTTATTAATGCTTAAGAATAAGAGACCTGAGGCACAGAGAAACGTTAATAAGACAAGTACTTAAATGCAGAATATCTACAATATATCTCCAACTTCTTCACTGATTAAATATCCATGGGACAATAACCACCTACTTAAATTTACATGTTTAAGGAAACATTTTGTAAATGGAGGTAGATGGAAAGTCACTGTTCTCCTCTTGTGCACTCAAGGTATTTGACTACTGGCAGAAGGTGAACAAGTTTAAGTAAACAAATACAACTGTGCACAGTGGGAACAGCATGGCAGTTATTTCATTTCCATAATCCATGTGATGTTGTTACTTATGTGTTCAGCTGAAAAAGAGGTATTTTTCTTTGCCCAAGATGTAATGAAAAATGAATATATTCCTAAAAATTAAAAAAAAAATTAGAAGGTGGACGATGTCAGTCCAAATGCAACTTAGAGGGATTTGGTCGCTTAGAGGAATTTGGTTACTTAGGAAGCTCAAAATGTCATTCAGAGTCTCTTACTGTCATTTGGTAGATCTTGCTCTACCCAGGAGGTCCTACCTTCTTCCTATCCTTCTTGACAGTTCCTTCCACACCAGGCACTAGCCTGTTATTTTTATGAAATAAATGCTTTTAATGGCCTTAGTGCCTTTGCACTATGGATCCTCCAATGGAAGGTTGTGCATCCTGATTTTCTGTATGTGTTAGGGGAAAAAGAACCATGAATTGATATTCAGCATGAACATCAACAGATATTAAAGATGAAGTAGCAGGGACAACTTCCAATAGATCAGGTTGCTCTGAGCCCTGTCCAACCTGGCCTTGAGCTCTTCCAGGGATGGGGCAGCCACAGCTTCTCTGGGCAACCTGTGCCAGGGCCTCACCACCTTCAGAGTACAGATCATCTTCCTAAAATCGAATCTAAATTTCTTTTCTTTTAGTTTAAAGCCATTTCCCCTTGTCCTCTCCCTATATTTCCAATTAAAAGCCAGTCTCTCTCTTTTTAAAGCTCCCTTTAAAGACAGAAAAGCTCCAACAGGATCTCCCCATAGCCTTTACTTCTCCATGTTGATTGCACACAGGAGGGAAGAGTAAGGTCCATCCCCATCCAACCTACTTTCAGTGTCCTTGTGTCTGCACCTCTCAGAAAAGCATGGAATTGAAAGTTTTGGGAAGCGCGCTGTCTGCAGAGCGCGCGGTGCTCTGCGGTGCCCAGCGCCTGTGGTTCTGGCACCAGAGGAGCTGACTGCTGCACTTTTACCAGCAGATCACTTAAGGCAATGGAGAATTCAGTTCAGGGAGAATTCAGGGAAATTGCTTTTTTAATAACAGGGCAGGAGTTTTCACCCACCTCTTTCACCCTAGCCTGAGTGCTGCAGAGAGTAGTTATCTGTATGAATTGGCTTCCTCAGCCAGTCTGAGTCATTTTTCTGAGTCTTAAGTTTTAAGAGATTCTTTGTGGCTACACATTGACTCTGGTTTCATCCCTGGCATCCCTACAGGAAACTCAGTTGCAAGGTTTTGGTGTCAGACTCAGCAAAACAGCCCTAGAGTGAGTGGGAAGAGTTGGACCCTCTGGGAGAACAGAGACAGCGTGAAGAGGCAGGGTGAGGAGAGGTTGCCCTGCTGCCCTTGTTATTCTAGTTCTGTGGATAACCAGAAGGTTACAGCCCTCAGCACTTCTGCAGTCAGAGCTATTTTTGATTAAATATAAAGCCAGGAAGTTTTTAATATGGGCAAACCAATAATGGGTTGTGTCACTAGCAAGTTCTAAAAATTATTATGCTGAGTCTTTGTTAAAAGACAGAAAAAATTGCCTATAGTTTTTTCTTTCTTTCTTTCTTTCTTTCTTTCTTTCTTTCTTTCTTTCTTTCTTTCTTTCTTTCTTTCTTTTTCTTTCTTTCTTTCTTTCTCTTATATTTGATTTTTAGATTCATTCATGAGCTCAAATATTAAAAAATACCTTTCTTGATAACACATTAGTTATAAACCTGTGTAGAAGCTGACAACCTGGTCTGGGACACTAATACAACTCAGACTTTTATGAATAAATTGAGTATGGTCAGCAATATGTTCCACACTAAATGACATTGTCCTGTTATTACAATGTGCTTATATCTTGGTGTGTGCTCCAAAAATTCCACAAGAAATCAGAATAAATGTGGTGGTTCATCAGTGATCAAATATGAATTGTCTGGAAGATTTGTAAGGAATCAGCTCAATAGAAAGAAATATTGAATGCTATGAGAAACGTTATGTGTTTGGCTAGAAGGAAGCTACTGGATCAGATTTTTTTCCAAGAATTATGCTTGTCACTAACCATTTCTTAAGAATGAGCACATTTAATATGGCTATTGGTCACTTTAGCATAAAAGCCTGTTGATCTCTCAGTCTGCTCTTGTGAGACTTCTCCACTTGGAGTGCTGCATCCAGTTTATGGAGCCCTCAACACAAGGGAAACCTCTTGGAATGAGTCCTGAAGAAGCCATTAAGCTGATCACAGGGCTGCAGCACCTCTTCTATGAAGACAAGCTGAGAGAGCTTGGGGCTGTTCAGCCTGGAGAAGAGAAAGCTCCACAGAAACGTTAGAGCCTCTTGCCGTATCTGAAGGAGCCAACAAGAGAGCTGGAGAGGGACTTTTCACAAGGGCATGGAGTGATAGGGCACAGGGAAATGCCTTTAAGCTGAAGAAGGGTATGTTTAGATTAGACAGTTGGAAGAAATTCTGTATGTGGTGAGGCTCTGGAAGACGTTCCCAGGGAAACTATAAAAGCCCTATCCCTGGAAATGTTCAGGGCCAGGTTGAATGGGGCTTGGAGCAACCTGGTCCAGTGGAAGGTTTTCCTGCCTGTGGCAGGGGCTCAGAACTGAATGGTCTCTAAATTCCCTTGCAGCCCAAATCCTTCTATGATTCAATAATTCTATATTTTGCTGATGTAACAAAGAAAAGGTTATCATGTAGGGAGATCTGATGTCCTGAGGGTGAGAAAAGCAGAAATAGTAAGATTTTCAGCAGAGCAAACCACAAGGATTTAATTTCAGAATCATTATTTATTATTATTATTATTTATTATTATTATTATTATTATTATTATTATTTATTATTATTATTATATGCTCTAATATCAGAGCCATCACCTGGAAGCAACTGAGACATGAAAGACATTAGTTTATTAGCTGACAGGACATTTATTCAGAGCCACCAATGGAATGGAATCAGAATAGCACAAAAGTCTTCCCAAAATGGAAGATGTCCCCAGCAAGGAAGATGTTTTCCACTGTTGCAAAAGATCTGCAGTATTGCCTAATGCCTGGGTCCCTGTTGTTGTGTGGTCAAGCCTGAGCAAACCAGTCCTGTGAGATCAGACTCAGGGATTTCACTAAGTGGAGCTGATTGGGGTGCAAACAAAGCCTCACCACATTTGCACAAAAATCTTCTCCAAGCCAAATTGGCTTTCACCTGGCACATGATGGCATCTGAAGTACCTCCTGCAGAGCTGTGGAAACAAATCTCCTTGTAGGCTCCTCTGCAGTAACGCCTGGAGATATGGCAGCACACTGCTGGTTCTGCTGCCCAGCAGCTGCCCAGGTCCATGTGCCAGCAGCCTCTTCTGAAGCATCTGATACCAGTCACACTCTGAGATGAGGCCATGGTAAGATGAACAGCTATTTCCAGTTTGGCAGCCTGGCAATTCTTGTTTCCCTGGGAACTGGCAACTGCCCGCATAAGCTGAGCCACCGTGTAAGAATCCATAATTAATGTCACATTTGCTCTACCATCAGTCTAGACACATTTGTCTAAACTATTGTTTTTAAAAAAGAAACAAAAATATAAAAAATGTCAATCCCCAACAGACAGAAAGTAGAGAGTAAATAAAGCCTGGCAGGCTCTTTTGCCTTTGATCACTTTTGCTACATTCCTAGTTGTCTCTTGAAAGAGTCTGGCACAGATTTGGAAAAGTGATTTCCTTTGTCCTGTTTGACTTTACAATTGCCCTGCATTAGTTGTCATCACATAACAGAAATGCTGTTAGAGTTAAATAAAATAGACACCATGTTCAAGGTTTAACAGAGGTATGTTGTATATTATTTGGGCACCTTTTGCTGTTTTGTTTCCACATTTTCATAAACCTAAAAATGTCCGGAAACGTTCAGACATAGCTTTGCTTATCTCTGAAGTTTAGTCATTTGTGAAGTGTTATACTGAAGGAATAATATTACAGAGGCTTTCAGTTCAGCAGTGTATCATTAAACATCCAGATGAAAGCACAGAGAAAAATTCAATTTATAGGATCCTGATTTGGTATCTTGCTTTATAGCACATAGTGATTTGTTCTCTAAAAATGCCAGTTAAAGATCACCATATTCTTAATACATGATGCTGTTTTCTAATAAAGAGAAATCAATTCCTTCCTTCCTTCCTTCCTTCCTTCCTTCCTTCCTTCCTTCC